>CM024644.1:19305091-19784077 GCA_014182715.1 Eucalyptus cloeziana | reverse complement strand
CTAATTCATTTTGCACCAACCAACTCGTTAAACAAGTGAGTTTAACTCACTAAGCCTTACTTAGTAGGTTAATTATGCTTAAGGGTTGTTTAGATTAGCTTAAATATGGATTAGTGATAAACTATGATGGTTATATTAGCCTTAGAATGGATTAGTGTAACTTAATTAGTGAGATTTATTCAATTGATGATGGATTAGTTGAATCCAGCAGAATTCCTGCAGTTCGGATTTTTGGACCCTCGCCGTTTGCCATTTTTGTAGATTGAAATGGGTTACGAATTTGATATTAATGTCTTCTTGAGAAATGTTTTAGACATCCTCAGCTACAACATATATTTTTCTCAAGAGTTTTGGTGACTCAAAAGAGGGAGATATCAGCTCCGTCATTTTCAAATAGAACCTCAGTTTTTGTTGGAATTGGTGACCTTTTAGGATTCTAGGGGTTTTTATTAACTCTTAGGGTTCGAATTTCAAAATGGTTTCTTCACAAAAGTTGTTTGTCACATCTTCTAGTTCAACATACTCAAAGTTCAAATCAAACGGATATGCTTTAGACCTCGAACCAAACTGATTTTAGAAAATAGACTTTTTGGAAACATATACAGTTTTGGTGCTTGATTGAACGATTTACTAGGCCGAATCTAGAAGGATTTGAGTTAAGATGGCTTCATGAAAATGTTCGTTTATGTGTCCTTCAAATTTGGGAATTTGCTGAACTCGTTTGATTAGATTTCTGGATTTAAACTTGGAGACGTGCAGTGGGCCTATCCCGCCTGCTAGAGCCGTTAGGAGTTTGTAATGGTTCTTGATGCTTTAATTGTTGGAAATTGCACCTCGATATATGATTGGTTTGTGACAAGTTCTAGAATTTATCTAGAGTAGTTTGGTAATTTTCAGACTGTCTCGGCTTCCAAAAGGGCCAAAGTTGGATTTATTGCATTTCTTTAATATTTTCCGTAATTATTTAATTAATTATTGATTTTCCGGGTAATTCAACCGGGATGGTCGGTGACCAGAATTTTATGCTTAGTTTAGTGGTGCTCTTTGTTTATTTATTTAAGTATCGGGTTGTGAGAATTGAGGGTATTGGTGATTATGAGAATTTATTCCAATAATTGATTAATGTGGGAATAAATCTAAAATTTGCCAGTGAAATGTGATACCACTAAACCTAAGAATTGCCGAGTGGAGCCGTGATAACCACCAAATATAGAAAATTGCCAAGTGGGGCCGTGATGTCACTAAACCTAGAAAATTGCCTGTGTGGGGTCGTGATAACCACCAAATATAGAAAAATTCGTTAAAGTGGGGTTGTGATGCCACTAAACCTAGAAAATTGCTAGGTGACCGTGATAACCACAAAATATAGAAAAGTTGCCAAGTGGGGCCGTGATGACCACTTAATCCAGGTTGTGCCTGTTAGGCCGTGACTAAGAGTTGAGAATGAAAATCGAGGTGGCCGTGTGATGGTCTTGATGACATGTAATCAATCGAGTCAATTGATCGATGAGTCGATCCGATTGATTGGATGATGATAGCGCAGTTATGAATTGATTGACTTGCGGGAAGGAACTAAGGTCAATGTAAGTCCTCTGACTCGTGTTGTGCTTAGGTAGCCTAAGTTATCGCGATCAATTTTTCGGGTGTGCACCACCTATGATTTGGCTAATGGATTGCTAAGCCTAGACTTAGCTCGGGCTCTCCCAAGTCCATACTAATTCGCGACTTAAGTTCAAGTTTTTATCATGCAAGTGGATTTTATCTAGAGTCGTCACTAATATATTTTTGGTGGGTCGATTAGAAACCCAAGTAATGTAACGGGAGGTTTACTTTACTCCTACGAATTAGAGATCATGGGTATGGGGACTTGGTTACACTAGATTTCTCTAATGCCTTTTCGGTACCATTATTTTATTTTTCAAAAATGTTTTTGCAAGTAGCTTAAATTGATTTTAAATCTATTTCCCTAACATGTGAGGTAATCATACGGGTGCGCAATCCACCAATTTAACACCGAGATAAAACAATGAATAAATTGCAAAACTTACCTCAAAGCAACGGGAACATCTGCAATGTTAATTAAAATCCACATCAACAACCCTAGATATGGTTTCTAATTAACACGCAATTTTGTTTTGTTTTCACTTAATTAATGAAAATCATGCAATATGCAATGCAATATTAACTAAATAACCTAATTCTAATGACATGTAATTTCTAATTAAATGGGCCTAGCAAAAATATTAAATGGCATGCATCTCAATGAATCTAACCCTAATGACGTGCATATGATATTTTTCTTTTCCTAAAAGAATGCATTCTATCCTAAATAATGAAACTAATTTAACATAAGGCATTTTTGTATTTTTATATGAAATTCGGAATTAAAAAATGTGAGAATTATCTAGCTAGATTAAGATCCTATTCAATTTATATTAGGAATTAGGTTAAACGAAATCCTAATTTAAACTAAAATCTTATCTTAACCCAAATAATCCTAGAATGCAATCTATCTAAAAAAATCTATCTAAACTTAAAATTAATTAGGAAGTAAAATTAAATATGCAATCTTACCCTAATATGCAATAACGTGCAAAAAGATGCCATAATCCTATATGATATATACATGATGTTTTTTTTTTTTGTTAATTTCGAAATTAAAATTTAACATGCAAATCAAATAATAAAACTAACATTCTAAATGAATATGCTTTCTTTTTTGTTTTCTTTTCATGATTCAAAATGAAATCTCTATCCTAAACATGCAAAATAAGAAAAGCAAACCTAACCCTAATTTTCCTTTTTTTTTTTTCGAAATTAACAACCGCCTAATAATTAAACATGCAATTAAAAAAAAACTAGCAACCTAAGTTAATTGATTTGATTTTTTTATTTTTTATTTCGAAAATTCACGATAAATAGAATGTTTTGCCTAACTATGCAAATAACCCTAAAACATGCAATATTCTAATTCAGGCATATCTCAAGATCTCAAGATAAATAAAAACAATCAAGTTTATTCAAAATTACCCCAAAAGGATATCACATATCATTCAAATCAAGGGATAATATTTCGCTAGTAAAATCGATAAATTGATCTTAAGCCTTAAAGATCAAAATATTTTATTCCCACTTGATTAATTATTTCATCTAAAGCCTTATAGATGAAATAAAAACTTTGGCGGTTGCGAATTAGGTAATACATTGAGATTTTCAATTATGCATAGATAGACATTCCAACCAAAGAAAACAACATATAAAGAAATAATAAACAAATAAATAATAAAAAAAAACTTGCCTAATAAAGTAAAGTAAAAATACCTAATTAATTTTTTTTTTTTTTTTTTTTTTTTTTAAGAAAAAAAGAAAAGCTTGGCCGGTTCGGAGGTCCGGCGAGGAAGGGCTCGTCGGCTAGGGTTCCGGCGAGGGGAGGGTAGGGGCGGCACGTCAACGGCGTGGCATCGAGGCTTCGGGATTGGCATGGAGCCGGGCGCGGCGGGGACGGAGGCCGATGGCGGTGAGTAGTAGCGGCGCCAGCTGCTCTTCAGGGAAGATGAACAATGCCAATTAGGGTTTCGGCATTGTTTCGGCACACTTTTTTAAGAAAATCTCTTCATTCACCCTTTTTTTTTGAAATTTCACTCAAAAAAAATCAAACTCTCACCTATTGCTCTCAAAATTTTCTCTCAAAATTTGCCGACCCCTTTCTGTACCCCATCACACTTTTTATAGGGCAAAAAATTGAATCATTATTGCATATTTCATTTCCAATTTTACTCGTGCAATATTCTCTTTTGCATGTTCTGCATATTCCATCATTAAAAAATTTCATTTCCACTCAAAATACACCCCATAGTGTATATTACTTGAATATGTAAAAATCTGAACAGGATATGTGAAAATCTTCCCTTTACTGGTGGCCTAAAATAAAAATCAAACAAAAAATGAAAATAAAATGTTGCCATGTGTGTGTGTGTGTGTGTGTTTTTTTTTTTTTTTGTTTTTTTTTTTAAATTTAGCAAAATTCAACCCAAAAAATTTAGGTGTCAACAACTGCCCCTCTTTGAAGGTGAGCTCGCAGAGGTTGCCTTAAAAAATAAATTGAGACCTAAATTTTGATCATGCACATGCAATGAATGATTTTTTTTTTTGTTGGAAAATGAATTCCATGTTTTAATGCAATTTATATGATGCATGGAAATGCTAACGCAAATGATAAATGAACCTACCTAGAATAACCTACCTTCAAGGAGGATAGAGTAATTCGAGATAGTTGGTGTTACATGTCCAGGACCCGTACTATTCTACGGTCGCCTAGAATAGTAACATGACTTTATGAAGAGACTGCTTTCCCAGGACTCGTACCATTCTACGGTTGCCCAGTATGGCAGTGCTTAATTGTGTTTAGGACCCGTACCATTCTACGGTCGCCTAAACGGGGATTCACTTTGTTAGGACCCGTACCACTCTACGGTCGCCTGAATGAGGAAATAGGTGTTGTCGAGGACTCGTATCGTTCTACGGTTGCCTTGACGAAGAAAATTGTTTTTCTAGGACCCGTACCATTTTACGGTTGCCTCGAATTGGGAAAATTGCTTTTCCAAGACCCGTACCATTCTACGGTCGTCTGTTAGAGTAATAAATGTTGTTTAGGACCCGTACCATTCTATGGTCGCCTAAACAGAGGCTTTGCTTGGCTAGGACCCGAACCATTCTTCGGTCGCCAAGCGTTGCAATCTGGAGAAAAATCTTTGGGGACAACTCAATCGAGTGTCGGTGTATTCAAAAGGGAATACCGTGCAACGACAAGTATTTGAGGTATAGAGATATACTTACCTGGTGACATCTTTGTTTCTTGGGGACATGTCTCCCGCAAAAACATGATCATCGGAGAGGCAACATGCATTTGTAATCACAGACATGCATTAATTTAAGTAAGGTTCATGCGTAATGATTTCCATTAACCACGCATCATCTTAATTTCAATAGGAATGATCTCGAATGATGATTCCAATCCGAACGTATGAGTGTCATCGATGTGTCAAATGAGGAATCCTTCAGTCTAAAAGGGCTTTTCACTCATCCTCTTTAAAATGGGCTATTTTATCCTGATCTTTGATGCGGGATCGTGACAATCATTCTATCTCACCATCGTCATGCTAGACAAGGGTTTGAGCAATTTCGCAAGTGGTACGACCTCACCAATCTGAGGGTCTTTAACGGGGACCGTACTTTGTCGACTTGGTCAATGGCTTAACAAATGGGACTCTTTGAGTCATAGCTATTGAAAGATGACATTTTGCAACTGTATTGGAATTTACAAGTCAAGAAACACACGAAATGAGGAAAAAATTATCTTACTCGCACTTCTTCAAGCGACGCTTTCAAGCATGTAAACTCTTACGTTAATTCAAGTGCCATAATCTGAAAAGACTTTGCAAGGGACGTAACGTAGGTTCGATTCATGGGCTATGAAATGAAAAGATCATTAGGCTCAAAAGGTGTTTAGAGGGTTAAAGTTGGTGATCATTTTGACATTTCCAGTACTTTCCATCTCCATTGTCGAAGATTTTTCCTCATCAAATCTCCATTGATTGCAACAACATTTGAGTTTTAGTACCACCTTGTTAGGGATACGACTCATTATATCAAAAATTTGATTTTTGTTCTTTTCTAGGCATTGGCCTTGCTTTTATCAGGCACACTGCTTTTTCATGCCTCATTTTGCACTTTTTTTTTGAACAAAGTCTCCATTTTGTCAGCATTCTAGTTCATGCCACTTTGATATTTTTGTCTTGCCCCCAAAGTGTGGGGGATGATCACCAATTGGGTTTAATAAAAAATGAATTCATAAGCTCAAGTGGGCTATGCAATGGATAAAAATGTATATGATAGAGAAATAACTGCTTTTCATCATCCTAGGGCACTTTAAACTATCGTACAAGCTGCACCGCGAAAGCAAAACTCGAAGATCGATGCAAGTGTGAGTAAGAAAATTCCTATGATTCATCTCAAATTTTGTCCTAATGTGGGATGATCCTTGACAGGGATGATTTAAAAACTCTTCACGTGTGTGGGCTCAAAGGGCTAAACGATGGGTATACCTGTAGTGTTTTGGGTAGAGGAAAAAAATTGCCTCTCATCACCTTGGATGGCGTATCCTTTGCGAGATCACCCTTTTCCTTGCGGGCATGGAACTCCTACACACAACTCACCGATGATTAGTGTATGAGATAGTGTATGGAACAAGGCTTGCCTTTCATCATTCCAAGGTATTCCATTTGACACATTTAATCTATCTCACACAATTCATTAAGAAAGAAAAATGCAAGATTTATGACAAATTTGAACAATTCAACTCATTGAGGCATTTTATTCATCATAGAAATACTTGCAGCTCACGACATGACACGGCAAATTCTATCATGGGTAATACTTTTTGACAGCATCAGAATTAATTGGAGTGGAAAACTCATGACCATCCATTTCTGCCAAAATCAGAGCACCTCCAAGAAGTACCTTCTTCACCACATATGGGCCGCCATAATTCGGAGCAAACTTGCCCCCAGGATCTGGAAAAATTGGCAACAGCTTTCTTAGAACAAGATCATTTATCTCAAAATGTCTCGGTCGTACCATTTGGTTGAAGGATCTGGCAACTCTCCATTGATAAGTTTGGCCATGACAAAGAGCCTTTAGTCTTTTCTCCTCTATCAAGTTTAACTACTCAAGTCTTTGCTGCATCCATTCAGCCTCAGACAAGTCCACTTGGGATAAAACTCTTAGAGAAGGAATCTCCACCTTCACGGGCAGAATTGCTTCCATGTTGTACACCAAAGCAAAAGGGGTTGCCCCAGTAGAAGTGCGGATCGATGTTTGGTATGCCATTAGTGCAAAAGGTAACCGGTCATGCCAATTTCGATAATTCTCGGTTGTCTTAGCCAAGATCTTTTTAATGTTTTTATTAGCTGCTTCGATAGCCCCATTCATTTGAGGGCGGTAAGGGGACGAATTCAAATGCTTGATCTTGAACTCGCTGAACAACTCGTCAACGAGTTTATTGTTCAAGTTCGTCCCATTGTCGGTGACAATTGCTTCAGGGACACCATAGTGAGCAAGTATGTCACGTTTGATGAGCTTCACAACATTCGGGCGATGACATTCACAAAGGATGTAGCTTTGATCCATTTGGAAAAATAGTCTATCGCCACTAAAATGAATCGATGCCCATTTGAAGCCTTAAGATTGATTGGGCCGATCACATCAATCCCCCACATCGAGAAAGGCCATGGCTCAGAAAACTGGTGCAACTTAGTCGGAGGAACATTTATCTTATCACCATGAATCTGGTAGCGGTGATAGCTTCGTACGTGCTTGATGCAGTCACTTTCTAGTGTGAGCCAGTAGTAGCCTAATCTCATAATCTTCTTAGCCATCATGTACCCATTCATGTGAGGGTCACATATCCCTTCGTGCACTTCTTGCATGATTTGAGTGGCTTCTGCTGTCCCCACACATCGCAACAAGACTGAATCATAGGATCTCCTATAGAGATCGGCAAAGAATTTTGAGGCCATCTTCGTGATGTACTTCCTATCAGTGGGAGTGCTTCTTTCAGGAAATTCCTGTCTTTTAATGTAGTTCATGATATCGTAATACCATGGTTTTCCATCGGGTTCTTCAGTTATGATCATATAGTAAGCCGGCTTCGGCAAAACTTCTATTTTCAATGGCTTGACTTCTAATCCGTCAGCGGCTTGCAACATAGATGACAAAGTTGCGAGTGTATCAGCAAATTGATTGTGAGACCTTGGTAAGTATTCAAACGAAATTTCTTTGAATTGCTTCACGAGACCTTCTAGATACTGGTGGTATGGGAGCAATTTGGCATCTTTGATCTTCTACTCACCTATAGTCTGCAGTATGATTAGTGCCGAATCTCCGAATACCATTAACTTGGCCACACCCATCTTGATTGCGGCTTGAAGTCTGAGGATGCAAGCTTCATACTCGGCCACATTGTTGGTGCATGGGAATGTCAATTTTGCAGTTACCGGATAGTGCTGTCCATCTGGGGATATCAGAACTGCCCCAGTACCAGAACCAAACAAGTTTACAGCTCCATCGAAGAACATCTTCCATGAGTCTTCATTTACACTCAAGGCACGGTCATCAAGGAAATTGTCATCGTCATTAGAGACGCCTGAATTCTCAGCCAATAAATCAACGATCGCTCGACCCTTAACCGATTTTTGTGACATGAATTGCATATCAAATTTGGAAATCAAAATTTGCCATTTGGCCAACTTACCCATTAGAGCTGGCTGATCAAGTAAGTATTTGATGGGGTCGTTCTCTGCCACGAGAAATGTCTGGTAATGTAGTGTGTATTGTCGCAATCTATGCAATACCCATACCAATGCGGCACAAGTCTTCTCAACATCAGAATACTTCAACTCTGATATAGTGAACTTCTTACTCAGATAGTAAATGGCTCGTTCTCTTTTATCAACAGGACTTTCCTGAGCCAACATTGTACCCAATGATTCACTATGAAAGGTGAGGTAGAGAATCAAGGGATGCCCTGGTGATGGTCGGATGAGAACTAGTGGATTCATCAAGAAATCTTGTTTCAACTTGTTGAACGCCTCTTGACACTCGTCATCCCAGTTGATTCGTGCATTCTTCTTTAGGAGTTTAAAGAATGGCTTGGCAATTTCGATAGTTGAGAAATGAACCGGGCTATGTAATTCAGTCTTCCCAAAAGACTTGAACTTCTTTCACCGTTGATGGAGGTTGCAGCTCGCATATGGCCTTAGCCTTAGATGGGTCAATCTTAATCCCCTTACTACTTACAATGAATCCAAGTAATTTATCGGATGTTGCCCCAAACACGCATTTTGCGGGATTTAGCCGAAGCTTGAATTCACGAAGTCTGTCAAACAATTTCTTCAGGGTTTCCATATGGCTTCTTCTAGGCCGGGTCTTTGCAATCATATTATCAACATAGACTTCAATCTCATAATGCATCATATCATGGAATAGTGTTACCATGGCTCGTTGGTAAGTTGCCCCTGCGTTTTTGAGTCCAAAGGGCATGACCTTGTAATGAAAGGTCCCTCACGGGGTGATAAACGCAGTCTTCTCATTGTCTTCCTCTTTCATCATTATTTGATTGTACTCGGAAAACCCATCCATAAACGAGAATAGTTCGAATCCGACGGTACTATCCACGAGGACATCAATGTAAGGGAGCGGAAAATCGTCTTTTGGGCTTGCCTTGTTCAAATCTCAATAGTCGACACAAACTCGAACTCGATCATCCTTATTCATTATCGGCACAATGTTAGCCACCCATTTTGGGTATTGTGAGACTTCAATGAATCCCACATTCAGAAGCTTCATCACCTCCTCCTCTATCATCTTCGAGAGCTCGGGCTTAGTTCTCCGTAATTTCTGCTTCTTAGGTGGTACGTCCGGATTAGTAGGCAAACAATGCTCGACAATCGATGGATCTAAACTAGGCATGTTAGCATAGGTCCATGTAAATACATCTTGGTATTCCTTCAGTAGTTGAATTAGGCGCTCGGCTTCGTCTTTAGAGAGATTTGCCCCAATTTTAACTTCTTTAGCCTCTTCAGTGTCACTTAAATTAATAGTGATAGTCTGTTCGGATGTGAGAGCCTTGGCTTTTTCATGTTGTTCCCAGCTTCGCTGTACCTCAATGGAATCTTTAATCAAGTCTTCAAGATCATCTATATCAGCATTTGTTGCATTGGATTGGACCATTTCCACGCCTTTGTATGCCATAAGATTGTTCCTGAAACATGAAGTGAATAAATTAGAAAGACAAACAGAGTAATCTATATTTTTTTGTTTTTTTTTTTTTGTTAAGAAAAACCTTGGCAAAAACATTTTTTTTTTGAAATATTTTGACACAAGAAAGCATGATGAAGCCTAAGCCTCAGAATTCTCCTTGGATTTTTCTTTTTCTTTTATCGGTTGGATATCATCACCGGGCTGGTTTGGTGTACCTCATCATGCTCTCAAAATAAAACTTGTAATTTTATTGATATTCATCAATCAATTACATTTATTGAATGGAAATGCAATTTTCAAGCCCTAAAAAGAAAGTGAAAAAGAAGAAATAAAAAGCAAGCCCTAGAAAGCGATAAACATTCCCACATAGGGGAATGTGAGAAGCTTGATAGATGAGTTACTCTTGTGGGCCAGAGCCCATCTCCTCCAGAGGTCCTTCATCAATGGTTTCTATGAAGACGTCATTGAAGAGACTAGTGATTCATTCCAATGCATCTTTAGGGTTTTCTGTCTCCGAGGGTGTCAGATCATCCATGCCACCCCATCCATCTAGGACAATGTCATGGGGATCAATGTAGAAACTGGGAGGAGCCGAATATTTCACTAGATAGTCGAATTTTCCACTTGGCTGCCCCAGGGTGTCCATTATTTTTGCTTCATCCTACATCATTATCGGTGGACCAGAAATGTCTTGCGAATGTTCGGGGTAATGGGTTTTGCCTTCCTCGCCCTTGGTTAGGTGGCAAGTTCCGCCTTTCCTACCTTCGTCCTCCATAACTTTCCCCAACTCTTTCATGGTACCTTAATCCAAAGAAGACGGGACCTTTGAGGGGCTTGAATGGGGTTTCGAATCCCCGACCATTTCTTCCAAGGCCACTACTAGGACTAAAACCATTCCCAACCATCACCTTTCCCACCATAAGGGCAGCATCGAAACTTCGGGAGTGGGTGGAGGTGAGTCTCGAGGTGCGTGTATGGTGGACACCAATTCAAATGAGTAGTAACTTGACTCGAACTCGGAGTCTGGCTCTACATAGGGTATAGTTGTCTCATGGTAGATTCGATGATCGTCTTCGCCATAGACAGTGACCAATTTCCCCTTGATCACGAATTTCACAGCTTGATGCAGACTTAATGGTACAGCTCCAGCAGTATGAATCCATGGATGACTCAGAAGAAAGTTGAAGGCAGTGGGGATATCCATTACTTGGAAGGGAACATTGAAAACCATTGGCCCTATTTGCACATCGAGGTGAATCTCCCCAAGCACCTCCTTCCTTGTGCCATCAAAAGCTCGCATAGAAGTCATTGTAGCATGTATCTTGGATGGGTCTACCTTGAGGCGATGAAGAGTGGCCAGTGGACATATGTTCAAGGCAGACCAATTATCAATGAGCACTCGGGACACATGAGAAGCCTTGTGCTTGACAGATATATAAAGTACTTTGTTACGCCCCCTACCCTCAAGAGGGAACTCCTTATTGGAAAAAGTAATCATGTCCTTGAGAAGGATTGACCCCATAAAATCTTCTAGCTTATCTGCCTCGACCGTCTCCGGCACATGAATTTCACTTAGTACCTTCATCAGTGACATTTGATGCACAGGGGATGTAAGCAGGAGTTCGAGTAGAGAGATCTGAGCGGGCATCTTTCGTAATTGTTCGACCACCTTATACTTGCTTGCTTTGATCACGGCTAGAAACTCCTTAACTTCTTCATCGGTGACATGTTTCGCGGGTTAAGCATTGGCTTGAGGATAAGTCCGACCAGACCTTGTGACGAGGTCAACATCTAGATCATAGGACCAAGGGACCGCCTTATTATTGACAAATTCATACGATTGAGGTATTTCAATCACTATCTCATCGTCGGATGCATCTTCAAGTCGGGGCATGTCCAGAAGCGAAGGATCAACTTCTTCCTTATCAACATTGAGCGCAGCTTGCTCTTCCTCCCAATTAATGATAATGTGGAAAATAGTGAAAACTACGCAATTGTGGTCAGCATAGACGATGATGCCGTCATCCACCATCTTGGTGACTCTTTCCTTCATGAGTGACAGAGGAACATTCTCATGATTTGGATAATATCCAGCTCTCACCAGCCTGTTGTAGGCATCCGCCACATGCACCTTTGAGTTCTTGATCCGACCGACTTCAGGCTCGAGGATAGCATTAATTGTTCCCTCATGCTCCGGTAGTGGATTCTTCTAGACATTTGGCTGAGCAGTTTGAAATGAGAAGGCCTTCGTGTCCAAGAGGTTTTGGATCTTGTACTTGAGGGTGAAACAATCATTAGTTGAATGCCCCAGTTCATCGCTATGGTAGTCACACTTCTTCGTCGGGTCGTAACTGCGATTGCTTTCACGGTTAGGACACTTTGGTTCACTAGTAAGCAAACCTTTCTTTCGGAGGATTGTCAGCACTTGGGATGGAGACCCAGGGAGAGGAGAGAATTGCCTTCTATTATTTGCTTGGGCAAATGGTTGACGGCCAGTAGTTTGTGGCTGTCTCGGATTCATTTGGATAGCCGGGGCACGTTTGACATTTTCTTGGCTACATCCACAGCCGCTTCCTTCTCCTTTTTGGCAGTGAATCTTTTACTAGATGGTTCAGTAAACCATCCTTCCCTTATCCCCATCTCGAGTTGTTCTCCCACGGGAATAAGCTGATTGAAGTTTTCAACGTACGTGTTGGCCATCCGGTTACGGAACTTAGACGGGAGGGTTTTGATAAACAACTTTATTAACTCCTTGTCAGTAGGCTCGAGAGTGATTTGAGTTGCCAGATTTTGCCATCTCACGGCATACTCTTTGAACGACTCATTCCTCTTTTTCTCCATCCTCTCAAGATCCTCTCGGGAAGGTGCAATATCTATGTTGAACTTGTATTGCTTGAGAAAAGCGTCAGCCACTTCATTCCAAGTGTCGAGAAGGTTCACATTCCTTCATGACATACCAGTTTAGTGCAGGTCTAGTCAAACTCGCATGGAACGATTGGATCATGAGGGGCTTGTTCTTGACATATTGGGCCATACGCATGTGGTACATCTGCAAATGAGCTTTTGGGCAGGAAGTACCATCGTACTTCTCAAAATCCGGCATTTTGAACTTCTTTGGCATATTGACCTTCTCATACACAGACAGGTCGAACGAGAGTGAATTCTGCGACTCTTGCAGTTGTTTCAATTTTTCCTCCAGCTTTGTGAAGCATTCATCATGATCTGTCTTTTGAACGCATTTGTCGGGCTTGGTCTTTCCAACAAAGACCGAGTCATCGTCCAACCCGGGCATGTCATCGTCAATCTTTTGAACCTTGTTTGTTTGCTTTGGGATAATTATTTCAGGAAGAGCAGGTGCAGTTGTTGGATTTGCTTAGAGGAATTGGAGTTGATCCGTCACAAGCTATATAGAGGCGAGCACTTGTTGGAGTTGAGTCTCTACAGCGAACATACGATCACGCATTTCTGATTGGTCGGCCATTCTAGCTCTTAATCGCGTAATAATGGGCGAGCGTGGAGGATCCGTTATCACCTAAAATATGAATACACAAGCACTTTATATAAAATAATGCCGGTCCATGACGAAAGTCTAACTGCTTTTATTCATTAATGAAATTGTTTGACATTAACAATGTAAAGAAACTTGCAAGGCTCTTGACAAATAAACTAATGAAGTAAACGACTCAACTCGTTAAACATTAAGCTAAAAATCAAATAGGTTCAAGCCATTTTATTTGGCCCGATCTATAAACACATGGGAAGCCAACGCTCGACGTAATTGCCTCTTCTCCTTAGCATTCTTCTTGGCTTGCTTCTCAAGTTCTTCAATCTTCCTCTTGTGACGATTAAGCTCCGCTTGTCGAGTGGGCTTTTCGGTCACATCTGCCACCTTTGGGAGATACTCGATCGGGATCTTGTGCTGACGAATGTATCGAGCCGTGGCATAGTAAGTCTTTTCTTTCCCCCCAAGCTCATCTTTAGGCAAGCTCAACTTTTGATTGCGACATGCGAGCCAGGCTCGTTTGATACATCGAAGCTCCCTTTTGTGATCACCATCCTTGGCAGCGAATCGAACTTGGAACAAACCCAACTTGAGAGGGGGTGGTAAGTCCTGAACAACTCAATATTGACGGGCCACACGAAGTGGGTAGTAGGAAGTGGCACCGGTGATCCCCAATAGCGGGATCGGCTCATTATCGCCATGAGAGAGACGTGCCTCGGAGACTTGGAACCATTTAGCATGCCATAGGAAAATCTTGATATTTGGATTTTTCAACAATTTGATCCATTTTGAGTAAGAAAGATTTGGAGTTCGATCTTGATGATTTTTAAATACCTCAATAGGGTGATGAGAATTAGTGACATTAATAATATTCATGCGAATATCGATTTTACTCATATGAGAAAAGAACCAGATTTGTAAAAGTTCAATTGGTGCACGAAAGGTTTTATCTTCATCTTCCTTAAATCGGGTGAGTACAAAAATGTTTCAGCTAGAATAGTATTCACAAAACTAATCCTAACATACACTTGTTTGACCACCCATGCGACAGAAGGATTAATAGCGCCTTTATGAAGAGGGAAAACAATAAACTCGAAGAAAGCTAGGAGGAAGATCCTACTTTTTAAGAGATTATTGGCACTAGCAAAACTCTAATCTAGGAAGGAAAAAGGACATGCAAGACAATTATCTTTCAGCACTCTTTTTATCAAACTCTTATCCATCCTAAGAAAATCAGACAAAATCGATTTTGGTTCTAATCCAAGGGGTGGATTTATTAATTCCAAATCCAAGGGTTTTCCTATGGCAATACTGTATTCTTCCAAGGTCGTGGTCAGCTCATGCTTACCAAAGATGAACGTTGATGTTTTGGGGCTCCAGAAATGAGGAAGTGCTTGCATGACGCCACTCTGGACATCGATGTCGAGGAGGGGAACAAGGCGACCAAGTCTATCTTCCACATAGCTTTGACCATCGTGGCCTAAACGGTCCCACCATGATTTGAGTTCAACCTTTGGTGTAGGCACGAATCGAATGTCGGATCTTCCCATTGTTTATAGACCAAGACTCGACCAACCTAATGTCATGGACCGACCAAAGACATAATAAAGTAAGTAAATTGCAAGAGTAAAGGGTAGGAAGCTTACTTTACCAGACGATTAAAGCAACCACATAGACAAGCGCATGAAATGTGGGGTTCGATTTCTAACAAGGAAGGCTAAGCAAAATGGAGTTAAAGGGGTGGGATGACTTAGTTGCAGCCTCGCATACTAAGTCAAGTCCTCCTAACTCTGGCTCAGTCAAGAATGATACCCTAATGCGACGCAGCCTTGCGGGCAGAGGTAAACATTCTTGACACCAAGAAAGAAACTTTTGGGATTGAGTTGGGCAACCTCTACTACGCGGCCTCGCGGTCGAAGTCGTATCCAACTCAATACCATCCTAAGTATCCTAGTGCGGCCCAGGTTCGACGGCAGGTTGTGTGTGCAAAAGTGTAGTGCAAATGCAAGGCATGCACAACAGTTTATATCAAGCAACACTTCAACATGAAAACAAACCATACATTCCTTCACCTCCCTACAAAACAGAGGTTAGCAAACACTTCCCCTTATACCTCCCAATCTGCAAAAACATTTAACACCTAAATGTTAGGGATGTACCAGGAATCCTTGTTGCCAAACAAAAATATTTTTCAAAAAAAAAGAAAATTGGCCTAAGTCCACTAAGTGTTTTAGCACAAGTCTCCAGCGGAGTCACCAAGCTGTCGCGACCAATTTTTCGGGTGTGCACTACCTATGATTTGGCTAATGGATTGCTAAGCCTAGACTTAGCTTGGGCTCTCCCAAGTCCATACCAATTCGTGACTTAAGTTCAAGTTTTTATCATGCAAGTGGATTTTATCTAGGAGTCGCCACTAATCTATTTTTGGTGGGTCGATTAGAAACCCAAGTAAAGTAACGGGAGGTTTACTTTACTCCTACGAACCAGAGATCATGGGTATTGGGACTTGGTTACACTAGATTTCTCTAATGCTTTTTCTATACCATTATTTTATTTTTCAAAAATGTTTTTGCAAGCAACTTAAATTGATTTTAAATCTATTTCCCTAACATGTGAGATAATCATACGGGTGCGCAATCCACCAATTTAACACCCAGATAAAACAATGAATAAATTGCAAAACTTACCTTAAAGCAACGGGAGCATCTGCAATGTTAATTAAAATCCACATCAACAACCCTAGATATGGTTTCTAATTAACACGCAATTTTTGTTTTGTTTTCACTTAATTAATGAAAATCATGCAATATGCAATGTAATATTAACTAAATAACCTAATTCTAATGACATGTAATTTCTAATTAAATGGGCCTAGCAAAAATATTAAATGGCATGCATCTCAATGAATCTAACCCTAATGTCGTGACTATGATATTTTTTCTTTTTCCTAAAAGAATGCATTCTATCCTAAATAATGAAACTAATTTAACCTAAGGCATTTTTGTATTTTTATATGAAATTCGGAATTAAAAAAATGTGATAATTATCTAGCTAGATTAAGACCCTATTCAATTTATATTAGGAATTAGGTTAAACTAAATCCTAATTTAAACTAAAATCTTATCTTAACCCAAATAATCCTGTAATGCAATCTATCTAAAAAAATCTATCTAAACTTGAAATTAATTAGGAAGTAAAATTAAATATGCAATCTTACCCTAATATGAAATAACGTGCAAAAGATGCCATAATCCTATATGATATATACATGATGTTTTTTTTTTTTTATTAATTTCGAAATTAAAATTTAACATGCAAATCAAATAATAAAACTAACATTCTAAATGAACATGCTTTCTTTTTGTTTTCTTTTTCATGATTCAAAATGAAATCTCTATCCTAAACATGCAAAATAAGAAAAGCAAACCTAACCCTAATTTTCCTTTTTTTTTTTTTTAATTTTCGAAATTAACAATCGCCTAATAATTAAACATGCAATTAAAAAAAAAAACTAGCAACCTAAGTTAATTGATTTGATTTTTTTATTTTTTATTTCGAAAATTCACGATAAATAGAATGTTTTGCCTAACTATGCAAATAACCCTATAACATGCAATATTCTAACTCAGGCATATCTCAAGATCTCAAGATAAATAAAAACAATCAAGTTCATTCAAAATTACCCCAAAAAGGATATCGCATATCATTCAAATCAAGGGATAATATTTCGCTAGTAAAATCGATAAATTGATCTTAAGCCTTAAAGATCAAAATATCAATTTTATTCCCACTTGATTAATTATTTCATCTAAAGCCTTATAGATGAAATAAAAAACCTTGGCGCGGTTGCGAATTAGGTAATACATTGAGATTTTCAATTATGCATAGATAGACATTTCAACCAAAGAAAAAAACCTATAAAGAAATAATAAACAAATAAATAATAATAAAAAATTGCCTAATAAAGTAAAGTAAAAATACCTAATTATTTTTTTCTTTTCTTTTTTTTTTTTTAAGAAAAAGAAAAAGCTTGGCCGGTTCGGTGGTTCGGCGAGGAAGGGCTCGTCGGCTAGGGTTCCGGCAAGGGAGGAGGGGGTGGCACGTCAACAGCGTGGCACTTTGGGGCTTCGGGATCAGCATGGAGCTGGGCGCGAGCGGGACGGAGGCCTATGGCGGTGAGCAGCAGCGGCGCCGGCTGCTCTTCGGGGAAGATGAACAATGATGATTAGGGTTTCGGCATTGTTTCGGCACACTTTTTTTAGAAAATCTCTCCCTTAACCCTTTTTTCGAAATTTCACTAAAAAAAAATCATACTCTCACCTATTGCTCTCAAAATTTTCTCTCAAAATTTGCCAACCCCTTTTTTGTACCCCATCACACTTTTTATAGGGCAAAAAATTGAATCCTTATTGCATATTTCGTTTCCAATTTTACTCGTGCAATATTCTCTTTTGCATGTTTTGCATATTCCATCATTAAAAAATTTCATTTCCACTCAAAATACACCCCATAGTGTATATTACTTGAATATGTAAAAAATCTGAACATGATATGTGAAAAATCCTCCCTTTACCGGTGGCCTAAAATAAAATGTTGCCGTGTGTGTGTGTGTGTGTTTTATTTTTTATATAATTTAGCGAAAATCAACCCCAAAAATTTAGGTGTCAACAGGTAGCCTTTAGGGCGTAATTGGCTTCCTAATCGAGTCTTAGGAGGTAGAACTTACCGAGATATTGTCTCACTGGTTATTGAATAACCATTTCAGGTTCTTAGGTGGTGTTGGCGAAGGATTGGAAGCCCCGGAGTTTAAAAGGTGAAGCCCGAAGAATCGGCGATCTTGTCCAGCTAGCTAGTCGTAGGACAATTCTCTTTTGTAGGGAGCTGATTCCTTTTGTGAACCTTTGTATATAGACCTGTGTGTTTATAAAAAAGGTATTTTGTGAAAAATTGGTCATACTTTTTTATTCCATTGTTTTATTGTCTGGGGATTAGTTATATGCTTCCACATGCGTATTAAAATAAAAGGGTTAGCGATGCGTCCTGGGACGTCGCAATTATATTGACCAGGTGAGGGATGGGTGCATGCCCAAGGATCGGGGCATGACAAAAAGAGTGATTGAAGGAAAAAATAATACTATCTTGAATTTCTAATACACCAATCTATCATCTTCTCCATGCAACAACATATAAAAAGTCAAAGTTAAGAGATTTTTCAATCTATGTGGTCACCATGTGGCACTTTAGTCTGCCTCCATGAAGGCCACGTGGTAAGGCACATGAAATAAATTTACCTGGTGTCCCACACGAGACCAATAAGCATTAGTTTATCGATTTTGACCTCAAACTTCAAAATTTGCTTCAATTTAAATTTAAATAAAGATAAACTATCTTCAAAATATATATTTAAATTACATAGTCTATTTTAAACATCATTTCAAAACTATATTCTCGAACAATATAATTCTTTATTCAAATAATACAAATAAATCGACATAGTTAAGTTAGATCAACCTACTCTATATTTTGCTAAGAGTGAAATAAATGATATAGTCTATTTAATTTTAAAAAAAACTTATCAAACTAAGAATAAAATCAAATAATTAAATTTTTATATCTTTTGATACTATCGTTTGCTTTTGATTTTATTTTCCAATCTCTAGGTGGTTAATACAAGTTTTAAAGCTTCCTGTTATATATGGGAGCAAGGTGGGAGAGGAAAATGCAAAGAAAATCTCCACTGTTTTACATCGTCCATTTTTTCCTTACTAGCAATTTTTTTAACTTTTAAAAATTTTCCACCCCCCAATTTCCTATAAATCTCATTAATGATGAGATCTGATAATGTCGTTTAAGTGCGAGTGGGCTTAGATGGTGGATCTAATAATGTCATTTTACTGTTTTTGGAACAACCATTAGCTCCTTAAAGTCAACTAGGAGAGACAAATCAATGAAATTTATGGATGTGGAATTCTTTTTGACAATTAAAATTAATTTACTTAATGAAGCGACCCGATTACACTATTTGGATAAGTTTTTGACTTGATCGGACTATTTATAAGTTTAAAAGTTTATTGTAATTTGATAATAAATTTTAAGACTTTTAATGAACTTATCTTGAAATTCTTACTTTCGAGGTGGAATAATTCATAAATCGTTGTATCCTTACACCTTCTTTGTAATTTCTCTCTACGAAGCTGTTTGCATTCTTTTACAAAAACAAATACAAAAGAACATAATAACCCGTCTGATTTTCACTTGGCTAAACCCTCAAAAGAAAAACTCAAGTAATGACCATTTCATGTTGAATTGTTACTCATATATTATTCAACCATGTGCGAATTTGAAGTGTCACAAATTCGCTTACTTATAGTATTGATATCATTGTTAGTGTGAGCTTATACAACCCAAAATGACATTGGACGTTTTTTGACACCTAATTTTTAACTAACACGTTGTTAAAAGTAAAAAAAAAAATCAAGATTAGGGTTTTCGATCGCGACAGAGCTCGTTTCTTGACAAAAAAATGTCGTTGCAGTTTGAAAGGTTGACCTTATTCGGGAATCTTTGGATCTATGATTATTTTCAACTCCCCGAAGCATTTCGTGTCATTTTTAGACAATTTCTTATTTATTTCCATTGAAAACCCAAAAAAGTCAAACAAATGACTTTTGGGTTGACTTTTTGGTCAATTCCAAGTCAATCCCAATCAAAAGTTGATTTTTTTGCACAAAAAAAATCAAATGATCTTAGTTTTACCTTAGCCAAGTTAATTTTCGAAAATTTCAATAATTTGACACGTAAATTAACCTTTTAAAAAAAAGTCAAGATGACTTTTGATCAAAATTTTGACCAAAAAATTGAAAATATAAGAAATCCACAAAACATTTCACTTTAGTGTCAACTTGACTTTAGTGTTGAAAATTTTGTGAAAATTAATTAAGAACCTTGTTTCTCAAATTTTTTAGTTTTAGGTTCGAAATTGACCAAAAATAAAATTAGTTTCATTCTAGTAATAATTAGTTCTAGTTTCTTTTACGACATTTGATCTAGGGACTATTATTTCTCATTCATTTGTTCACTTAGTTTCGAGAATGGTTGTGTCGAAATGCAAATTGTCACTTTTAGCCCTAATTAGGGAGTTTGAATTAATTCTTTATAATTTGTGAATGGACACTTTCATTCCACTCATTTTCTCAAAATAAGTTTGAATCTGCCATTTTGAGAGATTTACTTGAGAACTTTCCAATTTGAGGAATTCCACCTTCTTGGATATAGGAAAACCAAATTAATGAGCTTCGATTGAAGAAATTCAAGTTGACACATTTGAGAATAATGTTTAATTTCGCAAATCAAGGTTCAATTTTATTATTAAACCTCGATTCATTTTTAGGATAAGAGTCATGATGTCAATTCAAGGTTAATTTGAATGCAATATGTTATTTTAAGCATGGACAATTAGTCGAATAGATGTCTCGCAATATTAATTGAATTCAATTTCGATTAATTTGCAATTTCAATCAGGAAATTGTGAAATTGTTCGATTTGGCCTGTAATGTCAATTATGTGTACCCATGGTATAGACCCATTATTTTTTGTGATAATCAAGCAATTAAGTCAATAGAAAATCAATGGATCACATTTATGTAATTTATTTGGCCTACTCCCTTTAGAATTGGATTGTTTTCATTCAAATTGAGTAAGTTTTCTTATCAATTTGGTTTTTTAGAGATTAAATTGCATAGAATTTAGTCCCCTAAGGACTGATAAGCTAGAATTGACCAAGAATCGATTGAATTGGTTTGAATTGGTTTGACTGGCCATTGGCAAGATAGGTCGGTTTGGCCCTTTGCTGGCTAGTTCTTGGTCACTGACAATTGCCCATCAGCTCCTTGTCATGTGCACTTTATTCCTACGTTCCTTGAGTGTTCAGATTATACGAAAACACCATCGAATTTCATGAAATTACAAAATTGACTCTAATTAGGCTTTAATTGTAATTTGCGTTTAAACTCTTGTTTTTGCGAATCAAAACCATCTTATCAATCATGGGACACATTTTACTTAAGATTAACCCCTAATGAGCTTAATTAGACCATTAGGTCAAGTTTCGACCGTCGGATTGAATCGACGGTTGAGATTTGACCTTTAATCAAGATTATATAGGGACTTTCCCTCCACAACTTTAGGGGTTCATTTTGATAAAATTTCAGATCTATAGATATATTTTCTCTCTCTAAAAATCTCTCTCTCGCTCTCTTTCCCACTCTTTCCTCTTGGCCTTCCTCCCTCATGTGTTCGACCGACAACCGTCGGTTCATGGTTTGACCGGTGGCGCTTGGTGTGGCACCACTGTCTCCGGCCTCCCTCCCTCCCTCATCCTTGGTGTTGATTGGAGCTGCTGTTAGCTCTAGTGGTTGTCGAAGGTGTCTGCCCAAGTCGATCCATCGATCGGAGTTCAAGACCGGCGGATATGCTAATGGAGCTTCCAACGTCTTCACTCGGCCAAACTGGCAGTTCGACAACCTTCTTCGATGGTCTCACCATCGCCGATTCCCTCATAGATGGTTGGGAATTGGCCGAACAGCCACCAAAAATCCTCTGGTGGCCCAATCCTTCTCGGCGGTCCAAAACCAATCCAAATTGAACTGGTCTTCTTCAGCTCGTGAACTAGCGGTTCAACTGCTCGATGTAGCTCTCCTACGAATCCTCAATATTAGTTCGATGTCCCTCATAGCTCGTGAAGTGATCCAAAGGTCTGGTCATCATTCGATCGCGTTTGAGTTCAATGAAAACGCAAAAAGGTAATACTTGAATTATGAATCTGATGAAGTGAGATCGAGCTAGTTGATCGGGGTTAGGATTCGAATCTACGATCATGTTTTACACTTAGATATGAAGTTTTAAATATTAAATGATGACATGTGATGAGTTTATAGTGATTGAAGATGTGTTTGAACTTGATCGTTTTTTATTTATCTTGATCTGCAAAAATCATAGCCTTGAGGTTGACTCTATGTTGAGATTGATCTGAGGCAGTAAACATCATTTTTTTGACCTCGAATTGTTCTACACATGTGATATGCATTTGACAAGCTTCGATTTTGATAGGTTGTAGGCCCCGAATGGATGTCATTTGGTACCTGAATTATGCCTCGGAAGTTCGTCAATTTTGCTGTGTTTTGTGCATTGTTTTGATGTTTTGTCTTCAAACGCATTGTTTGTTTACTATTTTTCTACTAATTTTTGTTTTTGGATTTTGGAGATGTTTTCTTCATGAAAATTGCATGAAAATATCATGGTAATATCGTATCTTTTGTTCATAACTTTTGGAATTGATTTGGTTAGGCAAAACTTCGAAAAATCGTTGTTAGGTTAGTCTGCCCTATCTAAGTCCGGCCTATGTTTGCTTTGAAATGAGGTCTTAAATGTGTCCATTAGGTCCCATCCTTCATAAGATTGTAGTATGCATTACAAACTTTCTAGCTAGGTATAATTTGCGCCAAATGATTGCTGTTTACTATGTCGATTTCACGTGCAAAGATGCATTAATGTTGCTGCAACTTGTGAAGGTTATTGCATGGTTCAGTTTTGTCATTTTTATGTTGGCTTATGTGAATCAAATTAGGTCTAGGTGTCTCACGAGAAATGCTCATGACATTGCATTCTACATATAGAATTTTTCATAGAATTTTAGCATGTCGTTAAGTCATCGAAAATCACTCATGTTTTGTGCTATACTTGTTGTGATTAATGCTGATCATGAACCCAAGAAAACATCTTCAATGAGGTCCTTAAGAGCCAAATTAGGTCTCGAGTCTTCTAGGCATGTTAAGAGCACTTTGCAAGCTTCACATTGATGTATGACATGCCCCATTTGAATGTCATTTACTATATGAAAACTGTACATCAAGTTGGCAAATAATAACCAAAATTGCTATGCATTTTGATCTAAATGACAAAGCACCTTTTGATGTAAATGAATTAATGTGACCTTTTGCATTCCGATTTAGGGTAGGTCATGTGTGAGTTTCACATTTTTATGCATTGTTTAGGTGGTCTTATAAGTCATTAATCATGCATTACTTTTTGATTTGCTTGTGGCTGATTTGCACGCCTTTGCGATTGTCGCTGTTTGACCATGAATTTGACTCTAATTGGACTTGTCACCTCTTAGAAAGTCTTAGGGTTCATCTTAATCTTTCTGATGATACCAAATTTGAATGATTTTCATGTCATTTGACCAGTCTTCTATTTTTTTTTTTTTCAAGTTAGGTTAGAAATCTGTCTCAAGTGAAATTCGGAATCCATGTTTTGCTCTGGCGAGTCTGTCCTATTTTTATTTTTGTATGATTTTCTCATTAAGGATTCTAAGGTCAAGTCCTCAATGAATTTTGTTTTTCTTTCTCTTATCTACGTTGTGGTGAAATTTCATATTTTTTAGACTTCTTTTACTAGGTCAAATCACTATTGATCTGCCATGATACCCTGTTGTCTTGTTACATTTTTGATGTGATGCCATGCTTTCTTGAATTTTTATAAATTCTTACGTAGCTCACCTTAGAAAAATTTTCTCATGAAATTTTTCCTCATGATGTGCTTGATGTTGGGTAATTTTCTCGGAACCAATTATCCATGGATTCCTTCTCAATTGAGTTGATCTTATTTGTCCCGTTCTACGATTTCCATAAGAATTGAATTCAAAAATATTTTTTCAGGACAACTTGCAGACTGAATTAAGATTACATGTCTTCATGAGTTTTGATCCTTACCTATTGAATTTATGCACAAAATTTTTCAAAAAACAAAAAACAATTTATCATGCTTTTCAAACGCTTCGAAAGTCATGAAACCATATGAAATTTCATGTTCTTGTTGATTTGAGCTTGGTTTTAGTTCAAGTGATGCTCACGCACAAAAATTTCATGTAATGTTTTGCATTCTAAATTTTCAAATTATGCTTTTGGCTTGACATTGATGTTGCTTAAGGTTTGGAATATATTTAGAGCCTCTGCGAAGCTCGATCATAGTGCACATGATGCACCCAAATTAGCCTTGATGATTAAATGTGTTCCATAACCATGACACAACTTTGTTATGTCATTAGTGTCTTTTCTCTTAACTCGCTATTAATCATTTTTTAAATGACTTTTGAGCATCACCTGAACCCATTAATTTTTTTTATGTGTTTACTTTCATTGAACGCCTGTGATTGTGCTTGGCGCTTGTCGACTGAACAAGTGATCTAATGTTGGCTCACTAAAATTATCTGACTAATTGAGAACCAAGGCCCAAGGGCGTACTTGCATGTTTACTTTCCGCTATGCATGTGATTTTTAGATGTATGTATAGGTGCAATGCATGAGTTTGTGGGATACCTTTAGCATGCCCTTAGCACTTGTTTTAAGGGTTTCTTAGAATTGGTTGCCACGCGAGAAGAAAAATGGTGACCAATAATAGCTATGAGCCTTAAAAAATGAATTGGGGTAGGTAACCTATAAGGATCGTCGCATGAATCACAAAGGTTGACCCCGAGGCCAAATTTGATCAATTTTGCATGTTGTTTCAATTCCCCAATTGTTCTTGTTTGCTTTATGATTGTGATCGTTTTTGGTGATGTTGATTGTTTCTTTCCCATTTTATGTACCTAGTTTTAGTTTTAGATTATGTTTAGAATAGATCCGTGGAGGTGGAGGTCCTCCGAGACATGAAGAAGATGGATGGTCATTCCAATCCGAGCTTGTTTTTGTATCATTTGTTTTGCAATATATGTTTCGGGTTATCTCTTATTCTATAAATGCCTGATGAGTTGCGGGTTTTCTTTCTTCTAGATTTATTTTTGTTTAGGATTACATGTTAAATTTACCACTTTTCTTAAACTGTTTTCTTGAGTATTTACTTATCGCACTATCTTTAAATTTCAATCGTTTGTTTTTTTTCCCTCTTTTAATAGAAATAGATTGGTATGAAATTGACCACTGACGCATGATCACTTAGTTAGTTTCATTGACTCAAAAAAGAAAAAAAAGGTAAAAAAGACACGCATGAACACCTTAGGAAACACGACAAATCGTTAGGTATGAAAATGGCGCTAATAGAAATAGTAGCATAACCCAATTTCCTGAACCCTAAAATATTTAGTTGCGCGAATATTGATGGACCACTCCTGACACTTGATAGGGTTTTTTAGCTGACCCCCCAAAAACGAAACTAGTGGTTACTCCTAACTTTTATCTAGGTTGTCTTAAACAACTCATAGATAATAAATAAACCCGTCATGAGGGGTATGGGTCTTGACGGGATTCACCATAATTTGCATATCCGATGTGGAGATTTCCTAAAGGATGAAGTGATGCCATAGTTATGGTTGAGAGTATTATTGGGAGGACTACTATGGTAACGATACCCATAAATATGATATTCACATCTGATCTTCTTTTTCATGGTGTATCGATCGTGTGGATGCAAATCATGATACTTTCCGCTATCACGTGAGGTATGAGTTTGGGAGAGCTCATGACCATGATTGAACGAACTCACATGGTCAATTCTGAAAGACAACATGATGACGTCTTATGGGACATGTACGGCTAGGGAACTCCTAGAGTCCAGTACTTCTAAACCCAATCTTTTCCTCTCCCCACCGAGGGAGGGCTGACGGAGTCGGGTAGCGATAGACGTACATGTAGAATAAATCCTATTGTCTGAAAAATACACTCTTAAGTATTTCTTTTGGGGTCTTGGTCCACATGAAGTGTTAGATCGCGGTGAAGTTTTATAACATCTTGATCATTTAATTGATGAAAGAGCCATTGTGATGTTATTCAAAAGGAAGGAATCACCAATAAATGGTCACAATTTTAGTATTTCTTTTGACGACTTGCCTTAGATATAAGGTATCACGTCGCTATAAATGATATCAGATGAACACCTCCTTCCATAGACACGTGGCTCAAGACGAATAAGAGTCTAGTCGCTTCGAAATAATGACTTCGTAAGTACATTAGAACTTGTACCGCATGAAATAGGGCCAAGCTTTTATAAAACAGGTTGGCAAAATAAAAGATAAGTTCCTTGCTTAAAGATTCTAAAAAAAAAGGTCTTATTAAGTTGCCTGAACTTCTATTATCGATTATTTTATCTGATTTTCCTCTGTGTACCATGTACGATTCATAGATTAAAAAAAATATCCTCCTTGAAAGATTGTTATATGTATGTACTGTATCTTGCTAATTTTTCGTTTATATATATAATACTGTCGATATAAGTAGCTAGATCTAGTAGAGATAGGTTGAACCTTATTTTCTTGATTTTTATTGTTGAACTTTTTTTTTTTTTTTTTTTCTGATTGTTGGACCTAGTTCTGATGTATAAACCTCAATGGAGGAAAATGCTTCAAAGTGATGATAACATTTGTCCTCATATAACAACGAATCCATAAGAGTACTTGAAATTTTACGCATATCATCCGATTGATGAAGCCTTACTCAATGTATATGGATAGAGTAATTAATATGAAGTCATGGCGATCAATTGGGCTGAAAGGTTTAGATATCCTGTGTAATATTTTATTTCATGGTGTATATTAATAGGAAATTGTCCAAAAACTCTTAAATCTATTAAGCAACGATCAATTAAGTCTAAACTTTTCAACTTGGTTAATTTAATTTTAAACCTTTTGAGGATTTACTAATATAATCTTTCTAATTAAAATTGATTGGAAATCGCTGATGCAACCAATGGCCATCTTACATGGCGCATCGGCGCTAACGTGGACGATTTTTGCAATTTAATTAAAAAATGTTCTGATTATATATATATATATATATATATATATATATGTATTTCTTTTCACTGTTTGCTTCTTAGAAGACAACCAATGATCCTCACCAGCCACAAACAAGGGCTTGTGTCACGCCCCGATCCTCGGGCACGCGCCCATCCCTCACCTTGGTCGATTTTAAAGTGCGATATCTGAGGACTAAGTATCGCCGACCCCTTTCTTTTTATTACGCATGCGGAAGCAATTATAAATCTCCAGATAATAAAACAATGGGATGTAAATGCAGGCCATATTTTTCACATTGAAATTCACAACCACACTTTTATTAATAGCACAACTTATAGTATATTTACAATACTATTCATAGTTTATTAGTCTCACACCTATCTATACTAAGACAGGGTTCACAAAAGGGATGAGATCTCAATCCACATTCGGGTTGTACTCAAGATCCCTCTCTGGATCATCTTCTTCTTCAGAAATCTTTCTCCTCCTCAGGTTCCTCCTCCTCAGTTCCTCCTCAGGGTCCTGAAATGGTTATTCAATAACTAATGAGACTACGTCTCAGCGAGTTCTACCCCCTAAGACTCGATTAGTAAACCAATACGCCAATCGGTTGCCTAAGCACGACATGAGTCAGAGAACTCACCTTGGCCTCATTTCCTCCCTGCAATTCAAGGTTAAACACAGATATTCAAACAATTCACGACATTCGATCAAGCATTAATCAATTGACTTAGTTGTCAGTTGGACCACTTCTAGGTCATTCCCACTCATACCATAATTCCCTAATGGTATACTCCTTCACCAAATCACGTGTGTTTCTCAGGTGTCATTTTCGCTAATGACATACCGATCACCGACACCGTGCGTTCTTTAAGGCGCCGTTTTCACCAATGATATCCTCGATCACCGAATCATGTGTCCTTTCTAGGGCACCGTTTTTGCTAAGGTGACATCGGCAATAGACAACATCGTGAGTTCTTTACAACATCGTGAGTTCTTTAAGGCGTCGTTTTTACCAGTGATATTTCCTTAATCACCGAACCATGTTTGTCTATAAGTCATCCACGTGCGTTCTTTAAGGCGCCGTTTTCGCTAGTGATACTTCTAATCACCGAACCGTATATGTCCAATAATATCGTACCTGATTGGTCTTGGCCAATACTATTCTCAATTATCTCTCACCATTCTCTCTACTATATAGCCCATCAACGTATAACTGGCGCTATATACACATGCTTGGCCATCTACCAATCAAATATTCAATAATAAACAATTTATGACAAATCCTCAAATTTCACAATTTAAATCAATTTCATATAAATTGAAGCTCAATTAAATAAATGGACTACACCACAACAATCAGCACGAAATTCCGATCACTGGCCATCCTGGTTGAATTTCTGGAAAAATAAATAATTAAATTATTTATTTCGAAAAATAAATAAATAAATAATAAAAATCAAATTTAGGCCCATAATGCCTAATTGGAGGCCGATACGAGCCCAGAAAATTACCGAGACTCGTTCAATAAATAATAGAACATTTCTATTTATTAATGACTAAACTAACCACCTAACATGCGTCAATAAGTCACTAATTTAATTAATCTAAACTAATCTAACCACCTAATTGCACTTAATTAAATTTAACCAACCCCTAAGCATAATTAGCAAACTAAAAAAGCATTAGTGAGTAAAACTCACTTGGTAAAAGCGGGGACTGAATCACCGCGACGACGGCCGAAACCTAAATTTTCGGCGGTGTAGTGGACACTCGGGCTGGGCCAAGAAACTTTACAAGCCCGCAGAAATTCTGGGCTTCAAGACTGGGCTTCCTTTGGACTGGGCTGATTTTTAATCAACTTGGGCTGGCCTGCAAGGGGGTTAGGCTTGAAGATGTTGAACTGTGGGTTGCTTGTTGGGCCCAAATTGCAGAAGATGGGCCGAACAAGAATAACTTGTTGGGCTTCTATTTGGCTCAGCAAGACCAAAACTGATTCGGTGGAGGAGCTAAATTCCTAAGGCCAAGGAAATGTGTGAACTGTAGGTGACGTTGGTGAGTTGGCGCGGCTGAAATTCGGTGAATCACGTGGGCTTATTCTTCCTCGGGAGAAGTACACTATCAGTGCCATACGTTGTGTACGGTGCTCACTTTGATGCCAAAAGTTTTCGTCCGATCACTTAAGTGCCAAATCGGAGGAAAAACGATCATTTTGGTGCCATCGGGAGAAATTCCGGCCAAAATGATTACGTGGCTTTTAAAAAAAATCGATAAACCCTTTAAACGACATCGTTTTCTATCCTCCTTAAGAAAACGATGTCGTTTTGCCGTCATACGTGGGTGGCCTAGGAAAAACGATGCCGCATAACTCATTTTGGATTGAAATTAGGGTTTTTTTTTTTGTTCATCCTTGCCGACCTAGCTTGCTCGGCCACCATCGCTTGGCCACCGTGCTCGGCCACTGTCGCTCGGCCATCGTGCTCGGCCACCATTGCTTGACCACCGTGCTCGGCCACCGTCACTTGGCCACCGTGCTCAACCATCATTGCTTGGGCAAGAAGTGATGGGAAAATAGGAGGCGAGGGCGGAGGAGGAGGAGGAGGAGGAGGAAGAAGGGGGTCGAAGGTGCAGAGAGAGAGAGAGAAGACGAGGAGTGCGAGGGGAATAAGGAGGGTGAAGATGGAGATGGTGGATTGGGAAAGAAGACGACGCCGCCATGGCTGGTGCTGGTGCTGGTGTTGTTCTTCGGGGAAGAAACGACGCTGCCATGGCTTCTCTCTCTCTCTCTCTCTCTCTCTCGATTTGGGGATTTAGGGTTTCGACCGACGCGAAATGACGTCGTTTTGTGGTTTACATGCTGATTGTACTCTCCGGTGAGCCACATTAGCGTAAAAAATTAATAAAAAAGTACCACGTCGGATTTCCGGCCAATCGGATCAGAGTTGGCACCAAAGTGAGCGTTTTTCAAAATTTTTGGCACTTAAGTGATCTGACAGAAAATTTTGGCACCAAAGTGAGCGCCGTACACAACTTATGGCACTGATAGTGTACTTCTCCCATTCTTCTTCGGTTGAATCGGTGGCAGCGAGCTGGCGTGCGGTGAACAGGATGGGGAGCTCGATGGGGAGGTTGACCGAGCGTGGGCAGAAGCTCGCTGGTGGAGAGATCGTGGACGTGGCCTTTGTGGGACACGCGGCCTAGACAGCAGTTGCAAGAATTTCGCTCAGTGGTCAACAAGGTGGGAGGAATTTGTTGTTGTTGATTGAAGAAGATTGAGGAATCAGTAGGTGGTAGTGGTAAGGCAGGAGCGGGTGTTCATGGCCAGCTTGAACGCATGCGGCTTCGGCCTCGCTGGCTTCGGTTAATACGGCTGGAAGAAGTTCCTTTTGTTGACCGAGCTTGGAGAAGCTCGAACGTGGCAGCAGTTGAAGAACTCGACAGAGGAGTGGACTTCTTCGAGCGGTGTTGCAAACAATTCGGCAGAGGGCGAAGAGGAAGTGATCGTGGGCGTGGGACTTTCGCTTGAGTGAAAAAGAGAGAGAGAGAGAGAGAGAGAGAGAGAGAGAGAGAGAGAGAGAGAGAGAAACAGCTTCCTTCGGTGGTTGAACTTTCGAGTGAAATTGAAAAGTAAAGTGGAGGCCAATGGAGATGGGATCGACGAAGCAAATGAAGGGCAGTTGGATTTCTTGCTCAAATAGATTAGAACAAAGCTTAAAGTCTACATCTCTATCCACCCAATTTAATGCATTGTCCCCCTAATTCTTTCCACAATTTAAATTCCACAATAATATCCAAAATGAAGCAAAAAAATGCTCTCCAAGCATAATTCCGAATTTCACTTAAATTAGCTTCAATTCCTCACTCAATTCCCCAAATTGAGGCCCGATTTCATTGAAGGAAAATCCCGTACCATTCTCTGCCAGTCTCCAACATTCAAAGGTTCAGTTTGGAAGTCGGAATTTCCTTTAATTTGGCCTATCCAAATTTCCGTAAAAATTTCGGAATCTCTGAAAAATCTTCTGAGATTGAGTTGACACTCCTAGAATTTATTGTGACATGATCGAAACTTCAATTTCTGAAATCGGACTCGAATTGGCGGTTAATTTCTATTCGATGCGTTTTTAGCGTGACCTAGGCTACCGGGTAACTTTAGGATATTTTTAAGTACAATTGACCCGTGGTCAATTTTCTTCGAGCTACTATGAACCCACTTGACTCATTGGCGACTCTCGATTGTCGTGAAAATCCCGAGGATCCAAATGCGGACACAGGGTACCAAAACAATAAGAAAATCAGTCTAGTGCCGGTCGACATGAATTTTCTAATTTAGTGGTGTCATCCACGATTAGCCACACATCACTATCGATCCAGTCTATCTTTGATTTCAAATCAATTTTTAACTGTGTCGTAATGGCCTCTAAAGATGGACACGGTCGAGAAGCCGATTTCTAATCGAATTCTCAAGTCTATTGCCTTAAAATTCCTTAATGATTTCCCCAAATAGTCTAGTTATCTCGAGAGTGATCGGCTCTTAGAATAACTCTATAGACACGTCAATGAAATGTCCGATTCATTCAGAAGAAAACAGAGTTGAAAATTTGGGATGTCATAGCTTGCACCAGCAATTGGCCATCGTTGAGGCCCCATTGATCCGGAAGTGAACAATGAATAAAAAAAATAAAATAAAGAAAAGATAAGAAATTGCAGAAGTCGTTCATATAGCATCACCCATCCTACGACCATGTCGCGTAGGATGACTAGTGCCCACATCAATAATTTCCGACTAATTTTGGCTAGAATGACTATATTTGCAATTGTCAAAATGTTTAGAAATAAATTGGTCAAATTGAAAAGTTTAAGACTGGATTAACAAATATATAATAGGTTTAGGAATTTTTAGACAATTATCCCAATATTAACAAGATACATACTAGCTTTTCAAGTGAACATGTGATCACCTTCACTCTTACCGAGCTTATAATAAAATTTTATTCCAAACTTGCAGAAGTAAGGGTATGTTCCTTTCGTCGCACCGAAAATGGAGTTCATTTGCTAATAAGATGTGGCTAGATATTTAAAATGATCGGGCTAAATTCATCGTTCATTGTAGTTAATGTGATCTGATTACGGTTTTAATGATCCCTATAAAAGGCAAAGGCCATTCATGGAAGTCAAAAATGCAAAATCTGGCATTTAATGCTTTAGTCTAATGAGCATTTGAGGTTTGAATTTGAAATGCATAAGAGATAAGGATCAATGCATGTCCTGAGACCTCTTTACATTTGACCACTTACATCCATAAAATTGGTAATCTCTTAAATGTTAATTCTGATTATAGTATTTCTAATCACACGTCAACTAGTTAACATAAATGATAATGGTGCTAGTTTACATTCCTAAAATTCCTTTGGCTCTCTCTCTCTCTCTCTCTCTCTCTCTCTCTCTCTCTCTCTCTGCTGCAAAAGCGCCTAAATAATTTCACGTAATCGTATTTCAGTAAATCAATTAAAAGTCACGAAAGTGGATATGTTTTTCCAAGTTTCACTTGCCCCGACTCATTTGAAGTTTCCTTTGTAATAAGCAATACACATAAGGTAGGTTAGTCTACCTAATGATTATATTTGGCTTTGCATTTATGAAAAAGGTTATAAATTAGTAAGGTTAGATTCAATTTAACTTTTATGCGAATATGAGAGGCTAATTAGCTCTTTTTGACTGCCAACTTAGGTAAATTAAATTTCATGAGATTGCATTGATGTCCATTACTAGTGCAACATAATAAATAGGCAAAATTATTTGGCTCTATTTAACTGCGTTCTTTGAAATATTGACCATTTTATTCTCTACATCTACTGTCTCCTCTCTTTCAAATGGAAGACCCTAAAATACCAACCCCACCTACCTCACCGCAAGAGCAATTCCAAGATGGATTATCTGGGGTATCACCTCCAAAGACAAGTGCAGATCAATCGAAAATGATTGAGGTATGTCTCAATTGACCTTTGTACTAGGTTATTGACCAGGTATTCGTTTTTCAAATACAAAGAAATGGATTTTTTTATGAAAAAAAACCAAATTTTATGATTGATAATAGATAATAAAAAAAATAATTCCTATGCTCTCAAGCAACCTCATTTGGTTTATGATAGAATTAAGATTTGATTTACCGCAACTCCATCATGTAGATATGTGAATTGATTCTACAAACTTTACATAGATTGTAACTTCTATCAAGTTAGAATCTAATTCTATTTTTTAAGTGCGTGCAAATCTAAATATTTATTCTAACGATTAATTTTTGGTTGAATTTTATTTTGGATCATTGTCCAAAAAGTCCTAAACCTATTATATGATGGCTACTTTAGTTCTAAACTTTTCAATTTTTTTTCAATTTAGTCCTAAATCTTTTGAGGATTTGCAAGTCCTTCCGGCCAATTTTGGCCGAAAATTGTTTATGTGGATGATTTTTCCTTTTTATTTTAAAATTTCTGATTTTTTTTTCTGAATTTTTCCTTTGCTTTTTGGTTTTTTTTTTTTCCTTCATTGAATTTTTGCTTGGCGGGGTTGTTAGCCACAGGCAAGGGCATCATGATCCTCACCTATTTGACGTTGTCGGGCCCCAGTTAGTTAATGAATGAAAAAAGAAAAGAAAAGAAAAGAAAGAAAAGAAGGAAAAAAAAAGAAGAAAAATGTGGAATTTTTTTTTTTTTAAAATCGCAAGAGTTGTTTACGTCAGCATTGGTTGAGCCACGTAGGATGGTGGTGTCCATGTTAGCAATTTCCGCCTAAAATTGATTGGAAAAATTACATTAGTATATTGTCAAAATGTTTCTAACTAAATTAGCAAAATTTAAAGGTTATGATTGAATTGGCCATTGGATTTGAGACTTTTTGGACAATTTTTCAATTTTGTTATTGTATAAAATGTCTAAAAACGCTTAAATCTTTTATTGACAAAGAATAAATTACATATATATATTTATATGTATCTATATGTTCATATGTCTTTTGTGTGTCCATATTTTTTATGAGTATGCATATTTATAAAATGCATGTATACTAGAATATGATTTTGCGGATGATAGAATTAAAATGGCCAATAGGTTGCTTTTGCTTATATACATTGGAAGGATAGATAATCTTGTTCTAGGGTTGTTGGTTTGAATGTATTACCCTTTACATAGTTCGATTTATGATCAGTTATTTGAAATGCCAAATCTCTATTAGATTTTGTAATTAATCAGACCGTAGAATTTGTCATGGTAAACATTATTAATATATAAGGAATAATTCCGGTTAAAGGAAATGAGTTCCACATACATTAATAATGTGTACAGTCAAACCAGCACCTTGAACATTATTGTCTATTCTTCTAGTGCATAGAAATTTAGTCCCATCATATAGAAAGATATCTAAATGCATAAGTACAATTACATGATAATGCTCAAATAGTAAGAATCCTATATTAGGGTAATATAATGAATATAGTTCAAGATCCTATTTTGCAGCATATATTTTTTCCCATTTCGAATCATTGGGCAGCATTTAATGATGAACATAGTTGTATATGCTTTGATACTTTTTTTACTCATATCTTGTACTTTTCTGCCACTTTCATCCTTGCAGGTTAATTGGTCAGTCTCCACTATAAACAAGTCTCGTGTTATGATTGGATCGAATGAAGCATGTGGTTCAAAGAAACCAGAAATTCCGAATCAAGGAGGAGAACGTGACCGAGTGTATAAATCACTTATAGCAATAGTCAATGTAAGTTATAACTTTCTATAAAGTTATTTTTTGGATATAAATATCGTGTAAGGTTTATTTTGTTCTTTGATAATTTGTGAAATAGACTATGACACAAATGCAATTTTACTATTATAGAGTATGGCTTTTTCAAATTTTCTTTTATGAGGTTCAATACTTAGTTTTTGAATGCGGATGTCTTCACGAAAAGATTGACATAGTATAACATCGTGATGCACATGACTCCTTCATCTTGATTCTTGAAGTATATTTGATAAACCTGGATGTATATATGAAGTGCGCAACTAGATTTCATTTGCAAAAAGTTACAACTACACGATCTATGCATAAATATAGTACATATGTTCACAATTGTTGTCTCTAATAATAAGGTATAATATTGATGATTTGTGATTGTAGGAAGTTGCTTCACAATTGAGAAAAAGTTCAGACGAGGTGCTTGACCCGGATACGATATCGTATTGTATACCGGAACATTATGGTGGGATAAATGCCTCGAATATCGAGGTAATATTATTTTAATGATTTTTTTATACATTGTTCACATATGCATTGTGAATATCTGAACAACATTTTTGAGTTGGAGTGAATATTGATTGATAAATGACATATGATTAAATCCTAGGCACAATCAAATCCATCTTCAGCCAAAGCCAAAACTAGGGCTAAAAGCACAATAGTTGGGGAAGAGATTGTATCTTTCGTACTACCCCCAGATTGTCAAATTGGGACAAACTTGAACAAGGTAGCTTCTAGAATTTCTTCTCTATGTTTTTACATTGAAATTCACATCAATATCTCAATTTATATTTCTATAAATCTTTAGAGTTCATTCATTTTTGTGATGCCACTATTAACAATTGGTTGCAGAATATCCAACATCAATCTTCATTTGAAGAGAGGCTTCGAGAGTGGCATATTGAATGCAGACGACGTGCAAATGGAAAATTAGATTTGGTAATTGCATATTCAAAACTTTTGTTGATTCTGCTTTCCTTAATAGTAGCAAAGTTTCAAAAGAAGTACCGTGTATTCGAGTGATTTGTTATCTTTTAGACATTGCAAGGAGATGAAATGAATTATCTAGCAATGTATGTTGGCAAAAAGGATTGAAAAAAAAATCTTACTTTTACTTTATCACCTATTTTATTATTAAGTGTACTCAAACTTTCTTTACACCTTTTGATGAGTAATAGCTTTGCACATGACTTTTGGGAATTTATCCGATGCTAATGAAGCTAATGAAATCTACTATCTTTGCAGTTCTATCGTCATGGACAGCCAAGTAGGATGTTTTGCTCAACTATTGAGGTTGTTGAGTTTATAATGGAGGCTTTCATTGCTAAGGAGACATCAGGGAATCATTCTGTACAAGTGAGTTATCAAAACCCTAAATAAGTAAAATGTGAACTGGTTATTTTTTATTTAGTGAGACTTCATTTGGGTGCCAATTCAGGAGCAAGGTCTTGGTACCGCAGCAAAAGGTTTATCGAAGAGACATATATCTTCCAGTAAGAAAGAAGAAATTCCTCCATCCAAGTTATTTAAGATCTCTAATGCAGAGAAGTTTCCGAATGCTCAACCTGAAACTAGCAGAAGTGTTGACTATACCAGTGTTGAAAAGGCAAATTCAGAAACCGACATTAAACATTTTCTGGAGGAATCGCGCAACAACCTCATGAACTTCTTCTGTAGTGGATCCATGATTTAAGGAAGAGCTCAAATGACGTGCATTAGTTCAAATGTATCTTCACAAATATCTGATTTGGTTTATCCAATCAGTGCAACTGAGTTTATTTACATTTCATTCAGCAAACTTGTTGGATGATATCTGTTGTTGAAACTTTCGTTATTGAACGATGAATCATGAAGCCTTGTTTGTCAGCCGGGAATAGAGAAAGTGGAATGGGAATAAAGGCTATGTTTTCTTTCCATTTGTGTTTGGTGGCTTACAATCTTTATTGAGAATAAAGACTCTTCAAATTGTTGTCATCAATATAGGAGCTGGTGAATCGAAATAACGAAATCGGGAACGTAATGGGGACATTTATCTCCCACTATTCAAGTATCCGCTGCCATATTTTCCTGGAATTGTCACATTTGAAAACAAACCATTTCTGGATCATTTTCTGTGACATAGAACTCGGCTACGTGATTAGGTTGAGTATCTCAATTAACAGCTTAAATTCCCATCAGGTTCTCATTTGGTACGAGACTATGCCCAATCAGAGTCGCGGACATCTCGCTAACCTTGGCATGGAGGCTTAGACCAGCATCATAGGCTATTCTTTTAGGATACTGATCAGAAGAGACAGCCATATGGGTGTCAGTTATCGTGCCATAGGCACGCTTATTGGCCATTACCAATTGAGCATCCAACATGAGGCTTAAGAAGAGGCCTAACTTGCAATATCTTTCTCCAACTGTAGGCACTATTACCAGTTATATTCACTTCTAGGTAATTAATTAGCTTTTGTAATTAATTAGATGGTTGATTCTGTAATGGTTAACATTATCAACGTACAAGGAACTTATTTCTTTTAATTGGTATCGTTACTGTTCGCAGTTCACTATTTCATTATCAAATGATAAACTATAAATATTGTCGTGGATATTTTCTGGCTTTTGGAATTGACATTCGTATGGATGACTCACGAGTCATTCTTGTTTAATACTTTCTAAAACAACTAAGAATATGCATCTGGTGATATAACTATCTTTCAAATGAATCAAGAAAGAATGATCATGTCATCACATCTTATTTATATCTTTGTATATATAGTCAATGATTATTTTGATACATTTTATTTTTTTAGTAAAATCCATGGTTTGTTTAATCCTTATGGAAATTGTTAGACGCAAATTGCGCAACCCCAAGATCTCCATAACCAGAACAAGAACATGCATAATTGAGTAGGAAGATTAACACACCTGTTTTGGGATCCATCAAACATAAAGCGGAAGCAAAAAAGGGATTTCCCACATATCAAGGGGATCCACGCATCAAGTCCTTCTCCTCTATTGCCCTCCATATCACTGGCTCAATGAGGCGGCCCCTCTCACGTTTAGCGTTAGGTAAACACCCCTTAGGTGAGGTTACATGTGAGAATTAGGGTTAGAGGAGAGACTTGAGCACTATTTATAGAGTTTCCAGCCAGGCCCCCTCATTACGGGCCAGGCTCAACTCTGCCCACACTAACCAGCCCCATATTAGACTAATTAAGAAACCTTCTATCTCACCTTAGACCAATCCCGTAAAACAGTAAATGTTAAATGGTAAATTATAATATCAATTAATGTAGTTCACATTAAGAAAACTCTTATATTCTCCCACTTGGATTATATTAATTGAAATCGTATTGTATGTGCGCACATTGGTCTAGAGATAATTCTTAATAGTCAATCCTATCCCATAAAGTCTCAAACACCAAATCATGGCGGTAACTGCATGTATACACACAGAGCCTTCCATGGTCATAAATGTTCTTAACTCTATTGATATGGATCCAATATGGTAATGTGTCAAATGGACAACATCTCTCATAGAGAGATCCCATTTGTCAGTCACCATTCTCTTACCTTAAGCGTCACAAAAAATTTGTGCCACTAGAGAATGTCCATTCTCTTACCTTAAGCGTCACAAAAAACTTGTACCACTAGAGAATGTCTTTATGGTTCCATGAATCCACATATGTCTTGTCCTTACGGTTAACATTTCTTTATGTATAACAAGACATATGGATAAGGCTAATAACCGGATGCCCCTAGCCTTCACTTAAGGTTTATATAGTACCCTAAGACTTTATCAATATGTATTCAACATAATAACAACACATTCAAAAATACTTTATTAAATGCAAAAGTTGATACATATCAAACCGTTACCAAATGTAACGAACACAGATGAAACCTTTATCAAAGTAAAGTCAAAATAGCTCCTACTAAACAACAGCATCTCATGATGCTCCTAGGCCCATGCTAATGACATGTCGCTTAAAATACACATGGGCGTAGACCTTTAGTTAGTGAATCTACAACTATATTATCTGTGGAAATATGTTATATTAAAACGTCACCTTTTTATACCGTTTCTTTATGGTAAAAAAAATTTGACCACCATATATTTAGACCCCTTGAGACCTCTGTAGTAAATAAATAATACTACAAATTTGTTATCTCAATACAACTGTATAGGTCTATCCATAAAGTTAAAACGATCAACTCATTCATGAGGTTCTGGAGCCTTATAGCCCAAGTAACAACCTAAAAGAATGTTACTAACACTGCTTTCATAGTAGAAGATGACATAGAACTTTATTTACTGCACTTCCTACTAACATAAATATGTATTATGTTATTGATCTCATGTCATCATAACGGCTAGCAAAGTTTACATCTAAATACCCTACTAATTGCAAGAATTGAGCATATCCACATATTAACATATAATCTCTTATCCTCTTTAAGTACCTTAAAACTTTCTTGGTAGCAAACCAGTGATTGCATCCTGAATTTAACTGATGTCTGCCTAGAAGTCTCGTCACAAAGGCGATATTTAGTCTAATGCAAATTCGAGCATACATTATACTTTTAAGTGCACTAACACAAGGTACACCATTTAATTAAATTTTATCAATATCTAAATAAGGACAATGTGATAGATTCAATCCATCACCCTCAACAACAGGAACAATTCCTAGCTTGTAATGATGTATATTGTATATTTCCAAAATACGATAAGCAAATGTCCTTTGAGAAAATCTAATATAATATGGAAAAAACAATCCTTACGGACCTCAGTACAAAGGATAAAAGATGTCTCAAGGTCACTACTTGTAAACAAAAAATCATGTACCAATTGTATAAGAAAAATAAATTTCCTCCCACCGACCTTGCAGTATATTGAATTACTTTTTTTCCCAATTGAATAAAATAACAACACTATGAAACTTTAATAATATTGTCTGGAAATTTGCTTAAGACCATGAATTAAGACTTTTCAGTCTACACAAAAGTTTACTTGAATCCGCTGCAAAATTCTCCAGTTACACTTATATAGATTTTGTATCTCTTTGGCGTAACTCCATATAAAAGATAAACTATCAATGCCATGTTCTGAAAGAATCTATAAAGAAATAATTATTTCTTCACTAACTATCCACCCCTCTTTCAGAGTAAAAATATTATTATCCTTTTTTTTTATAGCATCTAAACACATACTTAATTAAGAACAAGAAACGACATTTATATAAGTTGCTAAAACAACCATGTAATGGATATTGTAATCATGCTCTCACAAATAGACTATATAATCTGATGGCATAACTGATCGTCTTTCCCTAACAAATCTCCTTAATAAAGCTGCAACCACTTCATTCTACACTTGAGAGGTTTAAGAAATTTTATTATAAACTATATCAAGAATAGTTCCTTAAACCTCAACAAGTTTAGTCTATGGTATAGGAAATTCCATAATTATCTGTATAGGTAAAGACAAAAACACAGTAACCCCCATCATACTATTATCTTTAATAGTCTGAGAGCAGCTATCCTCTACAATTACGTCGATCTTAAGAAACTTTAGAGTATGTGATTCCATAATTCTTGTACCTTCTTTAGGGTCATAAAATTAATACCCCTTTTAACAACTTGGATAAGATACAAAATAATTTCGAGTGGATCTAAATTCCAACGTACTTAATATTGGATTAGATAACATCACTCCTGCATGATACCTCTAAATTTAATATAATTCAATCAATTTACGTCCAGCCCATAACTCAAAAGAAGTTTATGAAACAACTTTGTTAAGAAATACGTTTTGTATGTGAAAAAATTACTTTCAAAATATCAACCCACAGTAGACTGATAAATTAGTCTTACTCATCACCATGTTAATTATGGTGTAATTATGCCTTTTGGCAAATCTTTTGTTAGGATTTTCAGGCATAGTAATTAAATTGCCACCCCAGAATTTACCAAGTATTTGACAAATGACCCTTTAAGCAATTCAGTATTGTCATATTTGCCAAAATACTTACCGCTACTATTAGGCCTAACAACCTTTTAATCATATACGAGATATATATGTCATTAGGACTTAAACACAATCTTTGCAGATATGTCCTAATTTCAATATCATACAAGACATAATTTCAAGCAACTAAAGCTTCCATCATCTTATAGCAGTGCAATCTGCAGGCAAACCTCTTTTCTAGTGTTTCAGAATGGAACGCTTCATGGACAATAAGCAAATTCTATTGCATTCTCAAGCAACAAATCATATGTCCACAACTTAAAATTTGAAGCAGTAAAACCCTCAATAAAAGTTGAGTTATTAATTACAGAAAAGGTGACTAAAATAACAAGCAATATATATAATTAACATCATGTGAGCATTGTGTAACTTGACTTATAAGTACACTTCCAGAGAGTTACATGCAAAATCATATAATCACCTTTGGGCAGAATACATGACATGCAATTATACACTCCCCACATGATAGTGGTTATGAGAATTTATTCCAATCTTCGTGAATTCATCACCTTTGGGCATATGAACCACTAGGATCAGTCACTCCTCCACCATACCATCATGTATCCCTCCATGAACTAATACACAATCACCTCATTTGGGAGTATGACTACACATTAGACCATGAGACATCCCAATCAATATACGAGACCGAAATTTCTCAAACCCAATCAAGCGTGCCACTTTGGCGGTCACTACTCAATTGAATTCTTGAAATTCTCTCATACCAGGGATATAAACTTTACTCCTCACATACACCATATACATGTGATTTTAACTTTAGTGATAGGGGCACCAAATCACCAAAATCACATATTATGCTAATTACATTGCTTTGTTCATTAATAAAATCTTTATTATACATATATATATATATATATATATATAAATATATATAGCGAACCTGAAAGACAAATTTCAATGAGATCAACGATCACAGCAACACAAGAAAATTCTCATAACATAAAAGCAATCATCTCTTGTGTACCCCAATTACTGATTACTAGAACAACATTAAAAGAATGCTGATCTAGAATATCTCTCAAAAGTTAACATCAATAGCAATACAGGATACCCCAGATATCTAATCCACTATTGCTCATGAGTTTCATAAGGCAAAACATGACTCCAAGGCCAACGGCTAATATATTAGCCAATTTTTTAAGTAACAAAATTATCATTGTTATCAACCGGTAGCCTATTAATTGAGTCAAACTAGAGAACCAAATATCTAAAATTTAACAATAGATACTATTGCTCTGCGTAAATGTTGTCATACTCCTTAACCATAAAAAATATTCAACTTGATAGACATAAACAAGTAACCAGATGAGTTCATGTACAATATGCGATAACTTAATTGACATGCATTACCCACATTCGGCAGATGTGTTAATCAATACAATCAGTTTGGTCACGAGTTCTTAAGACGTCCATCATTAAAAAAATTACCAGTGTGTAAAGGAGTATGCTTAAACAACAAAATTTTTATAATCAATACATAGCTCAATTACTATCCCATAATGGTTATATCTTATTAAGCCAACTTCAGTTCACAATAAAGTTTAATTTTTTTTATTAATGAATCACACCATTATAATGTTTATGTGATAACATACCTGTAACCCAATACTTATATTTCCAAATTCACAAAAAATATAAGAAAAATACGCAAAAAATACACTAAAAATACACGTATTTAGGGTTTCGTATGTATTTTCACATCCATAAAATTATCATACATGTAAAATAAACATACCAAAAGATAGAGGATGAAGATACGAGTCCAATGCCGTCGACCACCTATATATATATACACAAATACAAATCTTCATAAACCCCATTATCCTTGTCTCGAACGAATTCGACATTGACTAGTAACTGTGGGCAAACTCGCCACGGCAATAGAACAAAATCGCCGAGAGGAGAAAGTCGATTCCGAAATTAGAGACGAACGAGCAAAAGAGTGTGCACGATGGACAGTTCATAATTCAAACGACACGACGTGACGCTAGAATGTAACTTAAAATTCGAGAACTTTTTCTATGTATAAACCCTAGAATTTCAAATTTAAAATTCTCAATCAATTCTCAACAAAATTATTCAAATTATATATGGTTGGAAATATCTCGACATGTAGAACAAAAACCCCATGGTTTAGGATCAATCAAGCAAAAAATCCACATGAAAAAATAATGATCTGGTGGCGCATGGGGGTGTGTGCGGCCCTCTTCGGCGATGTGTCGCTCACGAATCTGTTCGCCTCAACGAGCCTAGTCCGAATTTGAGATTTTATTTTATTTTTATTAAACAAAAAATCTCAAAAATCACAAATTAGGGCACAAATTTTATGCATTCAAGTTCTAGGGTTATGAAGGCTCTGATACCACATGTTAGACGCAAATTGCGCAACCCCAAGATCTCCATAACTAGAACAAAAACATGCATAATTAAGTAGGAAGATTAACACACCTGTATTGGGATCCATCAAACATAAAGCGGAAGCAGAAAAGGGATTTCCCACATATCAAGGGGATCCACGCATCAAGTCCTTCTCCTCTATTGCCCTCCGTATCACTAGCTCAATGAGGCGGCCCCCTCACGTTTAGCATTAGGTAAACGCCCTTAGGTGAGGATACATGTGAGAATTAGGGTTAGAGGAGAGACTTGAGCACTATTTATAGAGTTTCCAGCCAGGCCCCCTCATTACGGGCCAGGCTCAACTCGGCCCACACTAACCAACCCCATATTAGACTAATTAAGAAACCTTCTATCTCACCTTAGACCAACCCCGTAAAACGGTAAATGTTAAACGGTAAATTACAATATCAATTAATGTAGTCCACATTAAGAAAACTCTTACAGAAACCACCAAAGAAGACCACGAAAATTAATATTATCTCCTATACATTTGTATATTCATTAAGCATGAGAATTTATTCTCTGTTGAGTTGTCAAAAATAGGAAAAAAGCTGCTTTTTATTTGTGGACTCAATCGATGAATATAGTTTCTCTTTATTCTATGCTGTTATTGTTGATATATATATATATATATATATATATATATATATAAGTTGTGTTAAAAAATGTCCTAAATTGGAGAATTGGTGTGATGTGATCATGTCATCACATCTTATATATATCTTTTCATACAAGGTGATTTCTTCATACCTCATAGTGTACTCGGAGCTACCAATAAGCGGAAGATTGTATGACAGGAAATGTTACCCCTGAATCCTAGGAAGCCTTGGAAAATAGCCATCCCGACTTGCTGAGTCTCACCGTCCATAATTCCATGTAACGCGTGAGCCATCACACTACTCTCACCCCAATCTTGCCTCTGATTATATCCATGTCCCAAAATTTTACAACAAGGCACACTTGGATAGTGACCATGTCCCAGAAGAAATGCTTGGGATCTCATGGTTGCAAATCCAAGTTGCTCTGCGAGGTATGCGCTTGGATGATTAATGAATCCCAGCCCTGGCACGGTTGGGACGCCATGGCCCGATGGCCTGGCATGAAAAGAATTCACTTGCTGTTCTAGCAGAGTGACAGAAATGATGAAGGTAAAACAGTGCAGAGAGAGTACAAATCGAGCTTCCACTCTTGACAGTCGTATGAAAAGCCCATGCCTATTTTCCCGCCAACTTTGCACCTGAAAAGCACCTTCTTGGTAGACTGGTCTCTGAGTTAAAGTAAGCACTTGTATGTAACAAAGAGAGAGAATAAGAAGAATACTTCCTTTCAGAGCTGCTCATCAAGATCTCAAGAATACAGAAAAATCTTAAGAACGATTCAAAATCAAAATCTTTGCGACACAATTTGTGCTGATACGGCAATGGGACGCCCACATGGCTTTCTCTGGAGAAGACCAGACTTTATGTTACATAATTCAATCCCTAAAAGCACACGCATCCCCAAATTTAGTCAGACAGCATTAGGACAACCTGATGCATTTGAAGATGCAAAGTAGAAAACTTCCCGAAGACTTTGTTTTGATTCTGCTGAGCACTCGAGCAACGTTAGTACAGCACAGAACATAATGAACACAGAGTTAACCAATGATTACAAAGCATAATTGATCGGCTCTTCTGATTGAATCCAAAGTAGATGGGGTCAGAGTTGAAGACATTATCGTGTTGCTTGTTTTAGTAGTGCAGGTTTTTATTAATTTTCCTCTTGCGTTGGCATAATCAGATCCTATCAATTTGACGGGGTTGTGTATACCTTACTTCCTCACCCCAAAAATAAATAAAAATAAATAATCACTTTGACTGTTTGAGTCGATGGATAAACATTAGCATCTTAGTAGTTAAGAACAAAACATACAAAAGTTCTATTGTATTAAATCATTTCAATCTGAGACAATTATCCTCTAATCATGAGTCGATCTCACATGTCTATAAGTCAGCTTGATAACCTGCCAAGTAGGGAGCTAATTACCATTTGAAATTGACCAAGCAGGTTAGATTATAGAACAAGTTAGCAAAGAGTCGCTTTGGCACTATTACAATTTGGGTTTATAGAATAATGGTAACTTGACAAGGTCCATCTACAGACATACATACAAAACTATAACTAATCAGGTTTGAAAATCCTGTTATATATGGGAGCAAGGTGGGAGGGGAAAATGCAAAGAAATTCTCCACTGTTTTACATCGTCCATTTTTTCCTTACTAGCAAATTTTTTAACTTTTAAAAATTTTCCACCCAAATTTTCTTTTTCTCCTTTTTCCCCAATTTCCTATAAATCTCATTAATGATGAGATCTGATAATGTCGTTTAAGTGTGAGTGGGTTTAGCTGGTGGATCTAATAATGTCGTTCTAGTGTTTTTGGAACAACCATGAGCTCCTTAAAGTCAACTAGGAGAGAGAAATTAATGAAATTTATGGATGTGGAATTCTTTTTGACAATTAAAATTAATTTACTTAATGAAGCGACCCGATTGCACTATTTGAATAAGTTTTTTGACTTGATCAGACTATTTATAAGTTTAAGAGTTTATTGTAATTTGATAATAAATTTTAAGACTTTTAATGAACTTATTTTGAAATTCTTACTTTCAAGGTGGAATAATTCATAAATTGTTGTATTTTTACACCTTCTCTGTAATTTCTCTCTACGAAGCCGTTTGCATTCTTTTAAGGAAACAAATACAAAAGAACATAATAACCCGTCTCATTTTCACTTGGCTAAACCCTCAAAAGAAATCTGTTCAAAAAAAAAAAAAAAAAACCTCAAAAGAAAAACTCAAGTAATGACCATTTCATGTTGAATTGTTACTCGTATATTATTTAACCATCTCCGTCACATTCCATGTGTGAATTTGAGGTGTCACAAATACGCTTACTTATAATATTGGTATCATTGTTAGTGCAAGCTTATACAACCCAAAATGACATTGGACGTTATTGACACCTAATTTTTAACTGACATGTCATTAAAAGTAAAAAAAATCGAGATTAGGGTTTTTGATTTCAACGGAGCCCATTTCTTGACAAAAAAAAATGTCGTTGCAGTTCGAAAGGTTGACCTATTCGGGAATCTCCGAATCTACGCTTATTTTCAACTCCCCAAAGCATTTCGTGTCATTTTTAGACAATTTCCTATTCATTTCCATTGAAAACCCAAAAAGTCAAACGATTGACTTTTGGTCATTGAACGACCAAAAGTCAATCCCAGTCAAAAGTTGATTTTTTTTGCACAAAAAGATATCAGATGATCTTAATTTAACTTTAGCCAAGTTAATTTTCGAAAATTTCAAAAATTTGACACATAAATGAACCTTTTAAGAAAAGTCAAGTTGACTTTTTGATCAAATCTTTGACCAAAAAATTGAAAAAATGAAAAATCCACAAAACATTTCCCTTTAGTGTCGAAAATTTTGTGAAAATTGATTAAAAACCTTGTTTCTCGAATTTTTTGGTGTTAGGTTCAAAATTGACCAAAAATAAAATTACTTTCATTCTTTAATTAGTTCTAGTTTCTTTTACAACATTTGATCTAGGGACTATTTCTCATTCACTCGTTCACTTAGTTTCGAGAACGGTCATGTCGAAATGCGAATTGTCACTTTAAGCCCTAATTAGGGAGTTCGAATTAGTTCTTTATAATTTGCGAATAGACACTTTCATTCCACTCATTTTCTCAAGATAAGTCTGAATCTACCATTTTGAGAGATTTACTTTAGAACTTTCCAATTTGAGGAATTCTACCTTCTTGGATATAGGAAAACCAAATTAATGAGCTTCAATTGAAGAAATTCAAGTCGACACATTTGAGAATAATGTTTAATTTCGCAAATCAGGGTTCGATTTTATTATTAAACCTCGATTGGATAAGAGTCATGATGTCAATTCATGGTTAATTTGAATGCAATATGTTATTTTAAGCATGGACAATTAGTCGAATAGATCTCTCGCAATATTAATTGAATTCAATTTCGATTAATTTGCGATTTCAATCAAGAAATTGTAAAATTATTCGATTTGGCCTGTAATGTCAATTATGTGTACCCATGGTATAGATCCATTATTTTTCATGATAATCAAGCAATTAGGTCGATAGAAAATCAGTGGATCACATTTATGTAATTTATTTGGCCTAGTCTCTTTAGAATTGGACTGTTTTCATTAAAAATTGAGTAAGTTTTCTTATCAATTTGGTTGTTTTGATATTAAATTGCATAAAATTTAGCCCGCAAGGACTGATAAGCCAAAACTGACCAAGAATCGATCAAATTGGTTTGAACCGGTCCGACTGGCCATTGGCAAGATAGGTCGGTTCGGCCCTTTGCCGGCTAATTCTTGATTGTTGACGACCACCCATCAGCTCCTTGTCATGTGCACTTTATTCCTACATCCCTTGAGTGTCTAGATTTTACGAAAACACCCCCAAATTTCGTGAAATTACAAAATTGACTCTAACTAGGTTTTAATTGTAATTTGCGTTTAAACTCTCATTTTTGCGAATCAAAACCATTTGATCAATCGTGGGACACATTTTAATTAAGATTAACCCGTAATGAGCTTAATTAGACCATTAGATCAAGTTTCAACCGTCGGATTGAATCAACGGTCGAGATTTGACCTTTAATCAAGATTATATAAGGATTTTCCCTCCAAAACTTTAAGGGGTTCATTTTGATAAAATTTCAGATCTATAGATATATTTTCTCTCTCTAAAAATCTCTCTACGCGAAAGATTAGGATTGAAAGAAATGAAACTTTTTTTTTTAAATTTATATTTTTAATGTTTTGAGCACTCGGTTGCGTTTGTTAACGTTACCCGACTCTCGCGCGTTTGCGCCATGCACCCGCCCCTTCTCGAAGCGCATGCCGCCCAACCGCGGGACGTAGGTCAAGTCCAACACTGAGACCCATTCCAACATCTTAACGAAACTTGGCCTTGTGATACTATAAATACTATAACTTTTGTATGGTGTTAATTTGAGTGCCGTAATTTTTTTTTTCAACTACTTGAGTATAGTAAGTCAATTGATCACTTAAGTCACTCAAGTGCCGGAAATCTTGGTAAACATTTTTAAAAAGTTATGACATTCAAGTGATTTATTAAAAAGTTATATGGCACTAAGCAATCGGAAAAAAAGTTACAAAATTTATAAATAATGACATTCAAGTAAGCGTTGTATAAAATTATATTATACAAAATTATAACACTTGTAGTGTCCTTTTCTCATGGAACTGATTTCATATGAATGCAATGTTGATAATCTGTAATCCATTGATTAGATGGGGCAATCGAGTGGAAATGTAGCCCTTAATCCCATTGTCGAGTAGAGTTTTTTTAACATTAACATTCGTGCACAATATGGAATAAGTGTCAGAAAAGTCTTTAATCTTTTGCATTAGTGCCAATTTAATCCCAAGCCTTTAATAATCTTTTGACTTGATGCCAATTTGGTCTTAAACCTTTTGACCTAATACCAATTTAGTCATTCCAACTAATTTTGATTGGATATTACTGACGTGACACGGCTAACATTGATTTGGACAATTTTTAATAATATTTTAATTTTTTCGAATTATTATTTTTTTTCTCCCTTCTCCTCCTTTCTCCAACCGATCACTGACAAGCGAGATTGAGGTTGAACTCGCTAACCTCTTGCGAGCTTAGAGCCTTTGCTAGAGGTCGCAAGGGTGGCCTTGCGATGGGCTGGCAAAGCTTGCCCTTGTAAGATCTGGTGACGATCGAGCCTCACCAGCCACGGGCGAGGCCTGACCTAGCTAGATTCGACGAGGCTAGGTGAGGCTCAACTCTTGCCAGATCCTATAAGGTCGAGCCTTGTTGGCCCTCATCTCTAGTAGATTATTGAGGTTTGATGATTGGCTAGAGGAAGAAGGAGGGGAAAAAAGAAAAGAAAAGAAAATAATAACTAAAAAAATTGAAAAGTATTATTAAAAGTTGTTTACATTAGTGTTGGCCATGTCACATTTGCAATATCTAATTGAAATTAGTCCGAAGGACCAAGTTGACATTAGGTCAAAAGGTTTAGGACTAAATTGGTATCTATAAAAGGTTTAAGACTGAATTGGTATAAAAGGCAATATCTTTAGAACTTTTATGACAATTTTCTCGAAATTATTCTCTTGTTCATAAAAAAAAAAAATTGTAATAAGTTAATTACCACTTAATTTCATGTTTTTCCCTCTCTTGTTATCTATTGACAAAAAGATGTATTCTTAAATTTTCTTGTAGCAATATATTTACCAAGTTAATCATTGCCGTACTTTGACTTTTCAGGTGTTAAAGTAATTAAACAGCAAACTGTTCCAAAAGTTTAAATTATTAGACAAATGCGTGATTTAATATTTAATTATTATAATATCAGGAATACTTAACAATTGTTGGTGTATTTGATCATTAACTTTCATTTGTACGTTGGAAGTAGAATGGGTAAAAGTAGACTCCCAAGACTTATTATCCAGATATATTTGTCTCTTTATGTCATAGTCGTGTCGTGTCAAAATTAATTTGAGTTGATCATTAAATCTTCATGAATCATGCCCTATTCATGTAAATTGGAACACAATAGGTTTAATTAATCAGTTACCTAGTTCGACGCGTTCAGCACATTGAAACTGTAGTTTCTTGTACTAATGCCGATGTGTAAAATGTGTTTTAACGTTTGTTGATGTATCCAAATTGTGTATTAGGGTCAACCAGCGAGCAACAAAATTTAATGCATCGTGTATAAACAAATTTGACCCATTTTATGATACGACATGATTAAACTCGACTAGAACTCAAATGACCTTATCACGCATGTCTCGCGTGAATATCTCTCGTCAGAAATTGCTTGTCTTATTTTTGGATTCCATATATCAATATCACACAAATGTGAAATTAGCCAAAAAAAAAAAAAAAAACATATGACTTCCGAGGAGGAGAAGGTTTTTGTCCTTAGGGTTTTTATCTTTTCAGACATATTATTGAAAACTTCCTTGAGTTACCCTCATCATTGGCGGGTAACAATTACCCACGCTTGTAAGGAAAATTATCGTGCGGTGACCAATTCAATACTAGGCTTTTCAATTTTTTCCATTTCGTTCTAAACCTTTCAATTATTTCAATTTAGTCATAATTTTTTTAATCCTAAATCTCTTGCAAATAGTCATTTTGGGCAATTTTGGCTATAAAATCACTAATATGGACATCGACTGTGCTATATGGCATGACCAGCGATAACATAGATAAGCTTTTACAATTTTTTTTATTATGTTTTCTTTTACTTTTTTCTTTCTCCGTTCCTTTGGTGACCTTTGCCAACCGTCGACAAGGCTTGGCAATGACCAATGAAGGGAAAAAGAAAAAGAAAAAGAAAAGGAAAAGAATTGAAAAGGAAAAAAAAGAAAAATTGGAAAAATTATTTATGTCAGTGCTGGTCGTATCATGTACAATGGTTGGTGCTAACTAGATCGTCACGTCAAAATATGGCCGGAAAGACTAAATTGCCAAATCGACAAAATGTTAAGGACTAAGTTTGTACAATTGGAAGGTTTATGATTAAATTAGCAAATCGTCAAAATATTTAGGATTATATTAGCACAATTAAAAGATTTAGAATTGAATTGGTCTACCATATAATATGTTTAGAACTTCTTTGACAATTTTCTCAAATAATTTTTTGTATTAAGTTATTTTGCATATAATGATGTCCAATTTGTAACTTACAATTTTTACCCAAAAATAAAATAAAATTGTAACTTACAAATCAAAAGTGTGATATCCTAGATTTTGACTTTGCTTTTAATTCAATAAATTGGCCATTTCATCGATGCGCCTATAGTGCTATTTTAGAGCCGATCACTCGTGAGATAACTAGACTATCTAGGGAAGCCTTTAAGGATTTTAAGGCAAATAGACTTGAGGATTTGACTAGGAATCGGCTGCTCGACCGTGTTCATCTGCCGAGATCATTTCGGCACAGACGTAAATTTGATTAGAGATAAGAGATAGGTCGGTTTGACTGAAATGAGTGGTTAAACGTGGGTGATCCCACTAAATTGTAAAATTCTTAGCGATCGGCACTAGTTTGATTTTTCTATCATTTTGGTACCCCGTGTCCGTATTTGAAACATCGAGATTTTCACTATAACCGAGAGTTGCTAATGTGTTGAATAGGTTCATTGTGGCTCGAAGAAAATCGACCACGGATCATTTGCCCTAAAAAGTTCTGAAAGCTACTTGATAGCCTAGGTCATGCTAAAAACGCGCCAAAGTGAAATTAACCGTGAATTTGAATATGATTTCAGAAATTGAAGGTTCTTTCATGTCATAATAAATTCTAGGAACATTGACTTAGTCTCAAAAGATTTTTTTGCAACCTGAGACTTTTTGGGAAAAAGTCATCCTTGGACCGTTTTTGTCCAGAAAAAGTCGAGGATTGCTTTTGATTGCACATTTGGGATGCAAGATGGTTCAATTGGTGAGGAAAAATACAAATTTGATTATTGACTCGATAACGGAATTTATTGAGGCCAAATGGGATTGAATTGAGCAAGAAACTATGTCCAATTGAGGGAGAAATGTTGAAGTTCGTAGCTCCCCCCCTTGGCCTATGGTTTTGGACCATTTCAATGTTGCAAGGGGCAGCATTGGTGGCTCATTGAGAGCCAAGGAAGACATGCTTGGCTGTGGATGAATAATAGGGGACAAGGGAGAAGAAAAACAAGGCATGTGGCCCCTTCTTGCTCTCTCTTCCTTCCTCTCCAAGTCTGGCCAGCCATCCTCCCCTCCCTTCTGTTTTTGCCCACCAGCAGAAGCCAGGGAAGGAGCAGCAACCGCTTGGGACTGTCACACGTCGCCATTATTGCCAGAACGTTGCCCCGCCGCCTCACGCGTCGTTGCGCCTAGTCGCACTCGCCCTCCACCTGCCGTGCTGTCCTCGTTGTTCTAACAGCTCCCTCAGCCCCTGCCGGAGTTGTTTAGCCCACCTTGACCCACATGAGTGCCCGCCATGGCCCGGTTTGGCCTCTGCACTCTTCTTCGATCAATCCCCGCTTAACCTGAGCTTGTTTCTCTTCTGTTTCGGCAAGAACAAAACATGAAGTTTGTGGGTTTCAGAGGTGCCGTTTGGCCCGTTTTGAGGTGGTTCTGAGCATCAAAACCTAGGCCCGCTTTGGAGAGATAGGACCCCGTGACGTTCCTGTCGTTTTGCACCGATCGGCTCGTTAAACAAGTGAGTTTAACTCACTAAGCCTTACTTAGTAGGTTAATTATGCTCAATGGTTGTTTAGATTAGCTTAAGTGTGGATTAGTGATAAGCTAGGATGGTTAGATTAACCTTAGAATGGATTAGTGTAACTTAATTAGTGAGATTTGTTCAATTGATGATGGATTAGTTGAATTCAATAGAATTCCTGCAGTTCAGATTTCTGGACCCTTGCCGTTTGCCATTTTTGTAGATCGAAATGAGTTACGAATTGAGGTTGATGTCTTCTTGAGAAATGTTTTAGACATCCTCAGCTACAACATATATTTTTCTCAAGAGTTTTGGTGACTCAAAAGAAGGAGATATCAGCTCCATCATTTTCAAAAAGAACCTCAGTTTTTGCTGGAATTGGTGACCTTTTAGGATTCTAGGGGTTTTTATTAACTCTTAGGGTTCGAATTTCAAAATGGTTTCTTCATAAAAGTTGTGTTTCACATCTTCTAGTTTAACATACTCAAATTTCAAATCAAATGGACATGTTTTGTATCTTGAACCAAATTGATTTAAGAAAATAGACGTTTTGGAAACAGACACAATTTTGGTGCTGGATTGAACGATTTACTGGGCTGAATCTAGAAGGATCTGAGTTAAGGTGACTTCATAAAAATTGTTCGTTTATGTGTCCTATATAACATTTTCAAATTGGAGAATTTTCCGAACTTGTTTGATTATATTTTTGGATTTAAACTTTGAGACATGTGAGTGGGCCTATTCTGCCGGTTAGAGCCGGTTATGAGTTTGTGATGGTTCTTGAGGTTTTGATTGCTAGAAATTGCACCTCTGATATATGGTTGGTTTGTGACAAGCTCTAGAATTTATCTAGAGTAGTTCAATAATTTTCCAGGTTCGTCTCGGCTTCCAATTAGGCTATAACAAGCCTAAGTTGGATTTATTGCATTTCTTTATTATTTTCTGTAATTATTTAATTAATGAATTATTTTCTGGAAATTCAACCGGGATGGCCTGTGACTAGAATTTTATGCTGAGTTCAGTGGTGCTCTCTGTTTATTTATTTAAGAATCGGGTTGTGAGAATTGGGGTATTGGTGATTATGAGAATTTATCCCAATAATTGATTAATGTGGGAATAAATCTAAAATTTGCCGAGTGGGGCTGTGATACCACTAAAACTCACCAAACCTAAGAACTGTCGAGTGGGGTTGTGATAACCACCAAATATAGAAAAATTGCCAAGTGGGGCTGTGATGCCACTAAACCTAGAAAATTGCCAAGTGGGGCCGTGATAACCACCAAATATAGAAAAATTGCCAAGTGGAGCCGTGATGCCACTTAACCCAGAAAATTGCTAGGTGGGGCCGTGATGACCACTTAATCTAGGTTGTGCCTGTTAGGCTGTGACTAAGAGTTGAGAATGAATAATTAATGTGGCCGTGTGATGGTCTCGATGACATGTAATTGACTGAGTCGATTAATCGATAAGTCTATCTGATTGATTGGATGATGTGATAGTCAGAGTTATGAATTGACTGACTTGCAAGAAGAAACTAAGGCCAAGATAAGTCCTTTGACTCGTGTTGTGCTTAGGTAGCCTTTAGGGCGTAATTGGCTTTCTAATCGAGTTTTAGGGGGTAGAACTTGCTGAGACATTGTCTTACTAGTTATTGAATAACCATTTCAGGTCCTTAGGTGGTGTTGGCGAAGGACTGGAAGCCTCGGAGTTTAAGAGGCAAAGCCCGAAGAATCGGCGATCTTGTCCAGCTAGCTAGTCGTAGGCCAATTCTCTTTTGTAGGGAGCCGATTCCTTTTGTGAACCTTTGTATATAGACCCGTGTGTTTATAAAAAGGTATTTTATGAAAAATTAGTCATACTTTTCTATCCCATTATTTTATTGTTTGGGGATTAATTATATGCTTCTGCATGCGTATTAAAATAAAAGGGTCGGCGATGCGTCATGAGATGTCGCAATTATATTGACCAGGTGAGGGATGGGTGCGTGCCCGAGGATCGGGGTGTGACAAAAAGAGTGATTGAAGGAAAAAATAATACTATCTTGAATTTCTAATACACCAATCTATTATCTTCTCCACGCAACAACATATAAAAAGTCAAAGTTAAGAGATTTTTCAATTTATGTGGTCACCATGTGGCACTTTAGTCTGCCTCCATGAAGGCCACATGGTAAGGCACATGAAATACATTTACCATGTGTCCCACATGAGATCAATAAGCATTAGTTTATCGATTTTGACCTCAAACTTCAAAATTTGCTTAAATTTAAATATAAATAAAGAGAAACTATCTCAAAATATATATTTAAATGAAAATATATATATTTAAATGACATAGTCTATTTTAAACATCATTTCAAAACTATATTCTCGAACAATATAATTCTTTATTCAAATAATACAAATAAATCGACATAGTTAAGTTAGATCAACCTACTCTATATTTTGCTAAGAGTGAAATAAATGATATAGTCTATTTAATTTTTAAAAAAAACTTATCAAACTAAGAATAAAATCAAATAATTAAATTTTTATATCTTTTGGCACTATCGTTTGCTTTTGATTTTATTTTGCAATCTCTAGGTGCCTAATACAAGTTTTAAAGCTTCCTGTTATATATGGGAGCAAGGTGGGAGAGGAAAATGCAAAGAAAATCTCCACTGTTTTACATCGTCCATTTTTTCCTTACTAGCAATTTTTTTGACTTTTAAAAATTTTCCACCCCCCAATTTCCTATAAATCTCATTAATGATGAGATCTGATAATGTCTTTTAAGTGCGAGTGGGCTTAGACGGTGGATCTAATAATGTCATTTTATTGTTTTTGGAACAACCATTAGCTCCTTAAAGTCAACTAGGAGAGAGAAATTAATGAAATTTATGGATGTGGAATTCTTTTTGACAATTAAAATTAATTTACTTAATGAAGCGACCCGATTGCACTATTTGGATAAGTTTTTGACTTGATCGGACTATTTATAAGTTTAAGAGTTTATTGTAATTTGATAATAAATTTTAAGACTTCAAATGAACTTATCTTGAAATTCTTACTTTCAAGGTGGAATAATTCATAAATCATTGTATCCTTACACCTTCTTTGTAATTTCTCTCTACAAAGTTGTTTGCATTCTTTTACGAAACAAATACAAAAAGAACATAATAGCCCGTCTCATTTTCACTTGGCTAAACCCTCAAAAAGAAAAACTCAAGTAATGACCATTTAATGTTGAATTGTTACTCGTATATTATTCAACCATGTGCGAATTTGAAGTGTCACAAATTCGCTTACTTATAGTATTGATGTCATTGTTAGTGCTAGCTTATACAACCCAAAATGACATTGGACATTTTTGACACCTAATTTTTAACTGACACGTCATTAAAAGTAAAAAAATCGAGATTAGGGTTTTCGATCGCGATGGAGCCCGTTTCTTGACAAAAAAATGTCGTTGCAGTTTGAAAGGTTGACCCTATTTGGGAATCTCCGGATCTATGCTTATTTTCAACTCCCCAAAGCATTTCGTGTCATTTTTAGACAATTTCATATTTAATGGTGTCACAGATTTCAAGAAAAGCATCGATGTGAGTGTTTGGATCATCACTTGGTAGCCCACTGAATTGCGCTGATTGTTGAAGCATCTGAATGAGTGACGGCTTGATCTAAAAGTTGTTTGCTTGAATTGCATGTCTTCTAATACTTGATGTGGCGCTTTGAACTGTTGGCATAGCATAATCTCTTAAGAGTCTACGGCAGTGTTTGGTAATGTTTTTTTTTTTTTTTTTGTTTTTAAATAGATTTTGTGTTTTTTTTGTTTGGGGAACAAAAAAAACAAAAAACGCGTTTGTTTGCGTTTTTGTTCCAAATCTATTTTTTGTTCCAGGGAACACTTTTGGAAGAAACGAGAAACAAGAAACAAGAAACAAGAAAAACTTGTTTCTTTGTTTCGGAACAAAAATTAAAAACACATTTTCTCTCTCCTCTCTTTTTCTTCTCTTTTTTTTTCTTTCTCTTTTTTCTTTGGCCGGTCACCGGCCTCGGCCATGGCTGGCGACCGGCCAAAAAGGGCTGGCGATGCCATCGAGGGCTGGCGACCTTGCCGGGGCGTCGCCGGCCCAAGGTGAGGCCGAGCGTCGCTGGCCCCTAGTGAGGCTCGGCCTAGCCTTGGCTGGGCGAGCTCGAGCTGGCCCAGCCCCACCGGCGAGCCCGAGCTCGCCGGGCCATCTCCGCGCCGGCGTCGCCGGCGGTCTCCAGGCCGAGCCTCGCCAACCACGGCGAGGCTCGACCTCGCCGGGGGCCAACGAGCCTCGCCGTGGCTGGGCGAGGCCGCCGGCCATGGCCGAGGCCGGCGACCGGCCAAAAGAAGAAAAAAAGAAAAAAGAAAAAAGAAAAAGAAAAAAAAATAAAATAAAAATAAAAATAAAAAATTAAAAAATTAAAAGAAATAAAAAAAGAATACAAATTTACCAAACGTGTTTTTGTTCATTTTTTATTCCTAGAACAAGTTTACCAAACACGTTTTTTTGTTCAAAAATTATTCCCCGGAACAAAAACACTTTTTTCTATTTCTGTTCCCTAAAACAATTTTTAAACATAAGTGTTACCAAACGCACCCTACGTGGATTTTCATTATCACCGTTTGCTATCTTCTTAGCGTGATTTCTCTGTTCTCTCAGCCGCCTTTTGAATGTACGCTCGATTTCTAGATCAAGCTCAACAAGTTTCCCTTGTTGGCTACGTGTCATAAACCGATGTACACCCTAAAAAATAAAACAAAATGAAAGCTAGATTAAACTTAGAATTATCTGGTATCGATATTAAGTAGTATTAAACAAACGATCCCCGGCAACGGCGCCAAAAACTTGTTCATAAAATTCTAAACACAAGTGCACGTGTCAAACAAGTAATATAATAATGAGAAAAAGTATCGTCCCACGGAGATCGATGATTAATAAACCAATTAAATACTAAAATAGACTAATTCTAAAATTTATCTAACAGATCAAAATATAATTAAGAATAAATTAAAAATGAAATTTGTAGACTAAATGCAGTAAATCGATAAGATAAATATGTTAGAGCATCCGATTTCATCATAACCCTAGATATGAATTTCAGATTGTTGTGAATACAAGAACGATATCAAACATGTGATAGTGGAATTTCCTAATCTATTTACTATCCTATCTCTAGGTACAGCAAACCTGCTCAGTTTATTAATCCACTATATCTCTATATGAATTAAAATAAACATAAGTGCATTAAAAACTATGAATATTTCCGGCTTACAATGAGTCTTTTGGATCACATTATCACCGAAAGCTACACAAATAACGTGGTATATCTCCATCCACGTTTAATTCATGGTTATATATTATAATGAGCAATTGCATACTATCACTTCTCAGTCTCAAACATGCACATCAGATCATTCAAGTGGTGGCTAGTCACTCAGAAGCATTAAGCACAATAATATATAACTCACATGAATGAAATCAATTGTAAAACATAAAAATCATGAAATTTACATCATCATGGTTAGGCTACATCGTAGCCCTAACAAAAGAAAATTAGAACATAGTAAAAGAAAAAATAAAAATATAGATCAAACCCAACATCTTGAATCAAAGGACAAGAATTCTGTCACCACTTTTTGTCTTTTCTTCAAAATACTTGAAAAACTCTTAGAAGAATGAAAAACGATCTAACAAAAACCTAATGGTTCTCCCTCTCTTTATTCTTCTCTTCATAGGATATATCCAAGATCCTTATCTCCAAGCAATTGCGCACAAAATCAGGGAGTAAATCAGAGGATTTTGATTTGATATCTATCTCCCACTGCTGCTTGATTTAAATTCCTCGATTTTGCCATCTTTTTCCTTATCTTCTCCATATATCATTATTCTACATAAATAAGGAAAATTCAAATAATCAGAAGGAAATCCAAATATTTTCTAATAGATATTGCATTAATCGTTGCCTAAAATAGATAAAATAACTCTATTTTATAGAGTTATCAAACCTCCAAACTTAACCTTTTGCTAGTTCTTGAGCAAAATCAAGACATAACACATAGTCAAGCTAACAACGTCCTTCATGACATCTTTCCATAATTGCTCAAATTCACAATTCAAAGAAAAACACAAATTTCATCCAAACATTAAAATTGATTTATAAGTTAAGATCAATTCTAACTATGTGATCCAAGTGTGTGTGTGAGAGTCCTCATCTTTTTCAAATTATATGCAATCTAGATAAATTCACATTGATATGCAACCTCTCAAAAATTCTCAATAATTATGACCAAATCTCATAGATTTGCTTTTCATTCCTCTCTCCACTAATGTAAGCTAATTATCCAACCAAAAATCAATAGCACTTTCTTGGTTTGTAATGTAAAGCTGGGCTAAAGGTGAGATAATCGAAATTTTAAGCTCAAATCACCCATCAACACGTTGATTTCTAGGATCTAGTTAGAGCCAATGTCATTGTCCAATTTCACTCATTCAAAATAATTTTTCTGCCACCATATATCATCATTTCTTTTTTTTTTCTTCTCCTTCTCCTTTTCTTTTTTTTTTTTTCTTTTGAATTGCTTTATGGTGGAGTTTCTCCCAAAGTCCCTCTTAATATAACATGAAAATTTTCAACCCATTGAGTATCCAAAAGGCTCACTCAATTGAAAGTTGGATAGGGAACCATAAAAGCAATTGTTTTTTTTTGACAATACACCCCAAACAATCATAGCAATCACTTTTTTTTTTTTCATACTCCATCATTCCTCCCAAATTTCTATTAAGCTAAAATAATTTTTTATCCCAAAAGAAAATCAACGTGTTTATAGGGCATGGGACAATGATATAATTTGTTAACGGCTAGGCTAAATATATATATGGGTGCCAATGAAAAATTAGATAGTAATTAAGGCTCAACGGGGTGACTAGGGATAAATAAACAGGGTTAGCTTGAAAGGCTCAATTGATCCAAAAACTGCTTAAATCATTTTCTCAGTTAGATTTAGCTTAGGATTTCACCTCAAGAGAAAATCAAACAAATTCTAAGATTTGGGTGAAATTTAAGAAAATCACATACTTCACATGAATGTTCTTTAGATTTACACACAATTCAAAAATTAAGGACTTTTAGTGCTCGGTAAGTGGATCAAACATAATCAGAATTAAGATTAACTCACACATCAATTGCAAGTTTAAATAAAATTTAAATTTTCCTAAGAATCACAAAAATTCACAACCAAGAATGCAATCATGATAAAAAAAATTATCCAAAAAAAACTTGTCTCCCCCCCAAACTTGAATGAAGCAGTGTCCTCAATGCAAAAAATAGAATAGGAAGAAGAAAACTTCCCTGGTTGTAGGATAAGTCCATAGATGATCTTGATGATTAAACTCTTGAAAGGTGCTCCCTAAAAATTAACCTAGATAAAATAGAGAAAAGTTAATCTTTTTTTTTTTTTGCTTTTTTTTTTTTGCAAAACATTAACTTAAAAAAAAAACATAATTAAAATGCTTGGGTTACCTCCCAAGAAGCGCTTACTTTATAGTTTTTAGCCAAACTATATGTTGAGGATGAAGTTCAATGGTGGTCTTCTGCTTGTTGTAACCACCTTCAAAGTAGGGCTTCAAACGTTGACCGTTCACTTTGAATGTGCTCTCAGTGTCATGCACAACTTCAACTGTTCCATATGGGAAAACCTCTGTAACTGTAAAAGGACCAGACCATTGAGACCGCAACTTTCCTAGAAAAAAGTTTAAGACGGGAGTTATAAAGTAAGACTTTTTGATCAATTTTAAACGCTCTTCCGAATATGTGCTTGTCATGCCATCTTTTTGTACGCTACTTGTACAACTTAGAATTTTCATAGGCCTCATTGAGAAATTCCTCCAATTCATTCAGTTGCAATAATCTTTCTTCACCTATAGACTGCATATCAAAATTCAAAAATTTCAATGCCCAATATGCTTTATGCTCTAATTCCATTGGTAAGTGACAAGCTTTTCCAAACACTAGCTTAAAAGGAGACATCCCAATTGGAGTTTTGAACGCTATCCTATATGTCCAAAGTGTATCATCAAGTTTTATTGACCAATCTTTCCTAGAGACATTCACTGTTTTTTCTAAAATTCTCTTGATTTCCCTATTTGAAATCTCTACTTGACCACTAGTCTGAGGATGATAAGGGGTTGCAACCTTATGTGTGACTCCATACTTACTCAAAAGTGCTTCAAATTGTTTGTTATAAAAATGTGTCCCCCTATCACTTATGATTGCCTTAGGAGTGCTGAATCGGGTAAAAATATTTTTCTTTAAGAATTTGACCACAACCTTAGCATTATTTGTTGGCAATGCTATAGCTTCTACCCACTTAGACACATACTCCACAGCCACTAAAATGTATAAATTTCCATAAGAAGGTGTAAAGGGTCCCATGAAATCAATACCCCAAACATCAAATAATTCACACACAATAATGTTGTTTAAAGGTATCTCATTTTTTCTTGAAATATTTCTAGTTCTCTAACACCTATCACATGAAACTACATAGGAGTATGCACCTTTAAAAAGTGTAGGCCAATAAAAACCAAATTGTAAAATCTTAGCTGCAGTTTTGGTGGCACCAAAATGGCCACCTGCCTCTCCATCATGACAATGATGTAGAATGTTTGTCTTTTCTTCATCTGGAACACATCTCCTTATGACCCTGTCTGCACATACTTTAAACAAGAAAGGTTCTTCCCAAAAATAATTTTTAACATCAGAAAATAATTTTTTCTTATGTTGATATGATAATTTAGGAGGAAGAACATTACTTACCAAATAATTTACAAAGTTTGCGTACCGGGGAATTTTTGTGGACTTAATGAAAAGCATTTTCTCATTAGGGAACTCTTCCAAAATTGGTCTTACCTCTTCCTTTGAATTTGGAATTCTTGATAAGTGATCTGTAATTAGATTTTCAGTCCCCTTCTTATCTTTGATTTCCAAATTAAATTCTTGTAGCAATGGAATCCACCTGATGAACCTAGGTTTTGATTCTTTCTTTTCAAGCAGATACTTAAGAGCAGAGTGGTAAGAATAAACTATAACTTTTGAGCCAATTAAATAAGAACGAAATTTATCAAAAGCAAATACTACTGCCAAACGTTCCTTTTCTGTTGTTGAATAATTCAATTGTGCACTTGACAAGGTTCGACTGGCATAGTATATGGTTTGAAAATTTTTATTCTTCCTTTGTCCCAAAACAGCTCCTATTGCAGAATCGCAAGCATCACACATCAGTTCAAAAGGTAAATCCCAATTTGGTGCTGCCATAATTGGTGCTGATATTAACTTCTCCTTTGAAGTGTTAAAGCCTACATGCATTCAACAGAAAAATTAAAAGGAGCATCTTTTTCCAAAAGATTAGAAAGAGGTTTAGCAATTTTTGAAAAATCTTTTATAAATCGCTTGTAAAATCTTGCATGCCCCAAAAATCCTCTGACAAGTTTCACAGATGTTGGCGGAGGCAATTTTGCAATGACCTCCACTTTGGCTCGATCGACTTCTATTCCATTTCGAGAAATTTTATGCTCGAGCACTATTCCTTCCTGCACCATAAAGTGACACTTCTCCCAATTCAAAACAAGGTTAGTCTCCTCACATCTTTGTAAGACCAAAGCCAAATTATTTAAACAAGAATCAAATGATAGGCCAAAAACGGAAAAATCATCCATGAAAATCTCAATATATTTTTCAACCATATAAGAGAAAATAGCCATCATGCATCTCGAAAAGTAGCCGGTGCATTACAAAGACCAAAGGGCATTCTTCTAAAAGCAAAAGTACCATAGGGACAAGTGAAAGTAGTTTTCTCTTGATCTTCCGGTGCAATAGGAATCGATTATACCCCGAATATCCATCCGAAAGCAATAAAACTCATGCCCTGCAAGTCTTTCTAACATCGATCAATAAATGGTAAAGGAAAGTGATCTTTTCTAGTGGCATCATGGGGCAACCAGTCGAGAAGACCATCCGATCGAAGAAAAACCGTGTTGTTTCGAGCTCGAGGGATCCAAAGAGGGATCTGGAGAATCGAATGACCGTCCTAGAAGAGACCGTTACGGATGTCCAGGCGATGGTGGGCGATTTGAACCAGATCGTTGAAGGAGCAAAAGTCGGTAGGGAGGGGTTCTTGGCCGAAGTGCAAGAACTCAAGGCTAGCATGGGAGAGCTTCGTGTCGAGGTGCTGGGGTCCCTCATACACGAACTACAACAACGGGATGAGACCTCAGAGGCCGTATGACATCCCACATTTTCAGTCCTGTTTTCTACTAGATAAATCGGGCATTTCATTGACGCGCCTATAAGGTTATTCTCATAGCTGATCACTCTCAAGATAACTAGACTATTCAGGAAAGCTATTAAGGAATTTTAAGGCAATAGACATGAGAATTCAACTAGGAATCGGCTTCTGGACCGTGCTCATCTTTAGAGGCCATTATGGCACAGTTAAAAATCGATTTGAGATCAGAGATTGGTTAGTTCGACTGAGATGTGTGGCCGATCAAGGGTGACTCCACTAAATTGGAAAATTCTTGTCGACCGGCACCAATTTGATTTCACTGTCGTTTTGGTACTTTGTGTCCAAATTTGAATTCTCGAGATTTTCACGACAATCAAGAGTTGCCATTGAGTCGAGTGTGTTCATTGTGGCTCGAAAAAAATCGACCACGGGTCATTTGCACTCAAAATTTCTGAAAACTATCTGGTAGCCTAGGTCACATTAAAAACACACCGAATGGAAATTAACCATCAATTTGAGTTCAATTTCTGAAATTGAACATTCTGTCATGTCACAATAAATTCTAGGACCAACGAATCAGTCTCAGAAGATTTTTCTGCCAATCAAGACTTTTTGGGAAAAAGTCGGCTTATAACCGTTTTTGTTCAGAAAAGGCCGGGGATTATTTTTGGTCGCAAATTTGGGATGCAAGATGGACTCATGGGTGAAGAAAAATATCAATTGAAATATTTGGGTGCCGATTGAATTAATTAAAGCCATATGAGATTAAATCTAGTGAGATGAAGTATCCAATTGAAGCCCATTTCTTACAAATTTGTAGCTTCCCCTCCCCCTAGCCATTTTGGACCATTTCACATGCTTAAGAGGAAGCCTTGGTGGCTCAATGACAGCCATAGAACCATGGCTTGCAAGCTTGAGAGGGACAAAAATGTAGAAAATGTGCATGGTAGGTCCCCATCTTTGCCTCTCTCTCTTTCCTCTTGCTTAGCCATTGTCCAAGCTCCTCTCCCCTCCATTGTGTGATGCCATTAGCAGCAGAGAAGAATGGTGAAACCCTCCACCCCACACCGGATCGCCGCCGAGATCGTCGCTCGCCGTTCGCCCTCTTCGCGCCTCACCTGCGCGCCGCTACCTTGCCATGTGACCCCGCCACTCTGACCTCATGCTCCGCCATCCAGCTTGCTGTCCAACAGCTTTAAGGGGCCGTGGAAGCCCGCCGGAGCTCGTTCGACCACCGTGGACCACCCCTTTCAAGCCACTGAAGTTTTCCCGAGCCTTGCCGCCCATCTTGGCCTTGTTTCTTCTATTGTTGTAGCCAAAACAGAAGGTTTTCTTGTGGGTATCACAGCAGCTTTCAAGCCCGTTTTGAGGTGGTTCCAAGCCTCGAATCCTAGGCCCGCTTTGGAGAAAAACGTCCTCCATGACATTCCTGAAGTTTCGATCCGAACGGATTGTTAAACGGGTGAGTTTTGCTCACTAATCCTCACTTAGTAGGCTAATGATGCTTAGGGGTTGATTAGATTTAGTTAAGTGCAATTAGGTGGATAGATTAGATTAGAGTAATTAAATTAGAGACTTATCAATGCATGTTAGGCAAATGGTTGGTGTAGTTAGCAAGGAAATAAGTTCCATTATTTATTGAACGAGTCTCAAAAATTTTCCAGGTTTGTCTTGGCTTCCAATTAGGCATTACGGGCCTAAATTGGATTTATTTAATAATTTCCATAATTATTTAATTAATGATTTATTTTCCGGAAATTAAGCTAGGATAGTCGACGACCGAAATTTTATGCTGATTATCGTGATGCAGTCCATTTATTTATTTTAGTGCTAAATCTTGCTGAATTGACTTAATTATGACTTTAGGATTTTATTCCTAAATTAATCAATTTTGGTAATTGATTGGAAATTAATCGGGCATCGGTTTACAACGCCAAAAATATGTAATGGGTTGTTAAAATTGGTGTGATATTTGTAAAGATGAAATTATGATATTTTGGTTAAGGCCGACTGTGTACCCACACACGGCTATTTTTATCGGGTATGATAAAAATGAGAAATTGACTATATGTCAAAAATTGTATACTATCTTGGCCTGGGGGCCCTAATCTATCAGCTTTGGGCGAGCATATATAATATATCATATTATCAGCTTTGGGTGAGCATATTATATCAGCTTTGGGCGAGCAATGATTATCGGCTTTGGGCGAGTATATATATATAGTATACTATGATGGCCTAGGGACCCTAATCATTCAGCTTTGGGCGAGCATATATACAGTATACTATATTATTAGTTTTGGGTGAGCTATACTATCTATTTGTAGCTTTGGGTGAGCAGTCCTAGACTAAGGTCGGACTTTATAGATATAATTGAATGTACCGACCAGGGGAAGGTCGTGGTGACATGTAATTGACTAGGTCGATTGATCAATGATTTGATCTGATACTGTGAATTGATGTGTTTCTTGTACGTCTGATATATACTAATCTGCAGGAGGGAACTGAGGCCAAGGTAAGTCCTTTGACTCGTGTTGTGCTTAGGAAGTCTAAGGTGTATTGGTTTCCTAATCGAGTTTTAGGGAGTAGAACTTGCTGAGACATAGTTTCATCCCGGTTGTGGGACAACATTTTAGGTCCCTAGATGGTAGAACTTGAAGATGAGTACCTAGAGGAGAACCCCGAGGATGATCTAGAGTAGGATCCTAATGAGGATTAAGATTCCACTCATGTATGATGACTTTTGCTGTTAAACCTGTTTGAGTAGAAATCGACCTTTTAGCATGGCTTGTATATGTATATATATGACTGAGTTGTTATATATGTATATAAGTGTGTTGGTATTCAGGTTCAAGTTTTTAGTCATACTTGTCTATCTCATTGCTTTATTGTTTGGAGATTATTATTATATGCTTCTGCATGCGCATATTAAAATAAAAGGGGTCGGCGATGCGACCTGCGACGTCACTATTAATCGACCAGGTGAGGGATGGGCACGCGCTCGAGGATCGGGGCGTGACATCCTCGTTTAAGTGGCATCAAAGTAATGGTTAGGAATTGGAGTGATAAGGTGCAATGGACCATGGGATAGTTGTAGGAAAGACATTTAAATACATGTTTGGTGCATGTCGATGGTAGTTGTATGATAAAATTGCTTGTTGTGTCGCTCATCTTCTAATCTAGTGTGGATTTGGAAGACATGTTTCAGTAGAAAATATTGAACCATGAGCGAGCTGGAGCAGAGAACTCCGAGTAAGAGAACCGTAAGGCCTGCGGCTTGGGTTATGTTGTCGACTAAGGTTGGTACCTTAGGAGGCTGCGATAAAGTGCCAGCACAAGCTAGCACAAGCTAGCACTAGTGGTGTAGCACCACTGCTAGTTGATGCTGGGGTAACAGCCCTAGGTGATCAGGGAACCAAAAGGATTGATCAGGCTTTGGATGCCATGAGAGAGTTAATGGGGTAGTAGGCCCGAGATCAAGCTGCCACATTCATTGCCACTGTTGCAGCTGCCACTCAAGCCGCCGCTACTGCTGCTGTTGCCGCCGCCGAGGCCGTAGCTGTTGCCGCACCTGTCGCCGCACCTGTCGATGTTCTGGCTGAGAACATAGAAGTGCAGATAGAGAGACCAATACATAAACTGGTAGAGCAGTTTTTAAAGCTGAGTCCACCAAGATTTTCGGGTACTGGAGACCTCGAGGCCGCCTCACTTTGGATTCAGGACTTGGAGAAGGCCTTTGCGCTCCTGATGTGCTCAGAGGCAGAGAAGGTAACCCTGGCAGTATATCGATTGCATGGTAATGCCAACACCTGATGGAGAGCCGCCAGAGAGACTGTATTTCCAGGAGAAGTAGTTCCGTTGTGGGATGCATTCCTCAAAGCATTTAATGAGCAATACTTCTCAAGGAATTCAAGACAGCAGAAGATTGAAGAATTTCTATGACATCATCAAGGATCAATGATTGTTGACCAATATGTGGTCAAATTTGTGGAGCTATCTGAGTATGCTCCGAGATTGATTGAAGACCCTAAGGAGAAGGCTCGAAGATTTAAGAGTGGCCTTCGACATGAGTTGAGACAACCATTGGTGCCGATCGACTTAATTGATTACCAAGAAGTTTACTGTCGAGCACAACTACTCAAAAGAAGCCTGAATGAGCAAGTCCCCTCGTTTGGATCGAGGTTTATGTCTCATCGAGAAGGGATTCGCCATAGGAAGAGGCCCATGCCTGGAGGCAAATTCCAAGTCCCGCCAAATAAGAAGGGTGGAGTTGAAAAGTCTAGGTCGAGTCAGAATAACCCGTGTCGCTTCTGTAGGAGGCGACATGGTTCAGCTCCGTGTCCCCGAAGATTGGGTGTCTGTTTTGGACGTGGCCAACAGGGCCACATGATAAGAGATTGTCCTAGTAGGCCAAGAGGACAACCGCAGTTGCCGCCGTGGCCTATGGGACAGATTAGAGGGTATGCGCCATAGAACGTGCCGCAAGGAAGACAGTTGAGACCTCTAGTTCAAGGCACAGTGTATGCCATCACACAAGGTTAGGCATAGGCTGCACCTAACTTGATCACAGGTATGGTTTCGCTGAACGACCAACCTGCTTACGCTTTATTTGACTCTGGAGCAATTCATTCCTTTATTACCAAGTAATATGTTAAGTTGCTAGGATTAAGTCCAATATTGTTGGAGTCAACAGTTTGCATATCTACACCATTAGAGGATAAAGTTATTGCTGCTTTGGGTTGTTCTAGTTGTAAGTTAGCGATTGGTGAGCGAGTGGGGAAAATAGACTTGTTAGTCCTAGCCATGTATGACTTTGACTTGATAATTGGCTTGGACTGGCTCACCAAGCAACGAGCTATAATGGACTACTATCGCAAGGTGATTCGGTTTGACCCGTTAGAGGGTAAGAGTTTCGAGTTTGTTGGGAATCGAGGAGGACCCTTGATTGTCCTGATCTTGTCGCTAGAGGCAACTCGTATGTTAGACGAGGGTTCTCAAGGTTACCTAGTGTAACGACCCGGGCCCTACTGTATAATATTGTCCGCTTTGGACACTGAGTCCTCACGGCTTTAAAACGCGTCACCTGGGGACAAGGTTGCACTCGGCCATTCCTTTTTAACATGCGTGACGCGTTTCACACATGCTTTCGCTATGCTGAGAACAAAGCCTTGAGGGAAAAGATCGTGGCTGGGATGGCGGTACGTTCGTGCCAGGGTGGGTGACCCAAAGAGGACAATATTATGGCTTGGGAGAGGGAAGGCCCGAGGGATGGCCCTCTGCCCCTGCATAATGCGTTTCACATGAGCTTTCACTGCGCTGAAAATAAAGCCGTGAGGGAGGATAGGCCGGTGGGCTATGCCTCCAAAGCGAACAATAATGTGACGACCCAGACCTAGGGCAGTACGGAGGGATGGACTGAGATCGCCTTGACAGTATGCGGATGAGGCCAAGGACATGTCTCTCATCCCACATCGCTTAGGGGGGAGTCCTGGGCTAGTTTATAAAGGCTTGGGTCCCTTTAATCTGTATAACGCGTTTTAAAGCCGTGAGGACTCAATGTCCAAAGCGGACAATATTATACAGTGGGGCCCGAGTCGTTACAAATGGTATCAGAGTCGACTCTCGATCTGCGTGTGGGGGCCACAGCGAGGACGCTGTGCCTTAAGGGGGGAGAATGTGACAACCCAGACCCGGGGTAGTACGGAGGGATGGATTGAGATCGCCTTGGTAGTACGCGGGAGAGGCCAAGGACATGTCTCTCGTCCCACATTGCTTAGGGGGGGAGTCCTAGGCTAGTTTATAAAGGCTTGAGTCCCTTTAATTTGTATAACGCGTTTTAAAGCCGTGATGACTCAGTGTCCAAAGCGGACAATATTATACAGTGGGGCTCGGGTCGTTACACCTAGCAACTCTGAAAATGGAAGACATTGTTGTAGTGTAAGAATTTCCAGATGTCTTTCCAAAGGAATTGCCAGGTCTACCGCAAAAAAGAGAGATAGAATTTGTGATTGAGTTAGCACCCGGGATAGAGCCAATCTCTAAGGCTCCTTACGGGATGGCATTATTTGAGTTGAAATAACTAAAGGTGCAGATGCAAGAGCTTTTGGATAAGGGATTTATTCGTCCTAGTGCATCACCTTGAGGAGAACCAGTTCTGTTTGTAAAGAAGAAAGATGGTTCGTTGCGCTTATGCATCGACTATCGGCAACTCAATCAGGTAACAATCAAGAATAAGTATCCACTCCCAAGGATAGATGACTTGTTTGATCAGTTGCAAGGAGCATCGATATTTTTGAAGATCGACTTGAGGACAGGATATCATCAGCTAAGAATTAGGAAGGAGAACGTTCCTAAGTCAGTGTTTCGTACTCGGTATGGTCACTATGAATTCATAGTGATGCCATTCGGGTTGACGAATGCTCCTGCTGCCTTCATGGATTTGATGAACTATATATTCAAGGAATATCTAGATCAGTTTGTGATCATGTTCATAGATGATATTCTGGTGTATTCGAGAAGTGACGAAGAGCATGAGAGTCATCTGAGACTAGTTCTGTAGACATTGAGAGTCCATAAGTTGTACACCAAGTTCAGCAAGTGCGAGTTTTGGTTAACTCGTGTTGCTTTCTTAGGTCACGTGATTTCAGGCGAATGAATCTCTGTGGACCTAAGCAAGATTGAAGCCATGATCAATTGGCCAAGACCGACTATAATGACAGAAATCAGAAGTTTTCTGGGTTTGGTAGGTTATTGTAGACGGTTTGTGGAAGGATTCTCATCTTTAGCGTTACCACTGACAAAACTCTTAAAGAAAGAAGAGAAATTCATATGGATTGACAAGTGCGAGAGTAGTTTTCAAGAGCTAAAGGAAAAGCTAACTACCGCACTTGTACTGACAATTCCATCTGGTCCTGGAGGATTCAAGATCTATAGTGATGCGTCATTCAGAGGATTGAGTTGCGTGTTCATGCAACATGGTAGAATAGTTGCATACGCCTCCCGTCAGTTGAGACCTCATGAGCAGAACTACCCAACGCATGACTTAGAGCTCGTAGCAATTATTTTTGCCCTAAAGATTTTGAGACATTATTTGTGCGGAGAAAAATTTCAAATCTTCACCGACCATCAAAGTCTCATGTACCTGTTCTCTCAAAGGGAGTTGAACATGAGACAATGCAGATGGATGGAATTACTGAATGACTACGATTGTGATATTGACTACGATTGTGATATTCTATATCACCCAGGAAAGGCGAACAAGGTCGCCAATGCTTTGAGTCGGAAGTCTTCAGTTGCTCATATATTGATTAAGGAGTGGAACTTAATCGAGAGAGCTTGAGATTCGGTATTCAAGTTTGAGGTAGGCCACCTTTCAAGTCTTATGGCCACCCTCATAATTGAGCCAGACGTCTAGATCAGAATCAAGCTACTCCAACCGATAGAGCTAGATGTGTAGAAAATTCTACAAGAGGACATTGAGAAAAGAAAGGCTGACTTCCAGATTTCTGATGAAGGAACACTAAGGTTCTGGGGATGTTTAGTTGTACCTGATGATGTGGAGCTTAGAGAAGATATTTTATCTGAAGCGCATCGTAGCAGTTACAATATTCATCCTAGTAGTACCAAGATGAATCGGAATTTGCGTCAACACTATTGGTGGTCAGGTGTGAAGGCGGACATTGCCAAACATGTCACCAAGTGTTTGACATGTCAGCAAGTGAAAGCTTAACATTGTAAACCGAGAGAACTTCTGCAATCTCTCGAGATCCCATAGTGGAAATGGGAACATATCACGATGGACTTCGTGACTGGACTACCGAGGAGTTAAAGAGAAAATGATTTGATTTGGGTAGTAGTCAATAGACTGACAAAGTCGGCTCACTTTATTGTAGTACGAAAGGACCTTAGCTTGGATAGGCACATAGATCTGTACATGCATCAAGTGGTTCGTATGCATGGAGTGCCAGTGATGATAACTTCAGATAGAGACCCGAGGTTTACTGCTACCTTTTGGAAAAGCTTACAGAGTGCTCTAGGTACGAAGTTTCAGTACAATACGGCATATCATCCTCAAACAGATGGCCAGTCTGAGAGGACATTTCAGACCCTCGAGGACATGCTGAGAGCTTGTGTACTGGATTTTAAAGAAAGTTGGGAAAATCAGTTACATTGGGTAGAATTTACCTACAACAAAGTTATCAGCAGAGAATTAAGATGGTTTTTTTTTGAAGCGTTGTATGGTAGAGTGTGTAGAACACCAGTGTGTTGGGATGAAGTTGGGGAAAGAAAGATTACAAGCCCAAAGTTGGTTTAGCAATTAGTAGAAGCCGTGGCGATGATCGAGGCAGACTAAAGACCGCTAAGAGGAGATAGAAAAGTTACGCAGATAAGCGCCGGAGGTCTTTGGAATTCCAAGTTGGTGATCACCTTTTTCTAAAGGTGTCACCAATGAGGGGAATTTCGCGCTTTGGAAAGAAAGGAAAACTGAGTCCGAGGTACGTAGGTCCGTTTGAAATTCTTGAGAGAATCGGGAGCTTAGCGTATCGTCTTGCGTTGCCACCAAGATTAACGCAAGTGCACGGCGTCTTTCACGTGTCAATGTTAATGAAGTATGAACCCGACCCAAACCACATGCTCAATTTTGAAGAATTGGTCGTGGATGACCGCGTGTCATACGTTGAAGCCTGGTTCAGATAATGGATCGAAAGGAGCAAGTTCTGCGTACAAAGACCATTCCGTTGGTCAAAGTGGTCTAGCAACACCACGGTACTGAAGGGCGACATGGGAGACAGAAGAGTCGATGAGACAATTATACCCCCACCTCTTTAATAGAGTTGTGTAATGGTTTAAATTTCGAGGATGAAATTTTTATAAGAGGGGAAGAGTTGTGACATCCCAGATTTTCAGTCCTGTTTTCTATTGGAAAAATCGGGTATTTCATTGATGCACCTATAGGGCTATTCTCAGAGTTGATTACTCTCGAGATAACTAGACTATTCAGGGAAGCTATTAAGGAATTTCAAGGCAATAGACATGAGAATTCGACCAGGAATCGGCTTCTCGATCGTGCTCATCTTTAGAGGCCATTACAATACAGTTAAAAATTGATTTGAGATAAGAGATAGGTTAGTTCGATTGAAATGTGTGGCCGATTATGAGTGACTCCACTAAATTGGAAAATTCTTGTTGACCGACACTAATTTGATTTCACTGTCGTTTTGGTACCTTGTGTCCCTATTTGAATCCTTCAGGTTTTCATGACAATTGAGAGTTGCCATTAAGTCGAGTGGGTTCATTATGGCTCGAAGAAAATCAACCAAGGGTCATTTGCACTAAAAATTTCTAAAAACCACATGGTAGCCTAGGTTACGCTAAAAACATGTCGAATGGAAATTAACCGCCAATTTGAGTCCGATTTCAAAAATTGAAGATTGTGTTATGTCACAGTAAATTCTAGGACCCACAACTCAGTCTCAGAAGATTTTTTTGCCAACCGAGACTTTTTGGGAAAAAGTCGGCTTAGGACCGTTTTTGTTCAAAAAATGCCGGGGATTATTTTTGGTCGCAAATTTGGGATGCAAGATGGAGTCATGGGTGAGGAAAAATATCAATTGAAATATTTGGGTGCCAATTGAATTAATTAAAGCCATATGAGATTAAATCTAGTGAGATGAAGTATCCAATTGAAGCCCATTTCTTACAAATTCGTAGCTCCCCCTCCCCCTAGCCATTTTGGACCATTTCACATGTCCAAGAGGAAGCCTTGGTGGCTCAATGACAGCCATAGAACTATGGCTTGATGGACAAGCTTGGGGGGGGGGGGGACAAAAATGTGGAAAATGTGCATGGTAGGCCCCCATCTTTGCCTCTCTCTCTTTCCTCTTGCTTAGCCACCATCCAAGCTCCTCTCCCCTCCATTGTGCGATGCCACCAGCAGTAGAGAAGAACCGTGAAACCCTCCACCCCAGGCCGGATTGCCGCCGAGACTGTCGCTTGCCGGTCGCCCTCTTCGTGCCCTGCCCGCGCGTTGCCACCTTGCCGCGTGACCCCGCCACTCTGACCTCCTGGTCCGCCATCTAGCTTGTTGTCCAGCAGCTTTGAGGAGCTGTGGAAGCCCGTTGGAGCCCGTTCAACCACCGTGTACAGCCCCTTTCAAGCCACCAAAGTTTTCCCGAGCCTTGCCGCCCATCTTGGCGCTGTTTTCTTCTGTTTTTGCAGCCAAAACAGAAGGTTTTCTTGTGGGTATCACAGCAGCTTTCAAGCCCATTTTGAGGTGGTTCCAAGCCTCGGATCCTAGGCTTGCTTTGGAGAAAAACGTCCCCCGCGATGTTCCCGACATTTCAATCCGAACGGATTATTAAACAGGTGAGTTTTGCTCACTAATTCTCACTTAGTAGGCTAATGATGCTTAGGGGTTGATTAGATTTAGTTAAGTGCAATTAGGTGGATAGATTAGATTAGAGTAATTAAATTAGAGACTTATCAATGCATATTAGGCAAATGGTTGGTGTAGTTAGCAAGGAAATAAGTTCCATTATTTCTTGAACGAGTCTCGGAAATTTTCTGGGTTCGTCTTGGCTTCTAATTAAACATTGCGGGCCTAAATTGGATTTATTGCATTTATTTAATAATTTCCATAATTATTTAATTGTTTATTTATTTTTCGGAAATTAAGTTAAGATAGCCGACGACTGAAATTTTATGCTGATTATCGTGGTGCAGTCCGTTTATTTATTTGAGTGCTAAATCGTGCTGTATTAACTTAATTCTAACTTTAGGATTTTATTCCTAAATTAATCAATTTTGGCAATTGATTGGAAATTAACCAGGCGTCGGTTTACAACGCCAAAAATATGTAATGGGCTGTTGAAATTGGTGGGATATTTGTAAAGATGAAATTATGATATTTTGGCTAAGGTCGATTGTGTACCCACACACGGCTATTTTTATCGGGTATGATAAAAATGAGAAATTGACTATATGTCAGAATTGGTATACTATCTTGGCCTGGGGGCCCTAATCTATTAGCTTTGGGCGAGCATATATAGTATACCATATTATCAGCTTTGGGTGAGCATTTTATATCAACTTTGGGCGAGTAATGATTATCAACTTTGAGCGAGTATATTTATATATAGTATACTATGATGACTCGGGGGCCCTAATTATTCAGCTTTGAGCGAGCATATATACAGTATGCTATATTATCAGCTTTGGGCGAGCTATACTAACTAATTTTAGCTTTGGGTGAGCAGTCCTAGACTAAGGTCGGACTTTGTAGATACTATTGAATATACCGACCAAGAGAAGGTCATGGTGATATGTAATTGACTAGGTTGATTGATCAATGATTTGATTTGATACTGTGAATTGATGTGTTTCCTGTACGTCTAATATATACTGATCTGCGTAGGAGGGAACTGAGGTCAAGGTAAGTCATCTGACTCGTGTTGTTCTTAGGTAGCCTAAGATGTATTGGTTTCTTAATCGAGTCTTAAGAAGTAGATCTTGCTGAGACGTAGTCTCATCCCGGTTGTGGGACAACATTTCAGCTCCCTAGATGGTAGAACTGAAGAGGAATACCTGGAGGAGAACCTCGAGGATGATCTAGAGTAGGATCCTGATGAGGATTGAAACTCCACTCATGTCTGATGACTTTTGCTGTTAAACCTATTTGAGTAGAAACCGACATTTTAGCATGGCTTGTATATGTATATATATGACTGAGTTGTTATATATGTATATAATTATGTTGGTTTTTAGGTTCAAGTTTTTATTCCTACTTGTCTATCACATTGCTTTATTGTCTGGGGATTATTATTATATGCTTCCTCATGCGCATATTAAAACGAAAGGGATCGGTGATGCGTCCTAGGACGTCGCTATTAATCGACTAGGTGAGGGATGGGTGCACGCTCGAGGATCGAGGTGTGACAGGTCGAGATGGTGCCTATGCGTATGGAAATGGCAGAGTTGAAAGGCAAGCTCGGTGAGCTTGAGGTTGCATGTGTGAACGAGATGGTCACCGTGCATGCAAATCCACAAACCAAAGCACCTAAGCCAAGAGAGTTCAAGGGCTCACAGGTAGCTAAGGTTTTGGACAACTTCTTGTGGTACATGGAACGGTATTTCCAAGCCATGGGAATCAACGACAACACATCTCAGGTAAACACCGCATCAATGTATTTAGTTGATAATGCTTTCTTGTGGTGGCGTCGTTGGTTGGATTATAAGTGTGGTGACCCTATCACTACATGGGCTCGATTCATTAAGGAATTTCGACAGAACTACCATCCCGCATACATGGAGGAGGAAGCTTGCGATGAACTCAAGTGCCTAGAGCAAAAAGGCGAAGTCTGTGACTATGTAAAGCAATTCTTGGAGCTGTTGCTCCAAATTCTGTCCATGAGTGAGATAGAGGCATACCACCAGTTCATGAGTGGACTCTAGCCATGGGTCAAGCAAGAGCTAAAGAGATGCCATGCGATGGATCTCGAGACGGCAACATCCATGGCTGAGTCCCTTGTAGAGTACAAGTTGTCATCCATGACAAAATTCGATTCTCGTCTAAAGGACAAGGCCAATGGTGGGGGAGAACGATGAAGATTTAATCGATCAAATGGAGGCAAACCACTAGTGGCTGCTTCTAGGACCCAACTAGAATCGAGTGGATGGGGACAATGAAAGGTACACACATACAAATGTTTCTTCTATGATGGTTCTTATATGGCCCATGATTGCCCCAAAAGTGCTAAACTGGCAGCCCTATGTAAAGAGGATGAACCACGAGAGGAGGCACGGTTGGGTTCGCTTTGTATTCTTGGCTCGATCAAAAACCAAGAAGGTGAAGGAACCCAAAGGCATGATGTTCATAGATGTGAAGATTAGTGGTACGACGATGGGTGCGCTTGTGGTTATCGGGGTGTGTGACCTCTTCATATCCCAAGAGGCCGCGAAGAAGCTAAGGGTATGCATAACAAAATTTCTGGAATAGAAATTGATTTCTGGAATAGAAATTGATTTCTGGCCAGAAATTGATTTCTGTCCAGAAATTGATTTCTCAATTTCTATTTCAGAAATTGAAAAGTTAAAAATTTTAGCTTATGATTTCTTCTTCAAATCAATTTCTGGAATAGAAATCTAATCCAGAAATGGAAAAATCAAATTGCGTTACCAAACGGATTTTTGTTCCAAACCTGTTTCGGGGAACAGAGAAACAAAGAAATAAAGAAGTAGAAATTTTATCATGCGCAGCCTAAGTCTTTCGTTCGAGAAAGAGAGAGCTAGTTGGCTCAAAATGGTGAACTCTAAGAAAGTCCCAACTAGCGGTGTGGTTAGGGACATGGAGTTCCACCTTGGTCTGTGGACTAGTAAAAAGGACATCGAGGTAATCTTCCTTGACGACTATGATTTTGTGCTTGGTCTCGAATTCCTTGACGGGATCAATACAGGCATTATGCCCTTCGTGAATTGCATATGCATTTAGGACAAGCATGCCAATGCATGGTCCCCATCTACTGCAAGTCGAGACACGATAAGAAGATTCTATCGGCCATGCAGCTATCAAAGGGAATAAAGAAGGGCGAGGTGACATTCTTGGCAGTATTGAAGGAGGAGGGCGTGAAAGAAAGTAGGGTACCGAGGGAGGTGACCCAAGTCCTTGACACCTTCCAAGATGTGATGCCACCAAAGCTGCCCAAGAAGTTGCCTCCTTGAAGAGAAGTGGATCATCGGACCAAGCTCGTGCCCGATGCTTGATCGCTGACTATGGCACCCTATTACATGGCCCCACCAGAATTGGAAGAATTGCGAAAACAACTCAAAGAATTGCTCGACACAGGTTACAATCAGCCATCCAAGGCCTCGTTTGGTGCCTTGGTCTTGTTCCAAAAAAGCCATGACGCATCCCTCCACATGTGCATAGACTACTGGGTACTGAACAAGCTCATCGTCAAGAACAAGTATCTAATCCCTCTCATTGCAGACTTATTCGATCAGCTTGAGGAAGCTCGATGGTTCTCCAAGCTTGATCTCCAATTGGGATATTACCAAGTTCGAATTGTCAAAAGGGATGAGCCAAAAACCGCGTGCATGACTTGTTACGGATTGTACAAGTTCCTTGTCATGCCTTTTGGCTTGACAAATGCGCCGGCCACATTCTGCACTCTTATGAACAATGTACTCCATCCGTTCTTTGATCAATTCATTGTGATTTACCTTGATGACATTGTTGTATATTGTCGAACTCTCAAGGAACCCATTGAGCATTTGAGTCAAGTTTTCCAGGTCCTATGGGAGAATAACCTATAAATGAAGCATGAAAGATGCACTTTCACACAAAAGGAAGTCCTTTTCCTTAGGCACATCATCGGGGCGGACAAGTGCAGATGGACGTGGCCAAGATCCGTGCCATCGTTGAATGGGAGCCATCGACCAAGGTAACGGAACTAAGATCCTTCCTTGATCTCATGAATTACTATTAGTGCTTCATTCGGGGAAATTTGAGCCTTACCGTGCTACTCATGGACATGCTAAAGAAAGAGAGGCCGTGGGAGTGGACGGACCGGTGTCAAGAGACGTTAGATCGGTTGTAGGTCATGACCGAAGAACCAGTGCTCGTGTTACCTAACCATGCCAAGCCCTACGAGGTAGAAATCGATACCTTTGATTTCGTTATCGATGGTGTCCTTATGTAGGATGGGAACACGGTTGCCTTCGAGTCTCGGAAATTGAACGATACTGAGCGACGATACACAGTCTAAGAGAATGAGATTACCATGGTGGTGCATTGCCTTCGTACGTGGAGGCACTATCTTTTGGGATTACAGTTCATTGTGAGGACCGATAATGTGGCCATGAGCTACTTTCAAACCCAAAAGAAGCTCAGCCTGAAGTAAGCTCAGTGGCAAGACTTCTTGGCCGAGTTTAATTATGCGTTTGAATACAAGCTTGAAAAGTCCAACTCCATGGCCGATGCTTTAAGTAGGAAGTGGAGTTGGCCAACATGATGAGTCGACCTGACTGTCCATGGATCGACCATATCAATGAGGGGCTGAAGCACGACCGAACAATCCAAGCCCTCCTTTGGTACACCCAAGAGGGCAAGACGAGGCTATTTTGGTGCGAGGATGATCTCCTTTACACGAAGAGACGACAACTCTATGTGCCACTCCATGGGAAACTCAGGAAGGAGGTGATGCATGAGTGCCACGATTCTAAACGGGCAAGTCATCCAGGGATTCACTGCACCATGGCACTCGTCGAGGATCAGTATTATAGGCCACACATGCGGAACAACATTGAAGCGTACATGCGAACATATCTTTCATGCCAACAAGACAAGATAAAGCAATGGTCACTGGCGGGGCTCCTTGAACTGTTGCCTATCCCGAAACATCCATGGGAAAGCATCTCCATGGACTTCATCATGAACTTGTTGAAGTTCGAAGGGTGTTGAACCCTCATGTTCGTGGTCGATCGTTTCTCCAAGTACGTGATGTTCATACCAGCCATAAAGGATTGTCCAACTGAGGAAACAACCAAGCTATTCCTCAAGCATGTCGTCAAGTACTGGGGCATACCGCGCACAATCATGAGTGATCACGATCCATAATTCACCAGGTAGTTCTAGATCGAGCTCTTCAAGCTGCTGGGGACGAACCTCAACTTTTCCACGAGCTTGCATCCCTAAACTGATGGGCATATGGAGAGGGTGAATGCGCTCCTAGAAATCTTCCTCCGGCAATATGTGAGCAACACACAAGTGAACTGGGCATAGCTGATCGATGTGGCCTGATTCTCTTATAGCTTGTAGTGGAGTGAGTCCACGAACCAAAGCCCGTTCGAGATCCTGACCAAGTAGCAACTGCCCACACCAAGCGCAATTGCCTTGGGATATCGAGGAAGCAATATCTCCGCGTACAAGTATGCCAAAGAATGGGACGAACATGTAGACTTAGCATGAGCATGCTTACATAGGGCTGTAAAGCGCACAAAGAAATGGGCAAACAAGAAGTGATGACACGTAGAATTTTAAGTCAGGGACCTGGTGTTGGCCAAGCTACACTTGGTTCTTCGATACTACAACGTGCACAAAAGGCTAATCTGTTGCTATGAAGGCCCCTTTCAAGTGTTGTAACGGATTAGGAAGGTTGTGTATGAGCTGGACTTGCTGGCCAAACTCAAGGTACACCCCTTGTTCTATGCGGACGAGGAAGATTCGGATTGAAGTGAATCGCAACGAGCGCCCCATGGAGCAAAAACCTCCTATGATCGGGACATTGAATGCATCATGGTAGACCGCGTCATATGGAAAAGATATTATGCGCCAAAGAATGAGTACCTTATTTGATGGAATGGTCTTTCCGAGAGTAAAGCAAGTTGATAATTGTCCACGGCCCTGTGGTAGTTCAAGAAACACATCGATGCCTTCCATGTCGCAGACGCGCCGAAGGCATCGCATGATTAGGTGGGGGAGATTGACATAGCCCATGGACAAGCATGATCCAAGACCGTCCATGAAAGGGTTGTGTCCTATACAAGGGCCAGCCCATGACCTGCCCACAATCGACCCGTGCACAACTCATGATCAATGCTTGGCCGGCCCATGCACAACCTGTGACTGCCCACTTGCTCATGTCAGGCGGCTTGCCCTTGCTTTTGACACACACCCCGTAGGCTTTCCTAAGGCCTAGCTATTGAGTGGCCTAGTGTACAGACTTATAATGATGGCATACATTCAAACACAACCATTAGATTATAGGAATAATCAACAAATGAGATGAGACCTGAACTTGTATAAATAGGGGACTCTCCCCCTCATTGTATTTAGCTTGTTCATAAGCAATACACTCATCCCTTTGTTCATACGACCCCTTATGTTCAAGCGTGTGTGTGTGAGGTTGACTTGGGATAAAAAATCCTAAGGCTGCATGGTGTGGGATCGTTCGGAATTGACTGACCCATGACACAAGGCTCTTACTTGAGATTCTCGTAAAAGCTATTTTAACTTGTCCAAATATTACTCAAAAGGGGAGAAGTACACTATCAGTGCCATAACTTGTGTACGGCGCTCACTTTGGTGCCAAAAGTTTTGTCGGATCACTTAAGTGCCAAAAAATTTGAAAAATGCTCACTTTGGGGCCAACTCCGATCCGGTTGGTTGGAAATCTAACGAGGCACTTTTTTTATTAATTTTTTAACCTGATGTGGCACGCTGGAGAGTATAGTAAGCATTTAAAGAACAAAACGATGCCGTTTTGTGTCTTTCCCCCAAAAAAACCCTAAATCCCCAAACGACACTATTTTATGTCGTCTTCTTCCTTGAAGACTGGTTCTTCCCTGAAGAACAGCACTAACAGCGCCGAAGAATACCACCAGCAACACTAGTAATTTTCCAAAAAAGAAATCACGCACTCGCCTCCGTCCTCCCCCAATAGTTTTCCCCCATTTTCAATCACCTTGTCGACCTTTCAAATCCCCGAATCTCAGCCCCACCATCGCCTTTTCCCAAATAATATCGTCGGGTGTAGAGGAAGCGCAAGCTCGAAGAATCTCCATAAGCACAAGCAATTCGGCCAATGGTAGCTGCGAAGATTTGGAACGCCATGGAGGTCGTCGACGAAACTAGCTGCGACAATGGCAGGGGCCATGGCCCCGCCATCCCCTCCTCCGCCCTCGCCATCGACACCTCCCTCTCCCTTGGGATTTTCTGTTCATTTTTTTTTGCTTTTGTCTTGCTGTGGCAAGCAACTACGATGGAGGTTGAGGGACGGCGGCCAAGCGATAGTGGCCGAGGGATGGCGGCCGAGCGATGGCGGCCAAGCAATAGCTGCCGAGCAACGGCGGACAAAAAAACCCTAATTTCAATCCCAAAATATATATATATATATATATATATATATATATATATATATCCCCAAATGAGTTAAACGGCGTCGTCTTTATGAGGCCATCCATGTAGGACGGCAAAACGAAGTTGTTTTCTTAAGGAGGACTGAAAACGACGTTGTTTAAGGCCTTGTTGATTTTTTTTTTTTAAAGAAATGTAATCAGTTTGGTCGGAATCTTTCGCTGGTGGCACCAAAGTGATCGTTTTTCCTCCGATTTGGCACTTAAGTGATCCAACGGAAACTTTTGGCACTAAAGTGAGCGCCGTACATAACTTATGGCACTGATAGTGTACTTCTTCCCTACATCATCATCACCATCATCATCATTATTATCATTATTATTTTGGCTTTTAAAAAGTCGAATAATTCTTTTACCACTTTGGACCGTGTGTAGTTAAAATAAAACTATTCTGAAAATATCCCAATAAACCTTTATTTTTATTTTTATAAATGATGTGGTCTACAGAATCAATTATAACTAAAAAAAAGATTTTTCACACATCACTTTAGCATGTTATCCTTTTCAGTAAATTGGTACCAAATTTAGCACGATTTATTTATCCAGCAAGTAAAAATGAACCCAAGTCCTTGTCTCCTAGATTTCCCAATTAAACGGTACGTCTGAGTGGAGAACTAAGCACGCAGTTCGGTGATTATTTTTGTACCTAGTCATCGTTGAAAAAGACTACAATTTTCCAATTGCAATTAGTCATGAGTATGTTCTAGATTTTGGTCGAGTTTGAACCCCAGTGAAGGGGTTTTGTTACTTTGACGGTAGATACTAATCTTTTCTTTTGACATAACATGGCCTCTTTTATCTCCGTTTTTATGTTGGAAATATGGACACCAACCCAGAAAAAATGCAGCACGTCGAATAAAGTTCAGGGTTAAAGCAAATGATAATCGTCCCTAGACCAAGCGTGTAGGGATATACACCATCCCAATGGGATACTCGGACAATCCGCAAACGTCCCAAAGATGAGATGTGGCTTTGGGACATTAGAAACATGTGAATTCACTTTTATCATTCTTGTGGAGTCCATCGACCAATGTATCTTCGCAATCATAATATCTTGAACAAAAGGTCAATTCTCTCACAAGGTATTCCTCGACAATCGATCCTTCCACATGACATTTGCTGTGAGCGTGTGTAAAGAATATGAAGAGACCACTAAATTGATTGAAGGATTGCCTTCAATAGCAAATGTGTAAACGACATTTGCTGCTGCGAGCATGTATTTGATTGCACCCGTGTACCAAGCTTGCTCCATCTATCACGTGCACCATAATGATAGCAAAGAATCTGGGAGAAAAATCCAAGTTTAATGTCGTTTTGGAAAAGATGATGCAGATCTAAGAATTGCTTGTCTCATATGAGAAATCCTTTTTCTCTAGTTTCATCTAGTGAAAAAAGACATCAATTTTAACTTTTTGAAGTTCACCATCGTTAGAGTTTAACATGGAACTTTCAAAGCTCACATGTTGAATGACGTCACGTGTGGAATGGAGATAAAAGAGGCCACATGAGTACAAAGCAAAGAAATGTATTTGCCGTCAGTGAGAATATATTAGGTGCATTTAATATACAACATAGGATGATATAATAAATCATATACGGATTGACACATATGACAAATCTCAGTCCACCTGTCAATTGAACCATCAAAATTTCTCTCTCCGTTAACGCTTACGGAAACTCTCCTTACTTACCTTTACTCTCTCCTCCCCTCCGTTTCTGCGCGTGACTCTCTCTCTCTCTCTTCTCCCCTCCGTTTTTGCGCGACTCTCTCTCTCTCTCTCTCTCTCTCTCTCTCTCCTCCCCTCCGTTTCTGTGTGACTCTCTCTCCCTCTCGTCTCTCTCTACTTCTCTTTTCTTTCCACTTGCGTCTGCCATGGCTTGAGCTCAAGTCGGCTCATGGCTGCTTCAGGTTGAGGAGGGATGGCACGCCTCCAGACGCAACAATGGGGGATGATTCGGAGGGAGGTCGAGTGGTTGAGTTTTGTGAAGACTGCGTCAAGCTTCGTTTGCGGTGAGATGACTTGAGGCCAAGCTCGAAACTCGAGTGGCTAAGGCTACCCCAAGCTCCGGATTTGAGGTCGAGCTTCATGGCCAAAGTGGCCATGGCTGGTCACGAGCATCGTCCATGTTGGATGGGAAAAACGATACCCAAGGATCAATAGCATATCCAAACGACATCGAGGACGGCCATGGATGAGCGTTGGCATGCTCATGAACAGGGTGTCCATGGTTGGTCGGTGACACTGCAATCCACATCCCAAGCGTCGTCCATGGCCTCAAGGCAAAGATAAAAAGAAGAAAATGGAGAGAGAAAGAGCTTCATTGAGCGTGGGACAAAGCTTAACGGCGAGGAAAAGGGTCATTTAAATTTTTTGAAAAATCTAGTACGTGGGCCCAAGTTGACACATATCAATTTCTGAGTGGTTTATTGTACCATCCTATATGGCATATTAAATGTACTCAATATTTTTTGGACGGAACCGTGCAGATTGGGACAATTTTCTTGCTCGGTAGGGACATCTAATAATCATCCCTGAGTTATTAGGGACGATTTGTGAAATGGCCTGAGCATGTTGGGATTTACGCTGTCCTAGTGGAATACTGGTATGCTCCTCTACAAACATCCCAATGATGGTACATGCGTATGGGACGTTAGAAAACATGTAAATTCATGGTGCCATTCCTATAGGATTAATCGACTAATGTATCTTTGAGATTAATATATTTAGAACAAAAGGTCAAACACTCTCACAATGTATCCCTAGACAATCGATCCTCCACATAACATTTATTGTGAACATCTGACTTTAACCCCATTAACAATCCATTACATATAGCTCAGACTTGTATGCATGTTAAAAGGCAAAGAAGAGACAAAATTGAGGGAAGGATTACCTTCCAATAGGATACATGTATCTAGGTTGTGTTTATCCAATTACAATTAAGAATCCGGGAGAAAAGATCTTTTCCATATGACTAAGAAGTAATGCAACACGATCTTGGAATTAATCAAGCCACCAGGTTTTGACACATGGATCTGCAGAGAATGCCGATAACTCACAAACCATTGTCAACACTTGTTTCGGCATGAGTTCTCTTAAATTAGAGGGAGAAGATCTTTCATTAGGGTGGGACCATCACAACCCTTAAACCTTTGCCTTGCCATATGTTTTTGACAAGTTCTCAACTTGTCTACGATCCTCAACCCCATTAAACTAGAGTTGGAGCAGATCTCTCAATTAAGATATTCTATAATTCTATATATTAATATGTGGTTTTGCATTTTTTTTTATTGGTCTCGATTTGTAAATTAGATAGTTATTATGTAAAACATGTACTCTTCGTTTGATGTTGTATAGAATATTACATTTTTCTATTATTATAATTCTCAATGGATGAAGAAAAATCAATTCGTCCAGAAGGAGGGCCAAGTCAGTTTACTTGTCTAGCCGCCCAAAACGTCATTAGCATACTACACCATGATGTTGCTTCCTTAAAGATGACCCAATGTTTCACCTTTTAGTTATTGTTAGCACGGTGATTTTTGAACTCAACGAGGACTGCCCAATCAACCATGCAACGAGGGGACAATTTCTACGACGAGAAACACACATGCATGCATTGACTATGGGAGTCTATGGAGACAATTATTTGTTCTTACCAATGTAAGACATAAAAATTCAAGTTGCGGAAACCAGGATCAATTTAGACAAACCTCCAGCCATTGTTCGTAATCACGTTCGTTGAAAAAAACCTGAAAATTCAGTAAAAATATTGGGCACACTCTACTAACCCAATTCCCTCACGTACTGATGGTGTATTTCAAATGTGAGGGTTTGTGTTAGACCTTATAATCACCCGTAAAAAATGAACATACATTCCTTTTTATACACCGTCTCCTATCAAGATGGTTACCAAATGGGCGGTTGTCACGAAAGGGTACGAAGCGTCGAAAAAATACATGTGGAATAACCGCCACTTTAAGAGAAAATGTGGGTCTGAAAATGTGGGATCACAAAAATAAATAACATTTTCCCACTTGATCCCATCATTTTCATCATGTAGATTATCCAACTAATTCCACGAAAAACTTTATGCTTAAAGAAAAGAAACAAAACACATGGATCATGGTGACATGTCCTCTAAGAGTGAGTAATATTTTCCATGTATCACAATGCATCTTATTTCTTTATTGTTAGCCTATATGTGACAACATATTTTAATGAATAAACCCCATGTTTATTCCAGAACCAAGGATAAATGTTATTCTCATAAACAACAAAATGTGTACACCAAAATTGAGAATCAACATTACAACTAAATAAGAGTTTCATACAACAAAATCGTCCATATGACGACAAATCACATAATGGGACCTATTCCCATACTAGTCACATGATCATTATACTTCATCGGTGGCATGCCTTTAGTTAAAGGATCAGCTATCATCAATTCAGTGCTAATGTGTTCTATGACTAATTTATTCTCCTTAACACGTTCCCTTATGGCTAAATATTGGATGCCGATATGCTTACTTCGACTGCCACTTTTGGCATTTTTAGCCATGAAAACCGTAGTTGAATTGCCACAATATATTCTTAATGGCCTAGAAATAGAATCAACAATTCTAAGCCTAGTAATGAAACTCTTCAACCATACACCATGTGAGGTAACCTTAAAACTAGAAACGAACTCAGCCTCCATAGTGGAAGTAGCAGTCAAAGTCTGCTTGGCACTTCTCCATGACACGGCTCCGCCAGCTAACATAAAAATGTATTCAGATGTTAATTTTCGTGAATCAACACAACCTGCGAAGTCCGCATCCGAATAACTGACTACTTCCAGGTTGTCAGTCCATCTATACATGAGCATGTAGTCTTTGGTACCTCGAAGGTATCTCATCACTTTCTTTGCAGCTCTCTAGTAGTCCATACCTAGATTACTCTGATATTTCTCCAACATTCCTATAGCAAAAGCAATGTCAGGTCGAGTGCAAACCTGAGCATACATCAAGCTTCCGACAGGAGAAGCATATGAAATGTTGTACATTTGTTCCATTTCTAGATCATTCTTCGGGCATTGGTTCAAATTGAACCTGTCACCCTTCACAATGGGTGCTATACTTGGTGAACAATCTTTCATCCAAAATCTCTCTAGAACCTTATTGATATAGGTTTCTTGAGACAGTCCTAAAATTCCTCGAGGTCTATCTCTATAAATCTTAATGCCAATGACATAAGATGCCTCACCCATATCCTTCATATCAAAACTCTTAGAGAAAAATTGTTTCACCTCATGTAGCAACCCTTTATCATTGGTTGCAAGTAGAATATCATCCACATATAGCACAAAGAAACAAATTTTGCTCCCACTAACCTTCTAGTATATACATTGATCCATAACATTCTCTACAAAACCGAATGAAGAGATGACATTATGGAACCTTAAGTACCATTGGCGGGATGCTTGTTTCAAGCCATATATAGATTTCTTAAACTTACACACCAAATGCTCACCTTTACTAGAGAGGAATCCTTCAGGTTGTTTCATGTAAATCTCCTCCTTTAGTTCTCCATTGAGGAACGCCATTTTCACATCCATCTGATGTAATTCCATATCAAAATGGGCAACCAATGCCAAAACAATACGAAGAGAATCTTTCTTAGATACAGGAGAAAAAGTCTCCGTGTAATCGATTCCTTCATTTTAAGTGAATCATTTAGCAATGAGTCTAGCTTTATATCTTTCAATGTTACCCAATAAATCTTTCTTAGTTTTGAAGACTCATTTACAACCAATGGCTTTCATACCATCAAGTAACTCAACCAAATCCCATACCTCGTTAGATGTCATAGAACTCATCTCTTCCTTCATGGCATTGTACCACAAATTGGATTGATCACTATCCATGGCTTGTGGAAATGTTTCAGGATCATTCTTAGCTCCAATATTGTAGTCAGACTCTTGTAAATGCACAATATAATCACTAGGAATTGCTGATTTCCTTATTCTAGTAGATCTTCTCAATGTTGCATCAACATTCTCTTGAGGAGCATGTTGTTGTGGAAGCTTGGTAATTGTTGAACAACTGGATCTACTAGATAAATATCGGCAAATTGTGGAACTTCAACGATTGGTTGTTCAATAGCCGGCTGAACCGAATGGGCATTATGAGTAACAACCAACATTAAACTTGAGGTGGAAGGTTGAGTGTCTGAATGATCTTTCTTAGGAGCAAGGTTCCTCGATCGATTGCTCCCACTAATCAAGTCATTTTCAAGAAATTTAGCATTTCTTAATTCCACAATCCTAGTGGTGTGAGATGGACAATAAAACCTGTATCCCTTGGACCTTTCGGCATATCCAATGAAATATCCACTTATGGTCCTTGGGTCCAACTTTTTTTTTTTGTGGATTGTAAATTCTCACTTCAGACGGGCATCCCCAAACGTGTACATGTTGCAAACTCGGTTTCTAACCTTTAGATAACTCAGAAGGTGTCTTTGAGACAGTCTTAGTTGGAACTCGATTTAATATGTATATAGCCGTCTTAAGTGCTTCGGTCCACAAGGACTTAGGAAGTTTGGAGCTACTAAGTATACTACGCACCATGTCCAATAAAGTTCGGTTTCTTCTTTTCTCTACACCATTTTGATCCGAAGAACCAGGCATAGTATATTGGGCAACTATCCCATGCTCTTGAAGAAACTTTGCAAATGGACCAGGTGCTTGTCTATCTTTAGTATATCTACCATAGAATTCTCCACCTCTATCTAATCTCACGATCTTAATTTGTTTACCGCATTGTTTTTCTACTTCCGCCTTAAATACCTTAAAGGCATCTAACACTTCATGCTTATTATGAAGCAAGTAGAGATACATGTAACGTGAGTAATCATCTATGAAAGAGATGAAGTATTTCTGACCACACGAGTCCATATCCAGACTACAAATATCCGTATGTATGATTTCTAATATTTTTATACTCCTCTTGGCACCTTTCTTCGTGTTGTTGGTCTGCTTTCCCTTTATATAGTCCACACAAGTATCACAATGAGTAAAATCTAAAGTACTAAGTACTCAATCATTTACCAATCGCTTAATTCTTTCTATGGGGATATGTCCCAATCTCCGATGCCACAACATAGAGGAATGTTCTTTCACAACACATCGTTTTATACCAGCGTTATCATAAACATGCATCGCATTATAATATGCATTGTCTTGTAAATTAATTCAAAAAAGACTATTAAACAAAGTACCACTCCTAACAATTTCAAATTTAAACGACAAACAGAAGTTTGAATTTGAAAATTTAAAAGAGTAACCCAAAGGTACAAGTTTTGAAACTGAAATTAAGTTTCTAGAGAAATTAGGAATATAAAAGGTCATTTCCAAATTCAAAACAAAACCACTATTGAGAACTAGTCTACATGTCTCAATAGCTTCCACATGTGAACGCATTTTGTTTCTTGAATAGATGCCTTGTTCACTTCCCACTGGCTTCCTGTGGTTTTGAAAACCCTGCAAGGAATTCGAAATGTGGATTGTAGATCCAGAATCAATCCACCAAGTGTTGTGACTTACATCAACCATATTAGATTCATAACAAACACGAGATTAGATTACATTTCTTCTCAAGCCAGGCCTTAAATCTAACACAATCCTTCTTTATATACCCCTTCCTTTTACAGAATAAACATTTGAATTCTTTCTTAATGTCAACCTGGAGAGGTATTTTACCTTTTCCCTTATGCTTGCCATGGCCCTTATTCTTTCCTTGTGTTGCGAAATGAGCACTTTCTCCTAATTCCATAATTATTCTTTCTCTTCTTGAACACACATGGTCATGAGTTCATTAATTGGCCATTTATTCTTATGTGTGTTATAAGAGATCTTGAAAGGTGCATATTATTGCCGGAGAGTATTCAAAATATAATATACAAGGAAGGATTCGGATATCTCAACCTCAAGGTTCTTAAGCTGAGTCGCAATGTCCCTCATTTGCATGATGTGCTCACGCACACCTCTAACACTAGTGAGCTTCACGATGAAAACTTCATAATTAGGGTCATGGCATGCGCCTTCTCAGAACTCTCAAACTGTGCATCTATGACCTCTAAGAAAGCCTTAGCATTGCTATATTGAGCAATCGAACCACGAATACTAGGAGATATCTTAGCCCTTATAAACATCACACAAGCGCGATTGGATCGCTCCCATTGGTTATAAAGGGCTATCTCAGCTGCAGTGCTTGAATCAATAGGAGTAGGTGGTTCGTCTTTCCTTATAGCATAGTCAATGTCCATCCACCCTAATTGAAGAAGAACTGACTCCTTCCAAACTTTATAGTTCTCACCATTCAATATGGGAACATCAAACTTAAGTTCAGAGAAATTCACAGGTTGCAAAACTGCATATCAAATAATCATGCTTATGTCACAAAATTTGAGGCAAAATATACATAAATCATATTTTACCAATGTAAACATGTCACCAATATGAATCACATAACATAAAAACTGCCTGTTGGCTAAGTTTTTAATTTAAATAGATTCATAATTACATCATAAAGAAACTACCATATTATATGCCTTTTCTTAATTCCTGTGGGTAAATTAAGAAAAATAATATGATATTTCATCCTAATTAATCATATTAATACAATGAAAATTCCTATGGGATAAAATTCATCATATTAATATAATTAATTACAATCAATGTCCATTTCTAAATATGATCGGGAGGCTGTTAATATATAATTTAATGAATTAAAGATGATGTGGCTACTCTCTAATTAATTAAATATATGGATCATTGGACATTTAATTACATGCACAAAATATTCATACAATGCATGAAATGACAAAATAATAAATAAATGTAGCAAGAGGCAGAATAGTAAATAAATTGGCCAAGGTAGGATTGGCAAAACGTAAACGGTAAAAGGAGCCACAGGGAGGGGACGTCAGGTGCGTGTCGAGCACACGCCATGCATTCGCAGCGGGCGCGTGGCTCATACGCGTGCAACGGTTGTGGACGCATGTAGGCGCGTGGCGAGTGGGTTCCACGGGCCTACAACTGCAACGTGCGCGTGAATCCCACGCGCCTTCTCCCTCGCGCACAGAAACCATTTTTCGCTGGTTTTTGCCGTTTTCAGCCACGATTTCGCCGTTGTTTCTTCTCCAGCAATGCATCCCAGACACAAAGAAATATTGGGTTTGGAAGAGCATTCCAGCACAACCACATGGGTCCAAGTTTTGTCGAAAATGAGCAAGAAATTGGCCCCAAATGAAACGAAAATTTCCTAAAATGCAAATCCTTAACCACCGCGACTTTCGCCGCCCGATTAACCTCCAGTGAACACCGATATACCGGAAAAGCTCATGACTAATGTTCCTCATGGCGGTGCGACCATATGGGTCCAAAATCGAGCGGTGGGTCGCCGGATTTTGCCCGGAATCACCGAGTTTCTCTCTTGGCCTCAAAACTCCGAGTTACTGTTCATCTTCAAAAATGCCCGAAAATATACCAAAAATTGACAAAAACAAGGTAGAGACACTAAAGCGTTCTGATACCAAATGTAAGACATAAAAATTCAAGTTGCGGAAGCCAAGATCGATTAAGACAAACCTCTAGCCATTGTTCGTAATCACGTTCGTCGAAAAAGACCTAGAAATTCAGTAAAAATATTGGGCACACTCTACTAACCTAATTCCTCACGTACTGATGGTGTATTCCAAATGTGAGGGTTTGTATTAGACCTTGTGATCACCCGTCAGAAATGAACATATGTTCTTTTTTATACATTGTCTCCCATCAAGACGGTTACCAAATGGGTAGTTATCAGGAAAGGGTACAAAGTGTGGAAAAAATACATGTGGAATAACAGTCACTTTAAGAGAAAATGTGGGTCCGAAAATATGAGATCACAAAAATAAATAACAGCTAACACTGAGAATCTGACCTCCATGATTTGGCAATTTGCTTTGGCATGGGAAAATTGTCCAAATTTTTTAAATTTATTACACTTTTGTCAATTTAGTCATAGATCTTTTAATTTTGCAAATTGAGTTCTAAATATTTTCACTTCTTACCAATTTAGCTATAACTCATTTTTTGCCAATTACACCATCCGGCCAATTTTGGCCGGAAATTACTAACATGAACAACCGATGCTGACGTGGTACCTTTTTAATAATATTTTGAATATTTTATGGTTTTTTTTTTTTTTTGCAACCTTGCCTGTGGCTGGCAAGAGTTGGCCGGCAATCCTTGCCAGTCCTAAGATCAAACCCTCCCCCTTCCCCCCCAAAAAAAAAAAAAAGACAGAAAAAATCATCTAGAATGGAGTAGTAAAGCTTTTGTCCAACTCTTCATGTGAGAGCGAGAATGCGAGCGAGTGAGAGATAGAGAGAGAGAGAGACAACCTCATGTCTTCCTCAAATGTAGGGATATTCCATTTAGAATGAAGTAGTAAAGCTTTTGTCCAACTCTTCTTACCTAATTTTTTTCTTCTAGTGATAATAGTCTTTTCTGTTGCTCTAAGTTTGCTATGACCACGTCTCATATTTAGATTATTATACAGTTTATTGAAGGCAGAGTCCAAATTCCACAATTCTTAGAAACTTCAGCAACTCGTGAAGTTGTCCGAAAAATAATTAGATTCACTTTTTTTGGGACAAATCTTTTTTCCCCTCTTTCTTTTCACTTTAATTGTAACAAATAACTGTTCTTTTTAAAAATAGTCAAGGGCTACGGCCACCAAGACCTGGTAATGTGGAGGCCAATGAAATACTCTACAAGTGCTACAAATTCGTTAAGTCCAATTCTCTGGTCCTGACTTGATATAGTTTGCGCGCCACTGGTGGTATCATATATGTTGGACATAAATAATGGAAAAAGTTATCCTATTAAAGTTGTTAATATATATATATATATATATATATCATATATGTCGAGTTTGGGATCTAATATCAATGGACAGAATAATAATATCTTAAGACTTTTCAGGACAATAATTGAATTGTACAGCCGTGGAAACTAAAATATTTGGCATCATGGTCTATCCTGTTCATTAATGGGTGCTTGTACATTAGCATATCTAAGTCTCTATTGATGTTGACAGGTGTTTCACCCATTCAACATGGAATTATTCGATATAGATTAATCCAAGTCAACTATACAATGCTCTTTTTTAGATAAAATTACCAAAAGCAAGTTCTAAACCGATTATATTTGTATCAATTAAGTCGTAAATTTTTCAATTATACCAATTAAGTCCTAAACTTTTTAATAATTGCTGACATAATCCATCCAACCCTCGCCTCTAGTCGGCCATGGTTACCGGTAGAGGAAGAAGGAAAAAGAAAATGAAAGAAAAGAAAATTAAAAATTAAAAAACGTGGATTTTTTCAAATTGCAAAAATTATCTACATGAGTGCCAATTGTGCCACATAGGATTGCCAGTGAGCACAACTAGTATCCATATCATTGGCCAGTGAACTTAATTGGTAAAATTTGAAAATATTTAGGACTCAATTGATATAGTTAAAAAGTTTATGATTGAAATGGCACTAATGCAATAGATTTATGATTTTTTAAAAAATAAATTTTCCATCTTTCTTGAGCTGCTCATAGACTTGTCCACATACTTCAACAATTAATTACTACCAGAAAAATTAATATACACACACACACATGACCATCTTTGTTTTTGGCTTCTAGAGAAGTCCAATAATTTTTAAACTCAAATATTTGAAAAATTATAAAAAAGATTATATGAGAACTATTGTGGCAAATGAAAGGTTTCAAGTGCTTATAATTTTTTAAAAAATTCCAAATTATGTGCGTAAATATTTAAAGAAACTTTTAACTGTTTAAATAGTCATCGTCAAAAGAGGCTGAAATTTTCACTTTATAGGACGAGTCATGGAATCGTAGCGAGGAGGGGTTTTGTACTTTGACTTTGCTTTGGCCTAACATGGCCTCTTTTATCTCCGTTCCATGTTATAAATGTTGACACCAACAGCAGAGAAATCAAGGCACATAAAATGAAAGTTTAGACTTAGACCAAATAATAATGGTTCCACGGACCACGTCATGCACAAGACCTAAGCAAAACATAATCTTCTATGCATGTCTAATCAGATTAATGTCGAGTCGTTGAGGGTTGTTTTAATACCGTCAAAATGCAGTTATATTCAAAGTTTCAAAGCTTTGAAAATTCCAGGTTAACTTTAAGTAATGGATCCTAAGCACGGAATCTCGTCACTTACCTTGAAGTCTTCCTTGACTACAAGAAACCATGTAGATTGGAACAATTTTCCGTTGTATGTTTCAATAGTCTTGAAATTTCGAAAGCTATTATTTTTTTAATGATTTTCGACCGTCATCAATTTGTAACCATTTTATCAGCCATTACTTTATTACGGTTTTATACTTCTAACGGGATTGGAGTAAATCTTTAAATTAGACAAATAATAAAATAGTCAAATCTCAATCACCTCTCCTTTTGAGCTTCTAATTAAAGATGAGATTTCTTGAGCCCTAATTAGTCAACTGGACTATTAGAGATATATTTAAAATATTCTATGATTCTATATATTATTATATGGTTATGTATATTTCCTTTGATTGGTCTTGATTTGTTACTTTAGATAGTTATTATATAAAGCCTATAAATAAGCTCGTGTATTCTTTATTTGATGTTATACAGAATATTACATCTCTCATTCATTATGATTCTCAACTTGGATGAAAAAAAATCAACTCCTCAAAAGTAGAACCTAGTTAGTTTACTTGCCTAGCCGCCTGAAACGTTATTAGTAGACTACACTATGACATAGCTTCCCTAAAGGTGATTTGATTTTTGACCTTTTAATTACTGTTTTTTTGGTCGAAAGCCTTTTAATTGCACCCTTTTATTATTGTTGGCACGGTGATTTTTTAACTCAACAAGGATTGCCCAGTCAACCATGCAACAAGGGGACAATTTCTATGACGAGAAACACGCACGCATGCATTGACTATGGGAGTCTCTGGAGATAATTATTCGTTCTTGTCGACACTGAGGACCCGACCTCCATGATTTGGCAATTTGCTTTTGCATTCATAATCTAGAACGTGGAATTTATGCTAATGAGCTTCTTTGAATTTTCGATGTCACTCTTTTCTTCTTGTGATAGAAAACTTTCCATGCGGATGTTTTATGGTGTTCAAAAGAAATGTCAATCTTTCACATCTACATCATGTTTCCATGAAAGTCTTTACACATTGCATTGTGAACGTATCAGTACATGCATTAATGCAGTTGAGAGTTGATTCAGATGCCAATGAGAGTAAGTGCGGACTGGGTTGAAGATCTCCATTCAACCGGCAAATGCGTCAAATGTGGGAAAATTATCATATTAGGTAGATAGAATATGATTTTCAACATATAAATAATATGAGTGGAAACGTATACTATGACCCATCTTAAATTTTGAGACCCATGTTCTCCCTTTAGTCTAATCATGGAAACCCATGACCCACACATATTTAAATTCTCTATTCCTTTGTTTTCCAATTCAATTTTACATGTTTCTGATCTTGATATTTTCTAACTTTATTTTGATCTTAAATGCACATGCCATCATCTAATGAGAGGAGTGCAGATTAAAAGACAATGTGAATAGATGAGATCCGCCACTTATTTTGAAAAAAAAAAAAAACCATTTTTATGCTTTGTCAATTTCTTGACATTAACTCATTTCCAATCTTTAAACCTTCCAATGTCCTATAAAAAAGTCTAAACCATTCAATGCTTTTACATAGTGATATTGGTCGTTAGTATTCATTTGAAAGCCTACCCCTTTCTTGAGTCAGGGAAAAATTACCTCTATCGCTTGCCACCTATTTTATCTTAAACTAAAATTTAAGTTCATTTTTTTCATAGTGACACGTAATTATTAAACTGATGATAGTTATAAAAATGACAAAAAAAACCTTTCCAAATATCACTATTTAAATAAATTTTCACTAACAATTACATCTTACCTTATAGTATGGCCCGCTCATTGAATGCGGTCCGACTTGCATTCTCTAACCCACCCAAGTTGCAAAAGCTAACCAACGGTCAATGTCAACTTGGTATCAACTTCACTTACTTCCCAAAATTCAGTCCCTTGCATTGCATAAAAACAAACCACTTTTACTAAATTTTTAATGCGGAGTTGAGAGAGAGTGAGAGATAAGGAATGACATGACATTGAACTGTCAGATTCTTTTTATTAATTTGATAAGAAAGTAAAAAAGTAATCACTAGAAGTAATGGTCCACCGAGATACAGGTACTTGTCGGATTCCACTTAAAGAACCCCTTCTTTTTTGTTCTTTTTCGTTTAGTTACTTAGGATACAGGATTTGGTTTCCAATTTCGGTGGAGGTCTGCCCGTTTAGAATTCAGGATTTACGAAGTTGCAACAAATCTGCTGTTTTGCTTTGTTGGGTTGTGGTTACAATAGCAATAGCGAATCACCCACCATTGATGTGGACACTTCAATTTTCGTTGTGGGATGTTAAGGGGCTGTTTGGCAACACGCTAAATGGTGCCAAATTCTGATTTTTTGTTCTCGGGATCAATTTGGGGATAGAATCGCGTTTGGTAAAATTTTTGTTCTCAGGAATAGATTTGGAGTGGAATCAAGAATAAAAAAAAAAAAAAAAAGTTGATTCTTGTTCCGGGAACAAATTTGAGAATCAAAACCAACTCTTCTTCTTCTTCCCTTCCGCCACACCGCGACCGCCGTCTACCACCGCCCACCGCTGCCAGTCACCGTTCACCAGAGGCAAGCTCAGCCGCCAATGGCTAGGTGGGCCTCGCCTAGCCCCATCGGTGGCCAGGTGAGCCTTGCCCAGCCCCGGCAAGGCTCGCCTGGTCACCAGCGAAGTTAGGCAAGCCTCGCGATGCCTAGCCCCAGCAAGGCCTGCTTGGCCAGTGACAAAGCTCGTCCAGCCTTGCCGGTGGCCAGGCAGGCCTTGCCTAGCCCTGGCGAGGCCGGCCTGGCCACCGGTGAGGCTCGGCTTGTCACACCTCGATCCTCGAGCATGCACACATCCTTCTACTTGGTCGATTTTAGAATGTGATATCCCAGGACTTTATATCGCCAACCCTTTCATTTATTAAGCACATGCGGAAGCAGTTATAAATCCCTAGATAATAAAACAATAGGATAGAAAAGCAGGTCATATTTTTCATATTGAAATCTACAACCAAACCTTTGTACATGGCATTAGACAGAGTACTTCACAAACTATTCACAACTTCAAAGTCTCATTCTATCTACATATATACAAAGGGTTCACCAAGAGATGAGATTTCAATCCTGGGTCATACTCAAGATCGTCCTGATTCTCTTCTGACCCCTCTGAGTCGCTCTCCTCTTCCTCGGGCTTCTCCTCTTTGTTATAGATAAAGCCAAATATTTGTTTTTAAGGGCTTTTTTGTCTTTTCTATTAGATTTGCTTTTAGGTTAAAAGTGATACCTTTATATTAGCGATGGCAAGACCCTAGCCGTCAAGACGTTGAAAAAGAAGCTAGAGAGACAAGAAAAAGAGAGAAAACAAAAAGTGAGTTTTTTCTTTATGAGGGTTCTCTATCTCTTTGTGCCCAATCTTGAGAGAAGATCATCGTTGTATTCCAACTTTTTCTGAAGTCTTGTGGATTCGCAGAGTGCCTTTGCGCGGAGACGTGGCCCAAGTTTGGGTGAACTTCGATAACAAATTTGCTGGCGTGTTCTTCTGATTCTGTTATTTTATTATTATATTCTACCTAGTGAATTGTTTACAAGCGTTATTTTTTGGAATCGACGTGCGATTTCGTAACAACTGGTATCAGAGCCTAGGTTGGCTAATTGAGAACATCGAGGGTTTTCAGTGACATTCGATTGAAAGCAAACAAGATGGCAGAAGATAAAATCAGAATCGATAAGTTCAATGGGGAGGATTTCGGATGGTGGAAACTACAAATCGAGGATTATCTTTATCAAAAAGATCTCTATGCACCACTTGAGGGTTGGAAACCCGAGACGGTGGAAGTAAATCCGACAGCAGAAGCCAGATGGAAAATTCTTGATCGAAAGGCATTAGGTGCGATTCGTCTAGGGTTGACGAAAAAGACAGGGTACCACATCGCGAAAGCAAAAACTGCAAAAGAAGCCATGGATATTCTAACGAATATTTATGAGAAGCCATCCACATCAAATCAGGTATTTTTGCTGAAGAAACTGGTTAATATGAAGCTATCTGATAGAGGTTCTGTAGCAGAGCATATTAATAGTTTCACGTAAGTCACGGGTCAATAGGAATCCACACGCATAAATTTAGATATCAAGCTTCAAGCTTTATTATTTTTATGTTCTCTTCCAGAAAGCTATAGTACCGCAGTGCAGGGAATTTCGAGCACTATGAAGGATGATTTAACTCTTGATGATGCTGTGAGTAGTATCATGGATGAAAAGATGCGAAGGAAAGTCTTAAGTGAAGATAATTTTTTTGCATCTACATGTTCAACGGCACTCGCAATGGAGAACCATGGAAGAAGTAAAAGTAGAGGAAAATTCAGCGGGCGTGGTAGATCACTATCAAGGGGTCAAAGACAGGTTGCAAAAGATGAGTGTTGGTTTTGTCATAAAACCAGACACCGGAGGTTTCAATGTGAAGCCTACAAAAAGAAGCAGCAGCAAGATGAGAATCAAGGAGCTAATGTGGTTAGCGATGAATCTTTGCTAGATAACTTGTGTTTGTCTGCAGTGTTTGACTTGACAATAGGTAAATGGTTTATTGATTCCGGTGCTTCTTTTCATTGCACATCACAAAGAGACATATTTGATGATTATGCCAGTGGAGATTTTGGACAAGTGGTTGTGGGAAACGACCACATGTGTCCCATTGTTGGGAAAGGAATCGTGACTGTGAACATCTCAGGTGGAGGACGTCTAGTTTTACGTGAAACTAGGCATATTCCAGAATTAAAGAAAAATCTGATTTCAACTAGTAAACTTGACAAAGAAGGTTCGGTAATAACCTTTGGATGCGGAGAGTGGAAGATAACCTCAGGGGCAAGAGTAGTAGCAAAGGGAAAGCGTACAGGTACACTTTACCTTCTCCAAGGAGACAATATCAGTGATATGGTTGCAACTACAATGGCTACATGTAATTTGTCTACTCTTTGGCATTATCGTTTGGGACATATTGGTGAAAAAGGTGTAAAGCAGTTACACTCAAAGAAATTACTTCCGGGTTTACAAAAAGTTGAGTTAGATTTTTGTGAGAGTTGCATTTATGGAAAACAGAAGGCTGTTAGTTTTCAATTGAATGGGCGACAAAATAAAGGCCATAAGCTAGAGTTGGTGCATACTGATGTATGGGGACCTACTCAAGAACTCTCTTATGATGGTAAGAGATATTTTGTCACATTCATTGATGATGCAACAAGGAAGACTTGGGTCTATGCTCTTAGAGAAAAATCAGAAGTTTTTGGGATGTTCAGAATGTGGAAAACCATGGTAGAAAAGAGACAAAGGTTATCAGATTAAAGCCTTGAAGTCTGATAATGGTGGTGAATACACGAGTAAGGAATTTGCAGAATATTTGAGTCGAGAAGGCATACACGGGTTAAAGACTGTTCCTAGAACTCCTCAAGAGAACGATGTAGCTGAAAGGATGAACATGACTATTCTAGAACGTGCGAGATGCATGAGACTACACGCGGGTCTCCCGCTACACTTATGGGCTGCCACAGTTGATGCAGCTGTTTATCTTATCAACAGAAGTCCATCTAGTGCGTTGGATGGAGAAATACCACAAGAGCGGTGGTCAGGTAAAAAGATTAATTATTCATATTTAAAGGTGTTTGGTTGTATTGCATATGCTTTGATTGATAGGGAGGATAGGAAAAAGCTTGATGCTAAGTCCCAGAAGTGCATCTTTATTGGATACGGTGGCGATGAGTATGGCTATAGGCTTTGGGATTATGAGAATAACAAAGTCATCCGCAATCGCAATGTGGTATTCCATGAAGAAAAGATGTACAAAGATCGTCAGACAGAGCATGAGAATGTAGTAGAACCAGAATATGTTGAATTAGACACAATGCAATATGTTTCCAGTAGATCAAAGTGCACTTGAAAGAGAGGTTCAAGATGAGCCTCTTATCAGTGAGGAGGTAGTTCAAGATGAACACATTGATCCAGAGCAAACTAACGACCCTGAAGTACCTGTATTGAGGAGGTCTACACGTGTGAGAAAGCCAAAGGTAATTTTTGATCCATCAGCTAATATTGTTCTAAACCATGTCTTATATACAGATTCAGGAGAACCAGAGACTTATAATGAGGCAAAGGCAAACACGTCTCACTTGCAGTGGGAGGGTGCTATGAAAGACGAGATGAGCTTGTTACTTCAGAACAAAACTTGGGAGTTGACCAAGTTGCTCACAAGTAAAAAAGCTTTATTAAACAAATGGGTGTACAAGATTAAGAATGAAGCAGATGGTAGTATTAGATACAAGGTGAGACTTGTAGTCAAGGGCTTTTCTCAAAAAGAAGGGATTGACTACTCTGAGATATTTTCACCTGTAGTGAAAATGACATTAATTAGAGTTCTGCTGAGTATAGTTGCAGTGGAGGATCTTCATCTTGAGCAGTTAGACGTAAAAACAGCGTTTTTACATGGTGACTTAGATGAAGAACTATACATGATATAACCTAAAGGTTTTGAAGTCAAAGGTAAGGAGCACATGGTATGTCGCTTGAAGAAAAGCTTGTATGGCTTGAAACAAGCTCCGCGGCAATGGTACCTAAAATTTGATGGTTTCATGCAAGAAAAAGGATTTGCACATTGTGAGTCTGATCACTGTGTTTATTTTCACAAGTATGATGATGGTGACATTGTGTATCTCTCTTTATATGTGGATGACATACTAGTGGCTAGTTCTAATATGAAGAGAATCGTAGAATTGAAGAAGATGTTATCATCACAGTTTGCTATGAAAGACTTGGGAGAGGCCAAGAATATTTTAGGCATGAAAATCATCAGGGTCAGGAAAAATAAGAAATTATGGTTGTCGTAGGAAGACTATGTGAACAAGGTGTTAAAGAGATTTAACATGGACAAGGCAAAACCAGTTGCAACTCCTCTAGCAAGTCACTTCAAACTTTCCAAGGATATGTGTTTGAGTACTCAGACTTTGAAAGATGAGATGGCGGTAGTTCCATATGCATCGGCAATTGGGAGTTTGATGTATGCCATGGTGAGCACAAGACCAAACATTGCACAGACAGTGGGAGTTGTGAGTCAATATATGCAGAACCCAGGTAGAGAGCATTGGAATGATGTAAAATGGATATTGAGATATCTAACAGGTACTTCCAATTACTCACTTTGTTATGGTGGTACATCTCTAAAGTTGCGGGTTATGTAGACGCAGATCATTCGGGTGATCGAGATAGTGATAAGAGTACCATTGGATATGTCTTTACAATTGCAGGTACAACAGTGAATTGGGTATCTCAACTACAAAAAGTAGTGGCTTTATCGACGACAGAGGCAGAATATGTGGCGATCACAGAAGCCTCCAAGGAAATCATGTGGTTACAAGATTAAATGGAGGAGTTACATCGAAAACAGCCAGTCAGTACACTGTGGAGTGATAGTCAAAGTGCAGTGCACTTAGCAAAGAATGTAGCTTATCACTCAAGGACTAGACATATCAAGAAGCATTATCACTTTATCAAGTCAGCATTGAAAGATAATGAGTTAAAGTTACAGAAGATTGATGGCTCGAAGAATCCAGCTGACATGATGACCAAGGTAGTAGACAAAGAGAAGCATATTTTCTGTACTACTACCATTGGTATTACTCCATGTTGATTGATGAGGAGTATCGTAGAGGCACAAGTTTTTCAACTACTATTTTTTGAAGAAGATGGATACAAAGTTGCTTGGTGCTTGGGTATATTTGTCTTCAAGAGGGAGATTGTTATAGATAAAGCCAAATATTTGTTTTTAAGGGCTTTTTTGTCTTTTCTATTAGATTTGCTTTTAGGTTAAAAGTGATACCTTTATATTAGTGATGGCAAGACCTTAGCCGTCAAGACGCTGAAAAAGAAAATAGAAAGACAAGAAAAAGAGAGAAGAAAAAAGTGAGTTTTTTCTTTATGAAGGTTCTCAATCTCTTTGTGCCCTAATCTTGAGAGAAGATCATCGTTGTATTCCAACTTTTTCCGAAGTTTAGTGGATTCGCAGAGTGCCTCTACGCGGAGACGTAACCAAAGTTTGGGTGAACTTCGATAACAAATTTGCTGGCGTATTCTTCTGATTCTGTTATTTTATTATTATATTTTGCCTAGTGAATTGTTTGCGAGCGTTATTTTTCTGGAATCGACGTGCGATTTCGTAACACTCTTCTCCTTCAAGCTCATCCTCGGCTTCAGATGCCGATTCATCTTCAGGTACCTCTTCTGCTACACCCCAATCTTCGTCCTTCTCCAGTCCTTTCACCTCCTGTTCCTCAATCTCACCACCCTCATCGTTCCAGTTGTCATCATCAACTGAGTACACAGGAGTGTGGGCTTCAGCTGCAAGTGCTGGGTCCTAAACATTAACAACCAACCCATCCACGTGGTCTGCTGTACCCTCCCCAAACGCTTCTTCCAAAATGTATACTGGCACGTCATTCTCAAGTATGGGCCCCTCTCTTCGCCCGTCAAAGTATTCACGGTACCATGACCTATAAGGGTGGGGCCTCAAATCGTTTTCTCCTACGTCAACCCAGACGATTGACTTAACCAGGACATACTCTAGTCCTTCTGGGTGAGGGTGAATATGGTAGTGGATTTCTAACTCGGTCACCTCCTGAGGAATATCGAAATGCATGGCGGAACGACGAGGTGGAGGAGGTGGAGGTGCTGCCATCTACGGGCCTGAAATGTTGTTCCACAACCGGGATGAGACTACGTCTCAGCAAATTCTACCCCATTAAGACTCGATTAGGAAACCAATACGCTAATCGGACTGCCTATGCACACACGGGTCAAAGGACTTACCTTGGCCTCAGATTCCACCTGCATATTAGCATAGTTCAATAGGCACCCAAGCAATCACATCACAAATCGATATCTCAATCAATCGACCTCGTCGATTTCATGTCAATCGGACCATTTACCGGTCATTTCAATTCAATCAATCAATTCACAACAAACGGGTCAAATCATATCGGTGATTCCATCCATACTCGATAATTATTCTCAACGTTCCAATTCAACATTCCCACTCCAAAAATAGACTCAAGGCTCTAGAGGTGACCCAACACGAAGTCTTGTCATTGTGTGGTACTTAGTCCTTGACCACAAATAATAATAGTATAAAGCACTAGAGGTAACTCACACGAAATCTCGCTATCGTGTAATGCTTAGTCCTTCACTACAAAAAGCAATAGTATAAGGCACTAGAGGTAACTCACATGAGATCTTGCTATTGTGTAGCACTTAGCCCTCCACTATGCATGACAATACTGTAAGGCCCTAGAGGTAATTCCCATGCGACTCAAGTCGCCATGTAACACTTAGCCCTTAACTACAATAAGAAATGGTATAAGGCGCTAGAGGTGACTCACACGAAATCTCATACTCGTGTAGTACTTAGTCCTTTACATGCTCACGACCCATCGGGTCTCCTCAACCCGACACATATCACCTTAATTCCCCATAGTCAACATGCCCTGACTATAAGCCATCACATAATTATTCACTCTTGGCCAAAGACATTGTGCTTCGTACTTAAATTCCTTAATTAAAGTAATGTCTTGACCTAATTTTTTCTTATTAAAAATACCCGATAAAATATCGTGCGTGGGCACATGGCTGGCCTTAGCCAAAATATAATATTTTTCTTTCCATAACTCCCACATTTTCTGTAGTCCACTCAAATATTATTGGCATTATCAACCGATGCTTGGTTATTCTTCAATTAATAACCAAAGCTTATTCAGTTAAAGAATAATTCAATTTCACAATTAATTCAATTCAACACAAAATAAAACTCAATTAAATAAACGGACTGCACCACGACAATCGGCATAAAATTCCGGTCGTCGGCTATCCCTGCCTAATTTTCGGAAAATAAATAAATAATTAAATTAATTTCGAAAAATAATAAATAAATACAATAAATCCAATTTAGGCCCATAATGCCTAATTGGAAGCCAAATCCAATCGGTAAAAATCCTGAGATGCATTCAATAAATAGTATAGGCAATTCTCTAGCTAAGTACACTAACCACTTAACTAATATGCAATGCAATTAACTAATAATCACTAATCCATGCTAATCTAACCACCTAATTGCACTTAATTAAATCTAATCAACCCTTAAGCATCATTAGTCTACTAAGTAAGGATTAGTGAGATTACTCACAGGAATTAAACGCAAGTCAGATCAATTTGATGGGGATAACGCGAGGGTCGTTTCTTCCCAAAGCAACTCACGAGTTTGGGGCCCGGAAATGGCACAAATCGGCCCACGAGTGCGCTGGAAACCCACTCGGTGGGTTGTGGGTCTTGGCTGGAAAAGCCCACAAAACAGTAGCAAACAACTCCAGCAAGGGCGGCAAGGCTCGGGGGAAGGTAGGTGGTGGTCCGGTGGGGCTGAACAGCGACCGGAGGTGGCTGGACAAGGTTGGATAGAGGCGGAATAGGAGCTAGGGTCGCACGGTGAGGACGCTTGGACGGTGGAGAGGGCAGGTGGTCTCGCGGCTGCACGCGTGTGCGTGCGAGGAAGGGCGACCGGGGAGTGGCGGAGCGTGGGCGGCGACAGTGGGCTACATCGATCCCAGGCAAGCTGCTTCCGTATATGCTGTCTTCGAACAGCTGAGAGGGAGAGGGAAAGAGAGTGTCAAGAGAGAGAGAGAGTGAGGGAAGAAGAGATAAGAGTTGAAAAGTCAAAAAAGTAAAAAGGATAAAGGAGAAGTAAAGTGAAAGATAGCTAAGCAACCGGTGGAGGGGAATTGGCACGAGAGAAAAAGAGAGGAGGAGAGAGAAAGAGAGAGGATCGGCCAAGTGGGGCGGGGGAAAGAAAAAGGAAATAAAAGGAATCAAATGGTGTTTAGCCAAAAATGGAAAAAGAGAAAAAGGAAATGGGAGGGAACTAAAAAGAATTTCCTAACATAGAAAACTCTCATCCCATTTTCTTTTTTTTTTTTTGAATTAGCTCATTTAATACCAAAAGAATTCCAACTAGAGCACTTGATCCGCAATTTACTCTCAGTTAAATCTCACAAAATCAATTGATGTCTCAAATATCAAATTGATTATTTTCCTCCTCCAAGGACCCCTCAAGCTTCTCAATTTCTCAATCAGAATTAATCCCCGGCTTCAACTGAACGAAAATGGGCCCTAACTTGACTTTTTCCCAAAAAGTCTCGGTTGTCAGAAAAATCTTCTGAGACCGATGCGTGAATCCTAGAATTTATTGTGACATGACAGAACCCTCAATTTCTGAAATTGGACTTGAATCGGCGGTTAATTTCCATTTGGCGCGTTTTTAGTGTGACTTAGGCTACCGGGTGATTTTCATAACTTTTTAAGGCAAATGACCCGTGGTCGATTTTCTTCGAACCACTATGAACCCATTCGACTCAATGGCGGCTCTCGATTGTCGTGAAAATCTCGAGAATTCAATTATGGACACAGGGTACCAAAACGACAGTAAAATCATATTAGTGTCAGTCGACGAGAATTTTCCAATTTAGTGGAGTCACCCACGATCGGCCACACATTTCAGTCGAATAGACCTATCTCTGATCTTAAATTGATTTTTAACTGTGCGAAATGTCCTTTAAAGATGAGTACGGTCAAGAAGCTGATTCCTGATCGAATTCTCAAGTTTATTGCCCTAAAATTTCTTAATTACTTACCCAGACAGTCTAGTTATCTCAAGAGTGATCGGCTATGAGAATAGCCCTATAAATGCGTCAACAAAATGCCCGATTAATTTAGTAGAAAACAGGTTGAGAAATTCAGGATGTCACACGGCCGACGAGGGCCGACCACACCGAGGGTCGGCAACGCTCTGATGAGGTCGCTAGCCCTCGTCTGGCCGATTGCCGATCCGGCGACCGGCCACAAGAAGAAGAAGAAGAATAGGAGAAAAAGGAAAAACAAACAAAAAGGAAAAAAGGAAAAAGAAAAGAAAAAAGGGAAAAGAGTAAAATTTTATTTAAAATTAAAAGAAATTGATTTGGAACAGAATCAATGAGCATGGTACCAAACACAATTCTATTCAAGAATCATAAATTTTGGACAGTTACCAAACGGCTTAAAATGCTCAGAATCTGTTTCTTGGAACAGAATAAAAAATAATCATTTCTGATTAGAATCTACTTCCGGGAACAGAATCGTTTCCAAACGCGCCTTAAATGTCAACTTTGTCAATATTCACTCGGCCCCCACCTCTCAACTCTCAAGCGGACCAGACAAACCCATTAAGATTTCGGTTTTAGTTTCAACTTGTTTGATTCTTTTGACATAAACCTAAGGTCGTTTTGGGCATTGACTCATAATATAGAACCATTGACGGAATGGAAGTAGTCTATTGATGAGGTAGTAATCCAACATTTGCAATAAACAGTGACTAGTCATGCAAGTTTCTCCAGATAACTTTTTTGCGGGTAGACATACAAGTTTCTCTTTCATCATTTCTCAAAGATGGGAAAGATGACAATGGCAAACCATCATCCACACGAGAAAATTGTCCAAAAAGTCCTAAACCTATTACACTTTTGTCAATTCAGTCCTAAATATTTTCATTTATTGTCGATTCAGTCCATCCGGCCAATTTTGGCCGGAAAATGTTGACGTGGACATCAATGGTGCCACGTAAGACCATCGGCATTGACGTGGACAAATTTTAATAATATTTTAATTTTTTTTGAATTTTTAATATTTTTTTCTATTTTTTCCTTCTTTTTTTTTTTTTTTTTTTGGCTTTCTTGGCCTTTTCCAGTGGCCGGCCACCGGCCATAGCCAGCCGGCTAGCCTCGCCCGCCACAGGCAAGGCCCACTCGGGTGAGGAGCCCCGGCAAGGGGAGCCCTTGCCCAAGTGCGGCCCAGTAAGGGTCGCCTGGGTGAGGCCGACCCTCACCCAGGCCAGGGCTCGCCCTCGCCTAGGCAAGCATCGACCTTGCTTAGACCAAATCTGGCGAGGCCGGCCCTCGCCCCTGGTCGGTCGACGCTCGCAAGACCAAGGGCGAGGCCGGCCTCGCCCAGGATCTGGTCTAAGCGAGGGCTCCCTTTGACAGATCTAATGAGGCTGGCCCTTGCCCAAGCTAGGGTGGCCTCGCCCAATGTCGTAGTCGCCTGACCAATGCTTGGCAAGGCCGCCCTGGCCTGTGGGAGGGTCGGCCTCGCCCAAGAGACCCTTGCCGGGCCGCACCTAGGCAAGGGCTCCCCTCGCCGGGGCTCCTCCTAGCCCGGCCAGGCCTCGCCTTTGGCGAGTGAGGCCAGCCGTTGCCTGTGGCCGGTGGCCAGCCATCGGAAAAGGCAAAGGGAAAAAACAAAAAAAAAAAATAATAGTAATTCAAAAATATTAAAATATTATTAAAAATTGTCAACGTTAGCATTTCCCAACCAAAATTGGCCGGATGGACTGAATCGCAAGAAGTGAAAATGTTTAGAACTAAATTGGCAAAGTTAAAAAGTTTAGGATTGAGTTGACAAAAATATAATAGGTTTATGACTTTTTGGACAATTTTCCCTCATCCACGCTAAAGACAAAAAATTGGCATCTGCTAAATAAAATTCTTGAGTAGCAACATATAACAAGTCAAGCTCGTGAACAAAACACATCGAGAGCAAGAAGGTGCCACTTTGCACATCTCGCCATTCAAACAAATGAAAAGCTTTTTCGTCCAAAAAAAAAAAAAAAAAACAAATGAAAAGCTTCCGTAATAGATTCCCTCCCTTGCAGTGGCCACCATCCACATCATTATCGTGTGAAAAGGAAAAAGTTGCAACATCGTCTCTCTTTGAATAACAAAATGGAAAGAGACAGCATGAATACAAGCACCAAACCACAAGCCATTGTCTTTAGGCTTTCCCCACTAATTAGTTCACAATACCCAATTACTGCACTGCATAACACTCGTTGTTTTGTTTATATTACCTATACCTTCTGTTCCAAATGTGAGCGAAAGAGAAACTTCGAAGCAACATTTAAGAATTCTGCTGCAAGGATTACCCAATGAAGCCCTAGTTCTTTCAAGAACTAATTTACTTAGAAGACAACAAACCATTTCTTACTCTCTCTTGTGCCAGTAATCAGTATCCAGAAGTACTGGATAGAGATCATTACCAGATGCAGACGAAGCGGTTCCAGTCCATGGCCCTTCAATAGACATACTCTTGGTGATATTCTCACCAACTGCCTGATGTTCGTCACCTCTAAAATGCTTCCTCATGGCCTCAATTTTCTCCTCAGTCATGATAGTGCCCGCAGAGTCCAGCACTGGAACAGCAACCTTGCCTTCAAGCATGCTAGCCACAGATGACATTGGCGGCCTTAGTGCTGGAGTCACATTAGTACACATCAGAGCTACCTTTATCAATGCCAGCGCTTCCTCTTTGTCAAAGTGAGAACCAAGCCTCGGATCAACTAGTTCTATCAAATTTCCTTTCTCCTTCAGAAAGTGTGCCTAGATACAGAAATGTAAAGTGAAGGTATTTCCCTTTCAAGCTTTAGGTATTGATCAGTTGCCAAATATGCTCTAAATACTGAAACAGGAAGAAGTATATTATCTCCCCTGATAATTACGCGGCAAATGCAGTTGATAAGCACCTGCTAGATTTAGGGTATAAATGGATAATAAGAATCGAATGAGTCAATACAGATCAAACATGATTTTTTTACCAATTTTAAATAAAAGATACTAGACTACAACATCACTTACGAATGGTTAACTGGTTGCCAAGAAATCACCTACACTGCTTTAAAATCGCTAGCTATTGTCGAGTTATCAGCACGAATTATTTGTCAGTGTCATTACATGAAACGGTAGACTCGTCTTTCAATGTTCTTGATTATGCAACTCAGGCGACAATCAGATTTAACGAGGACTAATAATGATTGTTTGCTCTAATGATTGCTTACTCAAAGCAAAACAAAATCTAACTCAAGGACTCAATTATATGAATGTGAAAAAAGTTATACCTCAATTGAAAGTATATGGATATTCCGGTCAAGACATGGTCTTGAAAACTTTTTAATTTAACAGTAATTGCCAAAATTCAATAGTAGTCGAAGGACTTGTTTGGCGCTAATGAAACTACAGGGAGTATGAATGTCAAGCATAAAAACATAAAGACTAAAACTGAACTTTCCAGATCCACCCTAAATTATGGGGTCAACTTCCCCAAATTTTAAGGAATAGAATTTTCTTCATTCCAAAAAAAAAAAAAAAAAAATCTACATGAAAATTCAAAGTAGACCAACATGATAAGAAGAATTGGATTAATTTGAAATAACAAATTGCACTTAACAGCATGACAATTTGTTAAGCAAGTTTCAATAGCTGTTAACTATGAAACTCCTTTGCAACCATTGAAAGTGCATGTGAGGATTTAAATACAGATATGATCATAATTGAAATGATAGAGTTGATTACCCAATCGAGTAGAATAAAGCATTCCTCAGTTTTTTGGGAGCTAGTGTTGCTCTGGCCACTAACAACTTCTAAGGCAACAATGCCAAAACTATAGATGTCGGCTTTGTCAGTGAGGTAACCATGCATTGCGTACTCCGGTGCCATATATCCACTGCCCAACAAGAAAAGAGCTTGTGTTTGCAACAAGGTAACGCCTTAAATAGCACATACTTAATATTCCTAAAATTCAAAAGAAAGAGTCATTCCTAAATGTGACGCTATGGTCTAAAGAGTACAGGAAAAAAACAAATGCATCCTAATATATTCTAATATCATTTACCAAGAATATTTCAGGAAAAAAAAACAGACCATTGTCGTTCTTCTTAAAAAAAAAAAAAATAGACCGATGTCGACGAGCTCAATCTCACCTGTGGCTAGTCGCCGGCGGTTGTCGTGGCCGGTGGCCGGCCGAAGAAGAAGAAAAAAGAAAAGAGAAAAGAGAAAAAGAAAAATAATTATTAAAAATTAAAAATTATATTTTAAAAAATAAAGAAATTAAAATTATATTTTAAAAAATAAAGTAATTAAAAATTATATTTAAAAAATAAAAATTACATTAAAAAATTAAAAATTCGATTTTTTAAAAATATTTTAAAAAGAATTATAAAAATTTAAAAATATATCTTTATAAGAATAATTGTTTGTAAACCAAACATCAAATCTAAGCTTTGGTAGATTCGGAAAATGTTTTCCTGTCTTTTCAAAGGGGAAATCATTTTCCTGAATTTAAGTTTTGTTAGGAAAACGTTTTCCATTGACTAGGAAAACATTTTTCGTTGACTCATTTTTCCGAGTGAACCAAACGCCAGAAAATGAGGAAAATGTTTTCCCTGAAAATGTATTCCGCGAAACAAACACATCCTAAGTATCATTTATAAGATGACCTACATGAGCTTAAGGGCATTTCCCAGCATTACAAAGATATCTAAGAACGTGCAAAAATGGAGTGAGGGAATCTCAATATAGTACTCAATATTACATTTATTTGGGAAGGCCTAAAGTTTTTGTAAAGTGAAGCTCGCCCTGTAACAAGTTTACAAATTTTAGCCATGATAATGGGGACATCATTTGACTTGTTTTGGAAATGTCTATAGTTACGTTTATAGTTCTTTTTGTTGAATTAACGTTAGAGTTAGTAGAATGAACTTACAATTTTATCTTTTCCCTAATTAATCACGTTCCTTTCACAAACGTGTTGACTTTTCACATGCATTAACACAAACTTCTAAAACATGTGAACTTGTTTATCTATGTCTCTACATGTGCATACAATAGAAACATGGGCGAATTTGCTATAATACTAAGTTATATTCAAATTAACAATTACATAAGTCAATATCAGAGTATCATTACTTAATGGTAGAGTATGACACAATTTACATTTTTTTCCTAATTAATGTGAAGAGTGGTGGGACAGTCATAAAGCTTTGTGGTTAAGCCGAATTTGTTGAGCACCATGCTTTGGGATGATGTGAATCCACCACAAAGCTCCATTCAACTCACTTTTCTTAAATCAGAATATATGTTTCTATTCCATGCTTTTATGTTGTCACTGGCTCCTACTTAGGTTAACAGGAACAAAAAGCAAGAAACTTACTAAGTTCCAGCAATCTTGGTGCTAATATGTGTTTTGTCCTCCTCATCAAGCTTTGCTAAACCAAAATCTGATATTTTAGGGTTGAGATCCTTATCCAGTAAAACATTAGTAGCCTTAATGTCTCTATGCACAATCTTCAGCCTTGACTCTTCATGAAGATATGCCAATCCCCTGGCAATACCCACGCATATCTTGTGTCTTGTCCACCAATCCAACTTTAACTGAAATTCTTTAGGACCTTCAATTGTATCGAAGACATCAAAGCTGCTTTTGCCATGTCATTAACTGAAGTCAATGAAGCACAATGTGATATCAAATTACCAAATAAAGCGCGAGCAAGACTGTTATTTTCCATGTACTCGTAAACCAGCAAAAGTTGATTTCCTTCAATGCAGCATCCATAGAGTTTCACAAGATGTGGATGCTGAAGAGCAGAAATCGTCCCAATCTCAGTCAGGAACTCATTATTTCCTTGTTGTGATTTGGATGAAAGCTGCTTCACTGCTATAGTGGTGCCATCTGACAGAAAACCCTGCAATTCAACTTTGGCATCAGATCTATGTTGTGAAATTTGAGTTACATTGAATGCTGCTTTCTACATATCTTCTCTCTTGAAATTGGGGGAATTTGGTTAGCCAATTTTCCAGCATACCTTGTATACAGAACCAAAACCACCTTCTCCTATCTTATTGGCAGCGTCAAAATTGTTTGTGGCAGCTTTAATCTGTCGCAAGGTAAATAAACCAATTTGCAACGCTAGACCCTTCAAATCTGCAACACGTTTTGGAACTTCTATGAATTTGGAAAAGTCAACAGTTAAAGTATGTAATCCCTTATCTAACAAAGACATATCAATTCCTTCTCAATATTCCAGAAAACCTTTTTATGACTTTTTGGTCTGAGCAAGTTCAGTACAGAATAGCTTAGCATCTTCAAAATTATTTTCTAGGAAAGTCTAGCATCAGTTGGCAGTATGTATTTTTGAAAAGTAAAATGAGATTGTCCCCAGGGTATTTAATAGTGAAGGAAAATAAAAATCATATAGAGAACCCCCTTGCAAACGTAGGGTATGGTTTGTATGTTTTAATTTCTCATACACGTGAAGTTCTAGCAGCTATTTTTGGTGTCTTGAAACATAGACCTTGTGTGTATACACACACACACACATCTGAGAAACAATCTACCGTCTCTCCCTATAACTATCTATTCCTTCATTTTTCGGATTTCTAAATAAAAATTTAGTTCATTGAGAAAACCAAATGGTTCTATGACACTTTAGCTGTATATCGCCTAAAATAATCTTCGGCTTTTTGCGTCGAATCAAATTCCCTATGGAATGCACAAATGTCATGCATGAACAGTTTTACGGGAATTGTAAATCTAGATGGAGCATTAATGATGCATTGTCATTACACTTTCCCCCACCAGGACAACTATGCGATTTAGCTGAAATATAAATGAAGCAATGTGACTATCCTCCCTCTCCACCAGAATACAGAAGGGGGAAAATGCATTCAGAGTGCATAGAGTGCATAGCATTCTCATATTTCTTGACAAATACACGTGGACTAAATAGCAGAGATTCCAGGTAAGCAACTACCTTGGGCCATTTTATCTTTACGTCCAAGGCATCCTCTCCACCAAAGGATAACCAGGATAAGGAAAGCTACAAAAATTATAGCAGCCAGAATCCCAGCCACTGTGCCAGCAGATATGCTGGCTGGGGGATCAAAGCCTGCAATGAAGAAAGAACAAACAAATATTTAACCAAAACTGTTCAGTTAAATGGGGTAGACATAAATGCAGAAAAATATCTGTAGCTTCTCGTTGAACACAGAAAGAAATTGATGGAGAACACAATAATTGAGAATCAAGAGGACATAAAACTGCCCAGAGTACTCCACAGAAACTATCAGATAAATGAGCATGGGAAGATATCATCTATGGAACATGTAATACAAAATACAAAGGGAAAAAAGGAAAAAAAAAAAAATCTACTCTTCATTCTCAAGGCTGTACTGTATAATACAGGCACAGTGGTCATAATCCATAGCGGAAAAGTGAAGGCTATCATTTCGTGGTCAAATGGAAGGATTAAAGATACATAGAGAAAACACGCTCAGATAGAAAGAACACAAAGCAACCTATACCAATTTTCGACTCTAAGAGAATAATAATAGACCCTGGTCAGCAATTATGCGTTATTGACTTGATCTATAGTGACATATACAAATGGCCTGAATCCAACAGTAGGCATTTGCAACCAAACCAAGTAACTGAATAGCCTATTGATGACTTCTGGTGCAAGAAAAAATATGGGTATTCTTTTCAACGTGAATATGAGTAACTTTCTGAACAAAGAAGCACCAAGTGAAACATGGAAGCATCCATTTGCATACCAGGGTAGACGGAGATAGCAGATATAAGAGGACCATAGACTCCTTCGTTAGGTATAACAGTGGTTCCTTTCCCAGCCCAATAGAAGCGTATCTCCAGAGTGCCCTTGGTCACATTGGCAGTAAAATTTCTCATGACCTCCTTTCCAACTCCACCTGCTTCAATCTCAATGTTGAAATCTTTCCACACCAATTTCCCCTGAAATAATATTTCATCTGATTCAAGTTGAGTGTCTCCACACTGAACAAGGTAAAACTTTTAGTCTCCATAGAATGTAAAAATTGTGAAAAAATCATGATTTGCAAGTACGAGATATTTGGATAAACTTCCCAACCATAACATATTGAACGCATTATGTGCTTTATATATTAGAACCAACACTCCATAATGCTCCGAGTTTACCTGTATATAAATATTAAAAGCTCTCCTTCCAAGGCTTTGATAACTTTTGTCGCCTGTGAACATTATCTCCGCAAAATGAAGGGTTACATTGTAGGGCCCATCCATCAGACAAAAACCGTAATAAGTTAGAGAGATGGCAGAACGTCGTGCTTCCATGTAAAGTTGGGCATTATTCATGGACAGTGTGGATGTGTTTTTAACTTCATTGCCAACGGCAGTGATACCGTCATGGGAGAAGAGACCAGTGCTACTGTAGGCCCAGTAATCACTCCTGAAGAAACTTGAAGGTGTAGCCACATGTGAGTCATCTTCGTATGTGGTGCCCCTTACTTTTGCTTTGCTCCCACCGCAATTTATGAAGAGGTTATACCGACCTGGATGGAGTAAAGAAGCAGCCACAGAGAAAATTCAGTTTCTTCTATTTGTTAATATGGAGTGGACTTTCCAGATACACTAAATAAGCTAGCATTCACTCATTGGAAAATTACATAGAAACTCCCGAGTTATGAGCAACCCATTATTTCATGCAGGTACCTTTTGGAATTGTTAGGGTAATTATGCATCAACCATCAAAGATTGACACAATAGCCAAGAGGAGAGTTGACAAGGAGATAAATTTGATGAGAAAATACACAGAGAGTAAGATGCAATATTAGAATCTGATGATAATGATAGGATATGTTAGAATAATTTAAATACAAAATCACGTATTCATCTAATAGTTTAAGCTTTTAAAACAGTTTGCTGTGATCTTATAAAATCTGTTATAGTATCAGAGCTGGATTTCATGAGTTCAAATCTTTTGAAGCCTCATTTGCCTCCCTAATTAAATATGTCCACACTTCATCTAATAGCTCAAACTTTTAAAACAGTTAACTACGGTCCCACAAAATTTCATAGGATATACAGCACATCAATTTACTTTTTATACAACAATGACTCTGCAGCATATTAACTTACTTTTTGCACAGTGTTGACTCCGCAAACATGAGACAAGTCCACTTGTGGCAGAATATGAAGTTCTGAGCAAGTCAGCAAAGATTTTACTGTTATAATCATCATCATTCTTAATGAAGTTCGGTGCTAAGTACATAAACAATAAAAATGCGGGTCCTTGGAAATCCAAGTCTCTCGTTGAAAAGTTAATCGCAAACATACGCATTCTCAACCTCGGAGCTTGCGAACAAGTTGCTGTAGAGAAAAGACAAAATCAACATTCAGCAGAGAAATGGAAATATTATACACAAACAGGATATAAGTTACTCAATAAGTGCACATTTGAGGCGAGCCCTGGACTGACTGAAGGAAGTAGGACATACACAGATCGTTCATGACATTCTGAGCCTCCAGCAGTGAAGTTGTTGTATGACAAATCACTACACAGAGAAACAGTCAACCATTTCCAAAATCTCATCAATTTGAAGAATACACTGAAAGTCATTCCATCAAACGATTTTTTTTTTTTTTAATAATTCCATCAAATGATTAGTATGTACAAAAATGCAGGCAAGTTGCAAAATATGGACAGGTAAGGCAAGATAAAAGGCGAAAACATCACAAGATGATGAAATTGATATTTTATTCCTACTGAAAATATCTTATCTTAGAATATGGAAAGGAGAAAGACTAACTGAAGTAAACGGAGACTTAAAAACTATTTATAGTGTATAAAAACATTTTTACTCAGTAACAGTACCACAGTCATGATGTCTAAGGCAAAGAGGCTTAAATAGAACTGTGATTCCACCTACTATTACGTTGCGTCTTCTAATAAGAAATTATCCAGACCACATTTATCAGTTTAAACTACCTCACAAGAGCTTCATTCCTACACCGATAAGATAATATCAACTTCTCCTAAGTACTCATTTTGGTTGTAGAGTTTCTCAAATACACAAACCCATAAAAACATTGTTATCAGCAAGAAATAGCCCAAGCAACTAATCATATACTACAGGTGATACGTTAGACAAACTTTCAAAGAGGATTAATAGGAGGTAAAAATTTTCCAAACATAATTTTAATCATTGCAATAGGTCTGAAAATGATCTACAGCTGGGAATGGCTTTTTGTATAGGGGAAAATGGAGATAACTAGGCACTTCCAAGAAAATCCACTTTATATTCTTTCATGCATATCATACAGTTCAGCCTCTTTTGTTACATACATGCATTCAATTAACAGATCCAAGGTACTTATGATGTTTCCATTTATCTCCAAAGGCTACTAACCATAAAGATGCAAGATGTGAATGCATAATTGCTTGGTACAGAGCAAGATTAGCCAGATAAAGCTAGAAGCAAATTCATGATTAAACAAGATATTTTCTTCAGGCAGCAAAGCTTACACATTTTTTCCTTTCACCAGGATCCAACGAGGGACTTCTCCAGTCAATTGGTTTCCAGTTAGATACCTAAACAAGATTATTTGAATGAGTCAGCTCCTCATGTACTTTATACACTCTAACTGAAAATTATTTAAGACTTATACCTCAAAAATGCATTATTTAGCAGATTATTAGCATTTGTTTACTAGTGGTGTAGAAAAAAATCAGTTCAAGTCATGGTAACAATATAGAGCTTTCAGCTAGAGATGAAAGATTAAGGAAATCAATGACAGAGGAAAACCCTGATCCCTGCGAAACTTGGAGTGCCTGGAGAAAGATTACCATAACAGCAGTACACAAAGCTGGACTAGTGAAGGGTACCTCCAAATTAGCTTATCAACTATTTCCTCGTGATAATGTTTTTGTCCTTCTAAGACATAAAATAAATAATTAAGGAAGACGTGCCATTGTCAAGCTTCAATCGTTGGGCAGAAAGATGAAAACCAATGTTAAACAGTCCAAGAAGCTTAGGACTACAGTTTCTCATCATTCTCAAAACTTGGGATAAGATACCAAGGTCCTCCACAGACCTTCTAAATAGCACTTAAGAGCTGCACTCACCAAACTTCTAGAGCCATTGTTGTGGAAAGAACCAAGTAGAGACCCTAAGGACTTTTGCTATATTTAATCTCCTATACATCATAAAATAGGCACACAGGACATGCATTGAGTACAGAAACATACAACTGTCAAACACTAAAGTATCACTGATCCATTTAACTCTTCCAGCATAAACAAGTAACTTTTTGAAACTTGTGAATCATGCGAAGAAATGATCAAAAGGGCTGTTCTTTAAGCAACAGAATATCAACGATCTACACCTGCTCCATAACTAAAGTCCCACCAAAATAATTACTTGACAATAATCATAAATTCTTAACCCAATTCATTACGAAATTTGGATGGTGAAGTAATAAGCATTCACAACCTGAGGACTTTGAAAGTTAAAAAATGAATATGTTATCATGGTCTAAATTCTATTGATAGCTCAACTACTTTATCGTAAAAGTTGCCTGTAGCTTGACCACTAGAACAACTTGAGACTTTAGATTCTCCTACAAAATACAAAAAGAAGCCTAAGTTCAGCATCGAAGTACTTACATATGTTCTACTTTTTCCAGGCTGCTGTAGGATCTAGGGATTTCGCCACTCAGTTTGTTGAAGCTGAGGTCTCTGCAAAGCAAGTTTATGTGAATATATATTGAGAAGATACTTTTAACTGACTCCCTCAGGACACTCTTTGCGCATACTTCAAACGATTGTACAAACACAGACAACATCAATGAACATGCAAAGTCCAGTTCAGATGTTTAGACATACAGGTCAACTGTCTAGTGCCTAAGCTTTCTACTAGACATTCATCTCCAGAGGCATTCATTGCCTAAATCCAAGTTTCAAGTTGGTCACATGCCATAAGTATACAAAAGTGCTGTAAATCAAATTTACAAAATGGAAATTTCAATTTATATAACTAGAAATGCTATTTGGGCACTAAATTGAGTGCATCCCGAGGAATGCACCATATTATAGTTCAGATTGGGAGATTTCACTAATCTAATAGGACCGAAACTAAAGCTAATCATAATTTGTTGAAAACATCTCCTTCACGATATATTATTTATGAACAAAGGGATGCCGACTCAATACTAGGGTGCTTAGAAAAGGAAATATCAGCTACAGTGAATAAAAAAATAAAGAACAAAATGAGGATTTCAAAAAACAGGTTAGGGAATAGAGTATGTGATAAGCCGCGGCAGAACCACAGAAATTTGGTCATTCAAGAATGTCAGAAAAACAAGAAATTAAAGCTCCGTTTTTTTTTTTTTTTTTTTTTTTTGGTCAATCCTACTCTATTCCTATTCTACACTCACTCTCAGACTTTTTGCCCTGCCTCATGCAGGACGTGGGAGTCGAAACCCACTCTTGAAACTTACGCGTCCCCACCCCTATCCCTCCCTGAGAAGGTGGGGATTTGAACCCCTCACCTCCCCCTTCCATGTTGGAAGGGTGGCCACTAAAGCTCCGTTTGTTTTGTGGAAAATGTAACGTTTTTAGAAAATGTTTTCCATGAAGTTATTTTTTTAGGAAGATGAAAATATTCCGGTGCTTGATTGAAATCCTAAAAATACCTGGAAAATATTTTCCGTCGTTTAGCATGGAAAATTTAATTTGATTTTCTAGGAAAAAATTGCCAAAAAGTTCGAATTTTTTAATTTATTTTTTTAATCCTTTTCTTTTAACTTCTTCCTTGGCCGGTTGTCGGCTATGGCGACAGGCCACGGGATAAAAAAAATATTTTTATAAGAACAAACATTTCATTAACTAAGGATCTGAACTTGAGCACCAAGGACCTACACACGGCCATCACGGACTCAACCTAAGTGCTGGGGACTAGAGCTTGAGTGTCAAAGACCCAAGCACTGCTTTTATGTACTTGGGGTCGGGTAATGGGGCATTGGGCCTAGGCACCAAGGCTTTGGGCCCGGCCTTGATGGACTAGGCCCGGGCACTGAAGACCTAGTCCTGAATGCCAAGGACCAAGAACCAAGCGTTGGGGTTCCCATGTCGAAGTAAAGAGTTACGGGTCCAAGCACCGATACCAACTCATAGTTTGGAAAATGTTTTCCGACTTTTTCAAAAGAGGAAATCATTTCCTAAATTTAAACATGGATCTTTCATTGACTCAGAAAACATTTTCCATTAACTCATTCTCCTAAGCAAACCAAACGCCGGAAAATCAGAGACAAACAAAGCCATGACAGAATGGCAAAATGTTGCTGTTAAAAGTAGTGTTTATTAAATCTTACAGAGATGACCACATGAACAAGAAGAATTGACTTGTATAGAGATGCATTTGAAGCCATGCTCTCGTTTGAACAATGAATGTTATGTCTGACAAGCATAAAACAGTCAAGCATAAAACTCCAGCTAGATATTGTAGGGCTGAGATTCAAGAATGTAAACCACCAGAAGGGAAGTTTCCAGACAATCAACCACTAGAAGCCTCCATTTTGCATTAATGCTCTTAAGAAGTTAAGATAACATATCAAAGCAAAAGTAAATTAGATGCAATGGGCACCACAACCAAGGTAAGAATTCTTGTGGTTTCTATTCCTGGAAAAGTGAAAAAAAAGAATGTTAGAATATTTAAATAATAAATCACGCTTTCATCTAATAGCCTGAATTTTTAGAATAGTTGACAATAGTTCCACAAATTCTCACAGAGAGAAAAAGCCCATATACTTTTGTGCGAAACTGTATATTCTACAGCAGAGGCCACAATCACCAAGAATTTAAATGCCACATCATTCACAATTCAGCAATATCAACAGAAAATATCAAAACACCATTGAAGTCAGTAAGGGACCTTCAAGCCATCTTAAATGGGTTCTTTAACTGCAACCAATAGTCAACCAAAAACTAGTAGAAATTTCACTCCTTCAGGGTAAAATTATTTATTCTGCCTGGAATAGCGACAGGGAAAAGCCACTTTCTACTCACAACATATATAGATCTGTCAAATTTGCTAGATAACCAGGTAGCTCTCCAGTGAGATTGCAGCTCCTCAGAATCCTATAAGAAAATAACACCGATATTGATACATTGCTAAGATGATTTGGCTCTTTTGCATAAAGTAAACTATCTGTGAAGGAGCATCTATCTCACAGTGTTTCAATATATATACTGTTAAATTGTGGAACACGAGACTCAGGTCCATCGAGGTCACTTATTATCCTGCATATCAAAATCAAATAGGAGCTTTATTTGATTGATAACATCTTAAAGAAAGAGAGATCAGATCAAAATGCCAAAATTCCATACTGACAATTCAGTCAAATGCTCCAAAAGTGCGATCCCAGAGGGAATCGGCCCTTGCAATCCACTTCCTTGAATAATCCTAATGATACAATTCATAGTTGGAATTGTCTTGGGGGTACATCTATAGAGACCGACTTAAAAGGGGAAGAAGCATTAAGCCTTACAGTATTCTGAGATTTGTCAAGTTCTGAATAAAATCGGGTATCTTTCCCGTGAACTGATTATCACCAAGTCCCCTACAGTGCATTAAACAACATGATTCATATGAAGGAGAAAGAATAGAAATGGCTAAATATTAGCTGAGTTTGTGGATACTGGAAACTAACAGAACATATAGTTTCGTGAAGTTAACAAATGTTTGAGGCAGCTCCCCCGTGAAATTATTTGACCTAAGCGCCCTGAAACAAGAAAAACCCATGACAACACATTGGTTAATAGAACCTGAATGTTGTATCTCTCAACAATGGATAAAATTCCCTCGCCAAATACAAAATCATTAGCGAATAAAAACTTGATGTCTAACACAGAAATTTGCATCAAGAGACTCACAATAGATATAACCCAGACAAGTTCCCGAGCTCTAGAGGAAGAGGTCCAGAAAGCCAATTGCTTTCGACGTTTCTGAGCGGAATATGAAAGTTAAAATCTTGAAACATCAATCAAATTTAAAACAGCGAAGAGGCCAAAGGCAAGCGTCGGGATGAGTGGTCACTCACAATATTCCAAGTGTGGATATGTTCCCCAACTCCTTCGGGATTGAACCAGTCAATCGGTTTCCGTATACAGAACTGCACCCACATCATCGCGTTTCCCCCAATCAAACAATAGAACATACACTCGTGAGAGAGAGAGAGAGAGACAGAGAGACAGAGCATACATCCCACTCAAGTTCGTAGAGCCCCATTCTTTAGGAATTGTGCCGTTCAGGTAGTTGCGGGAGACATCACTGTTTATAGAGAGAGAGGATGATGAAGAAGAAGATCGAAAATGGAGAAAGGGGAAATGGAGAAAGAGAGTGCTTACAAGTACTTGAGGAAAGGCAATCTGAACAATCGAGGCGGGAGGGTGCCGGCAAGAGATTGCCTCCGAAGAATTCTGTTTTCGCAATGACACAAAGGCTTTATTATGTTACAAAGTGGCTTTATTACATCTATTGATATGTATACATAAATCTCAATTGATTCTAAATGAAAAATTCTTCAAAAATTGCCTAAAAAAAAAGAAGGTTTTGTTTAAAGCAAGTGAATATATAGCTAATGTGAAAAGCACGCATCACTCAAAGTATAGCTCTACCATGCATTAGTATGAATAACATATGTAATAAGGAGAGAATAGCATTAAAATTTTGAAACTACCCTTGCGATTAAAGTTAGAGGGAATATAACTCTAATCACTTTGATAGTTAATCATGATCTTTGAGTTTGACATTCCCATTAATCACTAAAAATATAATTTATATAATTAAATGCTAAGCATATAATATGTGCTTGTATTGATTAAACTTATAAAAATTTGTATAATCATACCATGAACTATTAATATTATGCTCATAATTACTTCATGAGTAATTTTAATATGATAAACGATTATGTATTGTTGCTACATTTCGACCAAAAAATCGGCTAATGTTTTTTTTTTAATGAAATACTAATATGGTGCAAAGAGATTCAGTTCGGCAGCTAGTCGATTCTATAAAAAGAAAAGATTGGTGTGCAATTGCATGATTAATATTAAAGTCTAGCGAGGAATCCACGATGGTATAATTCATGAAATTGAGGGAGAAAGAGACATGCTGTAGACGTGGGAAATGGTGTTGTTGTGGGCATCGGTGGAATTGTGGCAGGTGACGGCGTTGATAGTTGTATTAATGTCTTTGTCGACACCCCATCTACCCTCTACACCGCATGGATCTGCGTCGAAATCCCAATCCGATTTCCCTAACATCTTTGCTACTTCTTTCAACGCATCCACTAAAAGAGAAAAGAGCTGATAAGTCAAAAGGAACAGCAATGTATCATGCAAAACAAGCACAAAGAATGTCAGATTCGCGTGTGCTTGAGGTTGAATATATGTATGAAAAACAAGCACCAAAAAAAAAAGAAAAAAACTTGGTGTGCGTTGGAGTCCAAAAGGTAAAGGAACAATACAATGAAAGCAATAAAAGATCGATGGGTTTATGTTTTTTTTCACCTTCCTCTTGGGGTAGAAGAGTGGCGGCAGCAGCTAAGTTAGTGATGCTGAGAAGGACGAGCATAGAGAAGAGATATCGAGCTGAGAAGAGAATTGTCATCATTTCAGTCTCGAGCTCAAGAGAAAGAGAGAGATCTCCCGTTCTTTAACTGGAGTTTATGTAAACAAAACTTGGCTAAGCGAGGGAGCAAGAGAGAGATAATTGTTAAGTGAGTGATCTAACTTCATGCATTTATGTACGAAAAAAGGGAGAGTGGATAAAGACTTTTTGCTCTTGTATATTTGACGACCTCAAGTCTTCCTTAAACGTATGAATATTTATCTAGAATTGAATGAGTCTTGGTTCAACTTTTCTTGCATAATAACATTCTTGGACCACAGATTTACCTTCGATCCAGAGAGAGAGAGAGAGAGAGAGATATGTGACTGTTAAGTGAATGGTCTTCATGAAAGAGGGAGAACGGACAAAGTCTTTTTGATCCAGAGAGAGAGATATGTGACTGTTAAGTGAATGGTCTTCATGAAAGAGGGAGAACGGACAAAGTCTTTTTGATCCAGAGAAAGAGATATGTGACTGTTAAGTGAATGGTCTACACGAAAGAGGGAGAACAAACAAAGTCTTTTTGATCCAGAGGAGAAAGAGATATGTGACTGTTAAGTGAATGGTCTTCACGAAAGAGGGAGAACAAACAAAGTCTTTTTGATCCAGAGGAGAAAGAGATATGTGACTGTTAAGTGAATGGTCTTCACGAAAGAGGGAGAACAAACAAAGATTTTTTGCTCTTATATGTTTGGATGTGAGAGTGATGTGTGAGAGTGAGAGAGAGACGACCCCAAGTCTTACTTGATTGTAGGAATATCCATCTAGAATTGAGTTGTTAAGCTTTTGTCCATCTCTTCTTGCGTAACAACCTTTTTCATATTGTTGGTTTATCCAATCCCTCTTTTCATATTGTTCTTCTAATGAAAATAGTCTTTTTCATAGCTCTAATTTTGGCAGTCAGACACCAAAATTTTGGATGTCGACTTAAAGTTAAGTTATATAGAAAATTATGGATTAATTTTTAGCCTCTAAAAAAACTTCCATTAAATTACATAGCAGAGCACAAGTCAGTGCCAAAGCACGGAGCAGGAGAAGGGACCGCTAGGGTAGCCTAAGGACTGGCTAGTGCGCGAGAGACCGAAGGGTGAAGGGTCTTTGCCGATTGGACTCTTCCGTAGGTTGAGAGCCTATAAAAGGAGGACTCTGGATGCTGACTGGGGAGTTCGGAGAGGTTTAGGATAGAAGGGAAAAAAAAAAAAAAAAAAACCAGAGAGAGAATAGAGAGGAAAAAGGTCTGCGGTGAGAAATCGATGAGTGTCCTCCGGCGACAAACACACTCGAAACCCAGCCGACAACCTACCAATGTCAGCCTTCTTCCCGAGCTAAAGCCACGGTAGGACTTGGTTCGAATCTTGTTTGTTCTTCTTTCGGGTGCATTGCGTCAAGTTCCTGAGGATTTTGGCTCAAGGGCGCGTGAGGCAACCAGACATTGTCTGATCTATCGAGCTCACCCTCATTTGCCGCCCCCGAGCCGGTTAGGGAGCACCACCGACGGCCCCTTTTTTCCCCTCGTCGTTCTGATTTTGTGGCCTGATTCGGGCTCGCCGGACTGGGCTACCGTTGTCAGTAAGTCCATGAGCATTCCCTGGTCGCTTTAGGTTTGAGGAATCTGGGCTTGTTTTAATGTGGAGAGTTTCAATGTGATTCGGCATTAATAATGGTGGGCTTAGTTCGGCTTGTTGAGTTTGGATTTAATTTGGTTGGGTGGGCTTGGAATTTGTCCTGGTTGTGGCGGAATTGTGCTTCAGTTGTTGAGCCCATCCCTTTCTTTAGGCTTTTATTCAGAGCTTGACTCGAAGGTCCACGGTAGTCCTGACCGGGTTCTAAGGCCCTACCTGAATATGCATCTTCGGAATAAAAAATTATTATTCTTTAAGATTTTTCTAAAATTTAAAAATTAAAAAATTTTTGAATTTTTTTTTTTCATATTTTAGTTAGGATAAAGCTTAATAATTACTTTTTGAGTAGTTGTATCTTAAAATATGTGAAAATCCTTGATAAATAGATTGTGCTTTATCAAATTGTTATTTGCATATTTCCATTATTTCGATTGTGCGCTTTTTATAATCTATTTCCTTAGCCTAGTTAAGAATACATTTCTTGGACTCATGAATGCTGCATGAATACTTTATTTGGTGATTGAACAAGAATAAGTACCAAAAGGGCATTAGTTGGCTAATTAGTTTAATTAAGTTTCCAACTTTAGATTATTTGGTTCAAAGTAAGTAATCCTCCCAGTACTTTACTGGGGATCTAATCGATCCACCTTAAATTGATTAGTGTCGTGATTTGTATGTTAAAAACTCAAAACATAAGTTGCGAATTAGTATGAGCTTGAGAGAGTCCAAGCTAGATTTGAACTTAACAATCCATTAGCCAAATTATTAGTGGTCCATCCGAGGATAGATCACAACAATTTTGCTATGACCATATCTCAGATTTAGGTTATTATACAATTAATCGATGGTGGAGTCCAAATTCCATTCTTCTTAGAAACTTCATTAGCTCATTCGGGGTTATGGCTGTGGAGACCCAATAATGTGGAGGCCAATGAAATACCCTTCAAGCCCTACAAATCAGTTAAGTTCAAATCTTCGGACCTAGACCCAATATTATTTGCACACTGTTGATGGTATCATATATGTTAAATATTAATAATGGAAAAAAAAAGTTGTCCTATTAAAGTGGTTACAAAACAAAAATACATATATGTCAAGTTGGAATCTACTTTAGATAGACGAAATAATAATATCTTAGGATTTTTTAGGACAACAATTGAATTGTACGATTGTGGAAACTGAAATATTTGGCAACTTAGTCTATCCCATTCATTAATAGGTACTTGTAAATTAGCATATCTAAGTCTCTATTGATGTTGACAAGTGTTTCACCCATTCAACATGGAATTATTCAAAATAGATTTGATCAAATTTGGATTCGGAGCATGAGGGTTTTGTACTTTGACTTGCTTTGGCGTAACATGGCCTCTTTTATCTCCGTTCCATGTTATAAATCTAGACACCAACTATAGAAAAATCGCGGCACTTAAAACAAAAGTTTAGACTCAGACCAAATACTAATGGTTCCATGGGTGAGGTTGTGCACGAGACTTAGGCAAAACGTCATCTTCTATGCATGTTTAATCAGATTAATGTCGAGTCATGGAGGGTTATTTTAATATTGTCGGCCAACGCAATTATATTGGACCCACAAGTTTAGGAGAGCTTTGAAAATTCCAAGTTAACTTTAAATGATGAATTCTAAGCATGTAATTTTGTCATTTACTATCAACCCTAGAACTTCGAGCATGCGAACATCCCACAATGGTCTATTAAAATGCAACTTCTCAGAACGCGTCGTTGACCCATTCAAATAACAAACAATGGGGATAGTAAAAACACAACTAACATTCCCAAAATAGCACTTTCATTTATAAACTGTTAACTCCATGAAGTTTAATAATTACAAGCCTTTTTATGACCACTTCCTACCAACCATCACGAAAACTCGTAGGGTCAGGGTTAACTTAAACTTCACTAATGATGATGCCAACTAAAAGTGACACCAGGCATGTCCACATCTTGATTCATCGAGACCCCAAATCGCATGTGACGATTCTCCATACTATAGGCCTAAAAATATATAACAACAACGGGGTGAGATATAAATCTTAACGAGTCAACTCCTAAACCTCAATTAGGAAGCCAATTCGCCTAAGAGGCAACCTAAACACGCAAAGGCATACAAACTTACAATTTGTGAATGTAATCTTATTTACCCTCAACAACGAATCCCTTGGGTTGAGACTTATAGATAGTCTCCTCAAGTTCGTCATGCAGAAAAGCGTTCTTGACATCAAGTTGCTTAAGTTCTAGATTCATAAAGGGCTACTAATGCGAGTAACGCACGAATAGAACTATGTTTTACAACTAGAGAGAACACTTCATTAAAGTCAATCCCCTTCTTCTGACTAAAAATCCTTCGCTACCAAACGTGCCTTGAATCTCTCATCGTCACTCCCGAAATTCCCTCTTTCATCTTCAATCTCGGAGCTTCATGTTGTCATTTAGCCCTCCTTGCAACCAAACTCTAAGGTTGTTCAATTTCTTCTACTTCGTCTTTGATAGAATTTGAGTCTTGTTTCTCCTTGTCACTTTCTAACTGAATAGGAACATCTTCAAACGTTTTCCAAGAATGCTCAACATGAAACTCCACCTCTTTTCCAACATTCTCCTTCTAGATACCCATAGGCTGTAGATTCAGTAACAACTTTCCTCTTTTCAAGTATGGAATTTTCATCAAAAGTAACATCTATACTAATTATAAACTTTGATGACTGAGGGACAGAACACCATAACCTATATTCTTTAACTCCATCTATATAAACGACAAAAATACAATTCCTGGCCCTAGGTCCAAGCCTACCCTCTTTAACATGATAATAAGTGAGACATCAAATTTTTTTTTAAATCAAAATGAGAAGGGTTACTTGATCATATGTCATTAGGAATCTTACATTCAATTGTGATTGAAGAAGAACGATTCACCAAATAATATGTCGTGTTCACAGCGTCACCTCGGAAATCTTTCCAAAGTCTAACATTAGAGAGTATGCACTCAGCTCTTTCTAAAAATATCCGATTCATGCGCTCCGTTACCTCATTCTGTTGAGGTTGTGTACCTAACTGTTCGATATTGAATATCCCCGAGTCTTCACAGCATTTGTTGAAATCACCTCCAAAAAACTCAAGACATTGTCCATTCTAAGATGCCTTATCTTTTTCCCGATTTGATTTTCTATCAATAGCTTCCACTTATTGAATGTATAAAAAAATGTTACTTTTACGCTTCAAGAAATAAACCCAGACTTTCCAAGAAAAATAATCAATAAATGTCAGAAGATAAACTGCACCACCTTTAGATATTACTTGTGCTAGTTCTACAAATCGGAGTGAATATAGTCAACTGTGCCCTTTGGCAAGTGCACACCAGTATTAAAACTAAGTCTTTGTTGCTTCTCAAAAACATAATGTTTGCAAAATTCAAGTGAGACCGTATGATCCTGACAAAATAAACTATATTTGCTCAAGATAGTAATTTCTCTTTTGCTCAGTGGCTTAACTGCATATGTCACAACATTAATTTTTCGAAATCTAAAGAGGATGACATATTTAAAGAATTCACAATGGTACTTCCCTACAGAACATGAAGATTTTTCTTTATGTTGCCTCTCATCACAATCAAGGAGCCTTTGAAATTTTCAAAACTCCACATGCACCTACGTACATGCACCTAATGAAATCTAAATTGCTTAATGCAATAAGGTTTTCTTCAAATCTGAGATGTGCCTAACGTTTGTCAAAGTTCTTATTACATTGTCATAACATTTAATCTACACTGTACAATCCTACAAACTGCATTTTGCCTATCAAAATTGAACTACCACTAACTTTCTCATATGTGTGAAACCGTTCTCTATATGGACACGTGTGGTATGAACATGTTGAATCCAAAATCCATTTGTCATTGACATGATAATCTAAAGACAAAATAGTAAGAACATTGTCTACATTAACTTATTTGTTATTTTTCACTAGACCAGCTAAATCAGAACTCTTCATCGATTTCTTCCCCCTTAGCTTTAAGCACTTGACACTTTCTATAATCCATACACACACGCCACCCAGTAATTGTTCTAGTTGGAATCAATTCATTGTTGTCGTTTTTCTGAACAATCATACCACCTTTCTTTGGCACAACTTGTACAGGACTTACCCAAGAACTATCAGAGATAGGATAGATGATACATGCATCAAGTAGCTTAATTACCTCATCTTTCACTACTTGCATCTTCGAGTTCAAATGCCTCTGAGGTTGGATAGTGGGTTTATATTGCTCCTCCATCAAAATTTTGTGCATGCAAATTGAAGGACTAATTCCCTTGATATCAGCTATTTTCCATCCAATTGCACCCTTATGCTCTCTTAATACTCTGAGCAATTTCTCCTCCATCAAATCTGTTAAAGAAGAAGATATAATTACCGGTAAAGAAAAAACTCCATCTAAATAAGCATATTTCAAATGAGAAGGTAAGGATTTGAGTTCAAGAAATGGAGGCTCTTCAATTGATGGTTTAGGCTTTGTAATGTGTTGTCCCAACTCCTCAAATTTAATTGCCTCCATGAAATTTGCATACTCCTTTATCTCCTCATTTTGAATATCTTTGTCCCTTGGTTGAATCAGACATGCTTCAAGTGGATCTTTGAAAATATTTTCCTGAAAAACCTTATTCACCAACTTGTCAACTGTCTCAATTCTAAAGCAAGAATTATCATCAGATGGATATTTCATTGCTTTAAAAACATTAAATGAAACAAGATCATCTTGAACTCTAAGGATCAACTTCCCTTGTTGTACATCAATAAGAGCTCTTCCTGTTGCTAGAAAAGGTTGACCTAAGATAAGTGGTACCTCAAAATCTTCCTCCATATCAAGAACTATGAAATCTGTAGGAAAGATAAATTTGTCAACTTTTACCAAAACATCTTCCACAATACCTCTCAGATATTTAATTAATCGATCAGCCAGTTGATGTGACATTGTGGTTGCTTTTACCTCGCCCAATCCTAATTTCTTGAAAACTGAATAAGGCATCAAATTAATACTTGCACCTAAATCACATAATGTTTTTTCAAAGTAAGAATCCCCAATAGTGCAAGGAATAGTAAAACTCCATGGATCTTTTAATTTCTGAGGTAATTTGTTTTGTAGGATGGCCGAACACTCCTCATTTAACTTCACAGTCTCGTAATCCTCCAATTTCCTTTTATTTGCCAAAATCTCCTTCAAAAATTTTGAATAACTAGGCATTTGTGCTAAAGCATCTGCAAAAGGAATGTTAATGTGCAATTTTTTTTAATACATCAAGAAATTTAGAAAATTGCTTTTCTATTTTGTGCTGCTGGCGTCACTGAGAGAATGGAATTGGCGGCACATATGGCTTGGGATTATCTGGAAAAAGTTTACTCTTGCTTGTCTCCTTTGATTGTTTATTGACCACCTCTTCTTTGTCTCTGAAAATCTCTTCTTCTCCCACTTGTTTACCACTTCTCAGGGTAATAGCCTTTATGTTTTCAATTGGATTTTTTTCTGTGTTGCTCAGCAAAGAACCTTGTTGTCTTCCTGACATCATGCTTGCTAACTGACCCACTTGCATCTCCAGATTTCTGATTGAAGCCTCTTGGTTTTGAAATCTTACATATGTGCTTTTGATGAAGTCATGAGTCGTGTTAGCAAGTTTGGTGACTATATCTTCCAAATTTGACTTTGTCTCTTCTGATTGTTTGAATCCCGGTGGTCTCATCACATTCTGATTATTCCATGAAAAATTTGGATGATTGCGCCATCCCGGATTATACGTGTTGGAGTTGGGATTATTCTGTGACCTGTTAAAATTCCCAACAAAGTGAGAATTTTCATGAGATTGTTTAAAAGTATTACCTACCTGACACTCTATGCTAACATGTCCTCCACCACTGAAATCACATGTTAAATTCTGAATCTTCATGACTGAAACACTCATATTATCAAGCTTTTGGTTGAGTGTTTCAAATTGTGCAGCAATTGCAGCAAAAGTATCCACTTCGTGAACTCCGCTAACTTTTCGCATTGGTAGTCTCTCAGTAGGCCATTGATAACTATTGGACGCCATCTCCTTTAATAGATTGTAGGCTTCTTCTGGTGTTTTATTATTTAGAGTTCCTCCTACAACTGCATCAATCATAGAACGAAGATTTGTACTAGAGCCATTATAAAAAGTTTGTACCTGCATCCATACGGGTAGTCCATGATGTGGGCATCTCCTAAGAAATTCTTTGAATCTTTCTCATGCTTCATATAATGATTCATTATCCATTTGCATAAAATCAGTAATATCGTTACGCATCTTCGCAGACTTTGTAGGTAGAAAGAACTTACCAAGAAATTTTCGAACCATATCATTCCATGTAGTAATTGATCCTGCAGGAAAAGAAGAAAGCCAACTCTTAGCTTTGTCTCTAAGAGAGAATGGAAATAATCTCAATCTAATAGCATCATATGTAACTCCATTATATTTAATGGTGTCATAGATTTCAAGAAAAGCATCGATGTGAGCGTTTGGATCATCACTTGGTAACCCACTGAATTGCACTGATTGTTGAAGCATTTGAATGAGTGATGGCTTGATCTCAAAGTTGTTTGCTTGAATTGCAGGTCTTCTGATACTTGATGTGGCGCCTTGAACTGTTGGCATAGCATAATCTCTTAAGAGTCTACGTGGATTTTCATTATCACCGTCTGCCATCTTCTTAGTGTGATTTCTCTGTTCTCTCAGTCGCCTTTTGAATGTACACTCGATTTTTGGATCAAGCTCAACAAGTTTCCCTTGTTGGCTACGTGTCATAAACCGATGTACACCCTAAAAAAATAAAACAAAATGAAAGCTAGATTAAACTTAGAATTATTTGGTATCGATATTAATTAGTATTAAACAAACGATCCCCGGCAACGGCGCCAAAAACTTGTTCATAAAATTCTAAACGCAAGTGCACGTGTCAAACAAGTAATATAATAATGAGAAAAAGTATCGTCCCATGGAGATCGATGATTAATAAACCAATTAAATACTAAAATAGACTAATTCTAAAATTTATCTAACAAATCAAAATATAATTAAGAATAAATTAAAAACGAAATTTGTAGACTAAATGCAGTAAATCGATCAGATAAATATGTTAGAGCATCCGATTTCACCATAATCTTAGATATGAATTTCAGATTGTTGTGAATACAAGAATGATATCAAACATGTGATAGCAGAATTTCCTAATCTATTTACTATCATATCTCTAGGTATAGCAAACCTACTCAACTTATTAATCCACTATATCTCTATGTTAATTAAAATAAACATAAATGCATTAAAAACTATGAATATTCTTGGCTTACAATGAGTCTTCTGAATCACCTTATCACCGAAAGCTACACAAATAACGTGGTATATCTCCATCCATGTTTAATTCATGGTTATATATTATAATGAACAATTGCATATTATCACTTCCCAGTCTCAAACATGCACATCAGATCATTCAAGTGGTGGCCAGTCACTCAGAAGCATTAAGCACAATAATATATAACTCATATGAATGAAATCATTGTAAAACATAAAAATCATGAAATTCACATCATCATGGTTAGGCTACATCGTAGCCCTAACAAAAGAAAATTAGAACATAGTAGAAGAAAAAATAAAAATATAGATCAAACCCAGCATCTTGAATCAAATGACAAGAATTCTGTCACCACTTTTGTCTTCTCTTCAAAATACTTGAAAAACTCTCAGAAGAATGAAAAATGATCTAACAAAAACCTAACTGTTCTCCCTCTCTTTATTCTCCTCTTCATAGGATATATCCAAGATCCTTATCTCCAAGCAATTGTGCACAAAATCAATGACTAAATTAGAGGATTTTGATTTGATATCTATCTCCCACTGCTGCTTGATTTAAATTCCACGGTTTTGCCATCTTTTTCCTTATCTCTCCATATATCATTATTCTGCATAAATAAGGAAAATTCAAATAATCAGAAGAAAATCCAAATATTTTCTAATAGATATTGCATTAATCGTTACCTAAAATAGGTAAATTAACTCTATTTTTATAGAGTTATCATGTGTCCATTAGGTCCCATCCTTCATAAGATTGTAGTATGCATTACAAACTTTCTAGCTAGGTATAATTTGCGCCAAATGATTGTTGTTTACTATGTCGATTTTGCGTGCGAAGATGCATTAATGTTGCTGCAACTTGTGAAGGTTATTGCATGGTTCAGTTTTGTCATTTTTATGTTGGCTTATGTGAATCAAATTAGGTCTAGGTGTCTCACGAGAAATGCTCATGACATTGCATTCTACATATAGAATTTTTCATAGAATTTTAGCATGTTGTTGAGTCATCGAAAATCGCTCATGTTTTGTGCAATACTTGTTGTGATTAATGCTGATCATGAACCCATGAAAACATCTTCATTGAGCTCCATAAGAGCCAAATTAGGTCTTGAGTCTTCTAGGCATATTAAGAGCACTTTGCAAGCTTCACATTGATGTATGACATGCCCCATTTGAATGTCATTTACTATATGAAAACTGTACATCAAGTTGGCAAATAATAACTAAAATTGCTATGCATTTTGATCTAAATGACAAAGCACCTTTCGATGTAAATGAATTCATGTGACCTTTTGCATTCCGATTTAGGTTAGGTCATGTGTGAGTTTCACATTTTTATGCATTGTTTAGGTGGTCTTATAAGTCATTAATCATGCATTACTTTTTGATTTGCTTGTGGCTGATTTGCACGCCTTTGCGATTGTCGCTATTTGACCATGAATTTGACTCTAATTGGACTTGTCACCTCTTAGAAAGTCTTAGGGTTCATCTTAATCTTTCTGATGATACCAAATTTGAATGATTTTCATGTCATTTGACCCGTCTTCTATTTTTTTTCAAGTTAGGTTAGAAATCTGTCTCAAGTGAAATTTGGAATCCATGTTTTGCTCTTGCGAGTCTGTCCTATTTTTATTTTTGTATGATTTTCTCATTAAGGATTCTAAGGTCGAGTCCTCAATGAAGTTTGTTTTTCTTTCTCTTATCTACATTGTGGTGAAATTTCATATTTTTAGACTTTTTTTACTAGGTCATGCTTTCTTGATACTCTGTTGTCTTGTTACATTTTTGATGTGATGCCATGCTTTCTTGAATTTTTATAAATTCTTACGTAGCTCACCTTAGAAAAATTTTCTCATGAAATTGTTCCTCATGATGTGCTTGATGTTGGGTAATTTTCTCGGAACCAATTATCCATGGATTCCTTCTCAATTGAGTTGATCTTATTTGCCCCGTTCTACGATTTTTGTTGTAATCCACTAGTGTGATTTTCTTCTAGAATTTTTTCAGGACAACTTGCATACTGAATTAAGATTACATGTCTTCATGAGTTTTGATCCTTACCTTTTGAATTTATGCACAAAAATTTTCGAAAAACAAAAAACAATTTATCATGCTTTTCGAACACTTCAAACGTCATGAAACCATATGAAATTTCATGTTCTTGTTGATTTGAGCTTGGTTTTAGTTCAAGCGATGCTCACGCACAAAACTTTCATGTAATGTTTTGTATTCTGAATTTTCAAATTATGCTTTTGGCTTGACATTGATGTTGTTTAAGGTTTAGAATATATTTAGAGCCTCTGCGAAGCTCGATCATAGTGCACAAGATGCACCCAAGTTAGCCTTGATGATTAAATGTGTTCCATAACCATGACACAACTTTGTTATGTCATTAGTGTCTTTTCTCTTAACTCACAATTAATCATTTTTTAAATGACTTTTGAGCATCACCTGAACCCATTAATTTTTTTTATGTGTTTACTTTCATTGAATGCCTGTGATTGTGCTTGGCGCTTGTCGACTAAACAAGTGATCTAATGTTGGCTCACTAAAATTATCTGACTAATTGAGAACCAAGGCCCAAGGGCATACTTGCATGTTTACTTTCCGCTATACATGTGATTTTTAGATGTATGTATAGGTGCAATGCATGAGTTTGTGGGATACCTTTAGGATACCCTTAGCACTTGTTTTAGGGGTTTCTTAGAATTGGTTGCCATGCGAGAAGAAAAATGGTGACCAATAGCTATGAGCCTTAAAAATTGAATTAGGGTAGGTAACCTATAGGGATCGTCGCATGAATCACAAAGGTTGACCCCGAGGCCAAATTTGATCAATTTTGCATGTTGTTTCAATTCCCCAATTGTTCTCGTTTGCTTTATGATTGTGATCGTTTTTGGTGATGTTTATTGTTTCTTTCCCATTTTATGTACCTAGTCTTAGTTTTAGATTATGTTTAGAATAGATCCGTGGAGGTGGAGGTCCTCCGAGACATGAAGAAGATGGATGGTCATTGTCCAATCCGACCTTGTTTTTGTATCATTTGTTCCCCGATATATGTCTGGGTTATCTCTTATACCATAAATGCCTGACGAGTTGCGGGTTTTCTTTCTTCTAGATTTATTTTTGTTTAGGATTACATGTTAGATTTACCGCTTTTCTTAAAATGTCTTCTTGAGTATTTACTTACCGCACTGTCTTTAAATTTCAATCGTTTGTTTTTTTCCCTCTTTTAATAGAAATAGATTGGTATGAAATTGATCACTCACGCATGATCACTTAGTTAGTTTCATTGACTCAAAAAACAAAAAAGTTAAAAAGAAACGCACGAACACCTTAGGAAACACAACAAATCGTTAGGTATGGAAATGGCGCTAATAGAAATATTAGCATAACCCAATTTCCTGAACCCTAGAATCTTTAGTTGCACGAATATTGATGGACCACTCTTGACCCTTGATAGGGTTTTTTAGCTGACCCCCAAAAACGAAACTAGTGGTGACTCCTAACTTTTATCTAGGTTGTCTTAAACAACTCATAGATAATAAATAAACCTGTCATGAGGGGTATGGGTCTTGACGGGATTCACCATAATTTGCATATCCGATGTGGAGATTTCCTAAAGGATGAAGTGATGCCATAGTTGAGAGTATTATTGGGAGGGCTACTATGGTAACAATACCCATAAATATAATATTCACATCCGATCTTCTTTTTCATGGTGTATCGATTGTGTGGATGCAAATCATGATACTTTCCGCTATCACATGAGGTATGAGTTTTGGAGAGCTCATGACCATGATTGAACGAACCCACATGATCAATTCCAAAAGACGACGTGATGACGTCTTATGGCACATGTACGGCTAGGGAACTCCCATAGTCCAATACTTCTAAACCCAATCTTTTCCTCTCCCCACCAGGGAGGGCTGACGGAGTCGGGTAGCGACAGACGTACATGTAGAATAAATCCTATTGTTTGACAAATACACTCTTAAGTATTTCTTTTGGGGTCTTGGTCCACATTGAGTGTTAGATCGCGGTGAAGTTTTATAACATCTTGATCATTTAATTGATGAAAGAGCCATTGTGATGTTATTCAAAAGGAAGGAATCACCAATAAATGGTCACAATTTTAGTATTTCTTTTGACGACTTGCCTTAGATATAAGGTATCACGTCGCTATAAATGATATCAGATGAACACCTCCTTCCATAGACACGTGGTTCAAGACGAATAAGAGCCTAGTCACTTCGAACTAATGACTTCGTAAGTAGATTATAACTTGTACCACATGAAATGGGCCAAGCTTTTATAAAACAGGATGGCAAAATAAAAGATAAGTTCCTTGCTTAAAGATTCTAAAAACAAGGTCTTATTAAATTGCCTGAACTTCTATTATCGATTATTTTATCTGATTTTCCTCTGTGCACCATGTACGATTCATAGATTAAAAAAATATCCTCCTTGAAAGATTGTTATATGTATGTACTGTATCTTGCTAATTTTTCGTTTATATATACATTATTGTCAATATAAGTAGCTAGACCTAGTAGAGATAGGTTGAACCTTATTTTCTTGATTTTTATTGTTGGACATTTTTTTTTTTTTTCTGATTGTTGGACCTAGTTCTGATGTATAAACCTCAATGGAGGTAAATGCTTCAAAGTGATGATAACATTCGTCCTCATATAACAACGAATCCATATGAGTACTTGAAATTTTACGCATGTCATCCGATTGATGAAGCCTTACTCAATGTATAGGGATAGAGCAATTAATATGAAGTCATGGCGATCAATTGGGCTGAAAGGTTTAGATATCCTGTGTTATATTTTATTTCATGGTGGATATTAATAGGAAATTGTCCAAAAACTCTTAAATCTATCAAGCAATGATCAATTAAGTCTAAACTTTTCAACTTGGTTAGTTTAATTTTAAACCTTTTGAGGATTTACTAATATAATCTTTCTAATTAAAATTGATTGGAAATCGCTGATGTGACCAATGGCCATCTTACATGGTGTATCGGCGCTAACATGGACAATTTTTGCAATTTTATTAAAAAATGTTCTGATTATATATATTTATATATATATATATATATTTTTTTTTCTTTTCATTGTTTGCTTCTTAGAAGACAACCGATGATCCTCACCGGCCAAAAACAAGGGCTTGCACCAGCAATTGGCCATCGTCGAGGCTCTAATGATCCCTATTGGCCTTTGTAGGAAGTGAACAATGAATAAAAAAAATAAAATAAACAAAAGATAAAAAATTGCAGAAGTCGTTCATATAGCATCGCCCATCCTACGACCATGTCGCATAGGATGACTAGTGGCCACATCAGTAATTTCCGACTAATTTTGGCTAGATTAACAACTATATAATAGGTTTAGGACTTTTTAGACAATTATCCCAATATTAACAAGATACATACTAGCTTTTCAAGTGAACATGTGATCTCCTTCGCTCTTACCGAGCCTATAATAAAATTTTATTCCAAACTTGCAGAAGTAAGGGTATGTTCCTTTCGTCGCACCGAAAATGGAGTTCATTTGCTAATAAGATGTGGCTAGATATTTAAAATGATCGGGCTAAATTCATCGTTCATTGTAGTTAATGTGATCTGATTACGGTTTTAATGATCCCTATAAAAGGCAAAGGCCATTCATGGAAGTCAAAAATGCAAAATCTGGCATTTAATGCTTTAGTCTAATGAGCATTTGAGGTTTGAATTTGAAATGAATAAGAGATAAGGATCAATGCATGTCCTGAGACCTCTTTACATTTGACCACTTACATCCATAAAATTTGGTAATCTCTTAAATGTTAATTCTGATTATAGTATTTCTAATCACCCGTCAACTGGTTAACCTAAATGATATAGGTGCTAGTTTACACATTCCTAAAATTCAGTAAATCTAAAAGTTGGATACTCTCTCTCTCTCTCTCTCTCTCTCTCTCTCTCTCTCTCTCTCTCTCTCTCTCTCTCTCTCTCTCTCTCTCTGTGCTGCAAAAGCGCCTAAATAATTTCAAGTAATCGTATTTTCAGTAAATCAATTAAAAGTCACGAAAGTGGATATGTTTTTCCAAGTTTCACTTGCCCCAACTCATTTGAAGTTTCCTATGTAATAAGCAATACATATAAGGTAGGTTAGCGTACCTAATGATTATATTTGGCTTTGCATTTATGAAAAAGGTTATAATTTAGTAGGGTTAGATTCAATTTAGCTTTTATGCGAATATGAGAGGCTAATTAGCTCTTTTTGACTGCCAACTTAGGTAAATTAAATTTCATGAGATTGCATTGATGTCCATGTACTAGTGCAACATAATAAATAGGCAAAATTGTTTGGCTCTATTTAACTGCGTTCTTTGAAATATTGACCATTTTATTCTCTACATCTACTGTCTCCTCTCTTTCAAATGGAAGACCCTAAAATGCCAACCCCACCTACCTCACCGCAAGAGCAATTCCAAGATGGATTATCTGGGGTATCATCTCCAAAGACAAGTGCAGATCAATCGAAAATGATTGAGGTATGTCTCAATTGACCTTTGTACTAGGTTATTGACCAGGTATTCGTTTTTCAAATACAAGGAAATGGATTTTTTTCTGAAATTTTTTTTTTTGATTGATAATAGATGATAAAAAAATAATTCCTATGCTCTCAAGCAACCTCATTTGGTTTATGATAGAATTAAGATTTGATTTACCACAACTCCATCATGTAGATATGTGAATTGATTCTACAAACTTTACATAGATTGTAACTTCTATCAAGTTAGAATCTAATTCTATTTTTTAAGTGCGAGCAAATCTAAATATTTATTCTAACGATTAATTTTTGGTTGAATTTTATTTTGGATAATTGTCCAAAAAGTCCTAAACCTATTGTATGATGGCTACTTTAGTTCTAAACTTTTCAATTTTTTCAATTTAGTCCTAAATCTTTTGAGGATTTGCAAGTCCTTTCGGCCAATTTTGGCCAAAAATTGTTTACGTGGATGATTTTTCCTTTTTATTTTAAAATTTCTGAATTTTTTCTGAATTTTTCCTTTGCTTTTTTGTTTTTTTTTCCTTCATTGAATTTTTGCTTGGCGGGGTTGTTAGCCACAGGCAAGGGCATCATGATCCTCACCTATTTGACGTTGTTGGGCCCCAGTTAGCTAATGAATGAAAAAAGAAAAGAAAAGAAAAGAAAAGAAAAGAAGGAAAAAAAATGTACAAATTTTAAAAAAAAAATCGCAAGAGTTGTTTACGTCAGCATTGGCAGAGCCACGTAGGATGGAGGTGTCCATGTTAGTGATTTCCACCTAAAATTTATCGGAAAAATTACATTAGCATATTGTCAAAATGTTTCTGACTAAATTGACAAAATTTAAAGGTTTATGATTGAATTGGCCATTGGATTTGAGACTTTTTGGACAATTTTTCAATTTTGTTATTGTATAAAATGTCTAAAAAAACGCTTAAATCTTTTACTGAGAAAGAATTATAATATATATATATATATATATATATATATGTATCTATATGTTCATATGTCTTTTGTGCGTCCATATTTTTTATGAGTATGCATATTTATAAAATGCATGTATACTAGAATATGATTTTGCGGATGATAGAATTAAAATGGCCAATAGGTTGCTTTTGCTTATATACATTGGAAAGATAGATAATCTTGTTCTAGGGTTGTTGGTTTGAATGTATTACCCTTTACATAGTTCGATTTATGAATTGTTATCTGTTATCGTTGGACAATAACACAAATGACAGTTATTTGAAATGCCAAATCTTTATTAGATTTTGTAATTAATCAGACCGTAGAATTTGTCATGGTAAACATTATTAATATATAAAGAATAATTCCGGTTAAAGGAAATGAGTTCCATATACATTAATAATGTGTACAGTTAAACCAGCACCTTGAACATTAGTGTCTATTCTTCTAGTGCATAGAAATTTGGTCCCATCATATAGAAAGATATCTAAATGTATAAGTACAATTACATGATAATGCTCAAATAGTAAGAATCTTATATTAGGGTAATATAATGAATATAGTTCAAGATCCTATTTTGCAGCATATATTTTTTCCCATTTCGAATCATTGGGCAGCATTTAATGATGAACATAGTTGTATATGCTTTGATACTTTTTTTACTCATATCTTGTACTTTTCTGCCACTTTCATCCTTGCAAGTTAATTGGTCAGTCTCCACTATAAACAAGTCTCGTGTTATGATTGGATCGAATGAAGCATGTGGTTCAAAGAAACTAGAAATTCCGAATCAAGGAGGAGAACGTGACCAAGTGTATACATCACTTAGAGCAATAGTCAACGTAAGTTATAACTTTCTATAAAGTTATCTTTTGGATATAAATATCGTGTCGGGTTTATTTTGTTCTTTGATATTTTGTGAAATAGACTATGACACAAATGCAATTTTACTATTATAGATTATGGCTTTTTCAATTTTTCTTTTATGAGGTTCAATACTTAGTTTTTGAATGTGGATGTCTTCACGAAAAGATTGACATAGCATAACATTGTGATGCACATGACTCCATCTTAATTCTTGAAGTATATTTGATAAACCTGGATGTATATATGAAGTGCGCAACTAGATTTCATTTGCAAAAAGTTACAACTACATGATCTATGCATAAATATAGTACATATGTTCACAATTGTTGTCTCTAATAGTAAGGTATAATACTGATGATATGTGATTGTAGGAAGTTGCTTCACAATTGAGAAAAAGTTCAGATGAGGTGCTTGACCCGGATCCAATATCATATTGTATACCAGAACATTATGGTGGGATAAATGCCTCGAATATCGAGGTAATATTATTTCAATGATTTTTTTATACATTGCTCACATATGCATTGTGAATATCTAAACAACATTTTTGAGTTGGAGTGAATACTGATTGATAAATGACATATGATTAAATCCTAGGCACAATCAAATCCATCTTCAGCCATAGCCAAAACTAGGGCTAAAAGCACACTAGTTGGGGAAGAGATTGTATCTTTCGTACTACCCCTGGATTGTCAAATTGGGACAGACTTGAACAAGGTGGCTTTTAGAATTTCTTCTCTATGTTTTTACATTGAAATTCACATAAATATCTCAATTTATATATCTATAAATCTTTAGAGTTCATTCATTTTTGTGATGCCACTATTAACAATTGGTTGCAAAATATCCAACATCAATCTTCATTTGAAGAGAGGCTTCAAGAGTGGCATATTGAATGCAGACGACGTGCAAATGGAAAATTAGATTTGGTGATTGCATATTCAAAACTTTTGTTGATTTCGCTTTCCTTAATAGTATCAAAGTTTCAAAAGAAGTACTGTATATTCGAGTGATTTGTTATCTTTTAGACATTGCAAGGAGATGAAATGAATTATCTAGCAATGTATGTTGGCAAAAAGGATTGAAAAAAAATCTTACTTTTACTTTATCACCTATTTTATTATTAAGTGTACTCAAACTTTCTTTACACCTTTTGATGAGTAATAGCTTTGCACATGACTTTTGGGAATTTATCCAATGCTAACGAAGCTAATGAAATCTACTATCTTGCAGTTCTATCGTCATGGACAACCAAGTAGGATGTTTCGCTCAACTATTGAGGTTGTTGAGTTTATAATGGAGGCTTTCATTGCTAAGGAGACATCAGGGAATCATTCTGTACAAGTGAGTTATCAAAACCCTAAATAAGTAAAATGTGAACTAGTTATTTTTTATTTAGTGAGACTTCATTTGGGTGCCAATTCAGGAGCAAGGTGTGACATCATGATTTTCCAATTCTAGTTTCAATTTAATAAGTTGGGCATTTCATCTTCGCGTCTATAGCTTTGTTCTCTGAGTTGGCCACTCACGAGATAACTAGTCTATCAGGTGAAGCCATTAAGGAATCTAAACGCAATAGACTTGAGAATTTGACCAGCAACCGACTGCTCGACCGTGCTAATTTGCAAGGGTCATTATGGCACAGATCGATTAGAGACCGAAAATAGGTCGATTCGACAAAACCATGTGATTAAATGTGGGTGATTCCACTTAATTGCAAAATTCTGATCGATCGGCACTAGACCGATATCTCTGTCGTTTTGGTATCCTGTGTCCGTATTTGAAACCTCGAGATTTCCATGACAACCGAGAGTCGCCAATGTGTCGAAGATGCACTTTGTGGCTTGAAAATAATCAACCACAGGTCAATTGCACTGAAAATTCCTAAAAGCTACCCGATAGATTAGGACGCACTCATATTGCGCTAGATTGAAATTAACCGAGAAATTGAACTCTATTATCGAAATTGGAAGTTCTATTATGTCACAAATCATTTTAGGAATGTCGACTCATCCTCAGAAGATTTTTTCCACAAACCGAGATTTTTGGCAGAAAAGCAAAGTAAGGCCATTTTTGTTTGGGAAAGTCAGAGGGCCGGTTTTGATCGCATCTTTGGGATGCAAGTTGGATCATATGACGGAGAAAAATCATAAGAGGGACAAGGACACCATGGCGGATTTATTTGGGCTTCAATTGAATTTGTTTGTTTGAGAATTGAGCTCAATTGAGTAAGAATTGAAGGAATTAAAGAGGATTGAATGGAAATGAAGGCCATTTGCACAAAATTCGTATGCCATGGGGGGAGCAACATTTCAGCCATGAAGAGAGACTTCTTGAGGAAGATTTGAGAGAGAGAATGGCTGAGGATGACAGCCCAAGTGGTGGGGGCAAAGCCAATGAGAAGATTGCAAGTGTTGAGCTCTAGAGAGCCCAAGGAGACCCCCCACTCTTCAGCAGCTTCTTCTCCCTTAATCCAAGGCTTTCTCCATTGTTGTTGAAGGAGGAAAAGCTCAAGAGAACCAGAGGAAACCGAGCTCACCAGCCGCTCCATCGTCGCACGCCCGGAAGGCCATCGTCGGTCGTTTTCCTCCCTTGTTTTCTCCTCGTTCCAGTTTCTGCTCCAGCCGACCTTTCCTTAAAGATCCGAGTAAAAAGTTATCTTCCCAGACGAATCAACCAACGCTTCACCCACCGCGCGAAGAAAACATCCAAACCGTTCAGGAGGACTTGACGGTGCCCCGAAAGGAGCCCTGTAGCCTCCCGAAATTGGGCACGAAGGAACAGCCCCCCGCTGCACCAATGTCCGGAAGGCGCCTAGTTCCGCCCTGTTCGCCTTTGTTTCGCGGTTTTCAGCCATCTTCTCCCCATTTCTACCCTACCTCCACCCATACCAACCTCCCATAAGATCCCTAAGACCTTTTGGAGCCACCGGTTGCCAACCACCCGCTCGCCAGAGCTCCGATTGGCCCGTTTCCTCGTCGTTCAGCCCTTCTTCTTCTCTGGTTCAGTCCTTGGAACAGAAGCAGAAAACCAGCAAGGGTCTTCAGTCATCATGGCCCGTTTTCAAGCCCTTCTCGGCCTTCGTTGGTGTCACCGCTTCGAGATTTATCTACCGCCTTGGCGTCATGGTCACCGTGAACTCACCGGCGCGCAAAACCGGTGAGTTTACCTTCTAATCCTTGCTTAGTAAGTTAATGACGCTTTATGGGTGTTTTTTTTTTTTGGTCAGTCTTATGCTAATCCTACTCTAACACTCACTCTCAAACTTTTGCCCTGCCTCCTTGCAGGGCATGAGAGTCGAAACCCATTCCTGAAATGAAATCGTCCCTACCCCAATCCCCCCTGAGAATGTGGGGATTTGAACCCCCAACTTCCCCCTTCCAAGATGGTTAGATTAGTCTAAATAGGTTTAGGTGGTTAGATTAGTTTATTTTAATGTAAATTAGATTAGTTGTATGATTAGTTTAATGGGTGTTTAATTAGGGCTAATTGTATGATTAAATTAGTGTAATCTTGTTTAAGCCCTAATTAATTATTTTTAATTATTTATTTATTTTTAATTAATTAATTATTTCGAATTTATAAATATTATTTTATTAAATTATATTATTATAATTTAATATTTAATTATTTAATTTTCGGACTTAAATTTAATTATTTAATAATTTCGAAAATTTTGCTAGGATGGCCGGTCGTTAGAATTTCGTGCTAATTACAGCAGTGCAATCGGTTTGTGCTAATTGTATGTTTAAATTGAGAAATTGAGTGATTGATGATTATGGTTAATAATTCCAAAAGTGTGGAACTGAATGATATTGATGAAGTTGTGGTATTTAACTTGAAAATACCCGGTGTTGGCTTTTAGCACCGTAATTGGTTTGTATGACTAGTTTGAATCGTTGGTTGTTATTGGATTGAATATCCAGTTCTATGGTTTATTATTGAATGATCAGCTTTGGCGAGCATTTGTTTATATATATGTATCAGCTTGGGCGAGCAATTATGATATACATATATATATATATATATATATATATATATATATATCAGCTTGTGTGAGCACTATATATCAGCTTATGAGAGCAATGATCGTTTATCAACTTGTGAGAGCAACAATCCATTTATGATCGAGTTATCATCTATATATCAGCTTGTGTGAGATGGAGCAAGCCAATCCGATATATATATATATATATATATATATATATTATATCAGCTTGTGAGAGCATTGCATCCATTTCAGCTTGTGTGAGCCGTGATTGTATTGATGGATGAATAGACGATATGGTTTAATAGATGGTATGAATTGATAGATGTGTGGATCATATGATATCAATTGGATTGATTGAATTGATAGACCAATGGGTGTGTTGGTAGTTTCAGCTTGTGCGAGCATTATTTGAATATGAATTGTACTGACGTGCAGGAAGGGACTGAGGCGAGGTAAGTCCTCTGTCCTCTTTGTGTGGCTAGAACGCTTTGAGGCGTATTTTCTTCCTAATTGAGTCTTAGAGGGTAAGACTCGCTGAGACATTATCTCACCCCGTTGTGGGCTCAACATTTTCAGGTCCTTAGATGGCGGTCGTGGAGGACTCGAAGCCATGGACATTTGTGGAGGTGGAGACCAAAGAATCGGTGAACGTGTTTGACTAGTTGGTCTTAGGACAGTTCCCTTTTTGTTGAGCTGGTCTATTTTGTAGACAATCCAATGTTGTATTTAAACCTATGTGTTTATAAGAAAGATTGTTTGGTTGTGATTGATTGCCTGCTTTTCTATCCCAAGTTAAATGTTGTCAGGGGATTTGTTTCGCTTCCACATGTGCAATAAAAAGAATGGGTCGGCGACGTGTGCTGGGAAGTCGCATATTTCTATGGACCAAAGTGGGATGGGCGCGCGCTCGGAGGATCGAGGCGTGACACAAGGTCCTGGTACTGCAGCAAAAGGTTTATCGAAGATAAATATATCTTCCAGTAAGAAAGAAAAAATTCCTCCATCCAAGTTATTTAAGATCTCTAATGTAGAGAAGTTTTCGAATGCTCAACCTGAAACTAGTAGAAGTGTTGACTATACCAGTGTTGAAAAGGCAAATTCAGAAACCGACATTAAACGTTTTCTGGAGGAATCGCGCAACAACCTCATGAACTTCTTCTGTAGTGGATCAGGGGCACAAGGTTATTCCTTTGAAGCAAATCTTACAACTTAAGAAAAAATGAGCTCCTTATATCTGCTAATTATTTGATTTTTTATTTATTTATTTATAGAAAGCAAACATGGAGGGGGAGAAATCCTTGAAGTCAAGCAGTGAGAACAAAGATGATGGCATTTAGTGATGAAGAGACTCCTACAAGAGGCAAATCTGCTTGAGGGGAGGATTGCTTTGATTAGTTGAGAAAAACAACCATCACTTTGCAGCAGCTCATGCATCCATGATTTAAGGAAGAGCATAAAATGACATGCATTAGTTCAAATGTATCTTCACAAATATCTGACTTGGTTTATCCAATCAGTGCAACTGAGTTTATTTACATTTCATTCAGAAAACTTGTTGGATGATATCTGATGTTGAAACTTTCGTAATTGAACGATGAATCATCAAGCCTTGTTTGTCGGCCGGGAATAGAGAAAGTGGAATGGGAATAAAGGTTATGTTTTCTTTCCATTTGTGTTTGGTGGCTTACAATCTTTATTGAGAATAAAGACTCTTCAAATTGTTGTCATCAATATAGGAGCTGGTGAGTCGAAATAACGAAATCGGGAACGTAATGGGGGCATTTATCTCCCACTATTCAAGTATCCGCTGCCATATTTTCCTGGAATTGTCACATTAGAAAACAAACCATTTCTGGATCATTTTCTGTGACATAGAACTCGGCTACGTGATTAGGTTGAGTATCTCAAATAACAGCTTAAATTCCCATCAGGTTCTCATTTGGTACGAGACCATGCCCAATCAGAGTCGCGGACATCTCGCTAACCTTGGCATGGAGGCTTAGACCAGCATCATAGGCTATTCTTTTAGGATACTGATCAGAAGAGACAGCCATATGGGTGTCAGTTATCGTGCCAAAGGCACGCTAATTGGCCATTACCAATCGAGCATCCAACATGAGGCTTAAGAAGAGGCCTAACTTGCAATATCTTTCTCCAACTGTAGGCACTATTACCTGTTATATTCACTTATAGGTAATTAATTAGCTTTTTTAATTAATTAGATGGTTGATTCTGTAATGGTTAACATTATCAACGTACAAGGAACTTATTTCTTTAATTGGTATCATTACTGTTCGCAGTTCACTATTTCATTATCAAATGATAAACTATAAATATTGTCGTGGATTGACATTCGTATGGATGACTCACGAGTCATTCTTGTTTAATACTTTCTAAAACAACTAAGAATATGCATATGGTAATATAACTATCTTTCAAATGAATCGAGAAAGAATGATCATGTCATCACATCTTATTTATATCTTTGTATATATAGTCAATGATTATTTTGATACATTTTATTTTTTAGTAAAATCCATGGTTTGTTTAATCCTTATGGAAACCACCAAAGAAGACCACGGAAATTAATATTATCTCCTATAATTTGTATATTCATTAAAGCATGAGAATTTATTCTCTGTTGAGTTGTCAAAAATAGGAAAAAAAGCTGCTTTTTATTTGTGGACTCATCGATGAATATTTTCTCTTTATTCTATGCTGTTATTGTTGAGATACATATATAAGTTGTGTGTTAAAAAATGTCATAAATTGGAGAATTGGTGTGATGTGATCATGTCATCACATCTTATATATATATCTTTTCAAACAAGGTGATTTCTTCATACCTCATAGTGTACTCGAAGCTACCAATAAGCGGAAGATTGCATGACAAGAAATGTTACCCTAGAATCCTAGGAAGCCTTGGAAAATAGCCATCCCGACTTGCTGAGTCGAACCGTCCATAATTCCATGTAACGCGTGAGCCATCACACTACTCTCACCCCAATCTTGCCTCTGATTATATCCATGTCCCAAAAATTTACAACAAGGCACACTTGGATAGTGACCATGTCCCAGAAGAAATGCTTGGGATCTCATGGTTGCAAATCCAAGTTGCTCTGCGAGGTATGCGCTTGATGATTAATGAATCCCAGCCCTGGCACGGTTGGGACGCCATGGCCCGATGGCCTGGCATGAAAAGAATTCACTTGCTGTTCTAGCAGAGTGACAGAAATGATGAAGGTAAAACAGTGCAGAGAGAGTACAAATCGAGCTTCCACTCTTGACAGTCGTATGAAAAGCCCATGCCTATTTTCCCGCCAACTTTGCACCTGAAAAGCACCTTCTTGGTAGACTGGCCTCTGAGTTAAAGTAAGCATTTGTATGTAGCAAAGAGAGAGAATAAGAAGAATACTTCCTTTCAGAGCTGCTCATCAAGATCTCAAGAATGCAGAAAAATCTTAAGAACCATTCAAAATCAAAATCTTTGCGACACAATTTGTGCTGATACGGCAATGGGACGCCCACATGGCTTTCTCTGAGAAGACCAGACTTTATGTTACATAATTCAATCCCTAAAAGCACATGCATCCCCAACTTTAGTCAGACAGCATTAGGACAACCTGATGCATTTGAAGATGCAAAGTAGAAAACTTCCCGAAGACTTTGTTTTGATTCTGCTGAGCACTCGAGCAACGTTGGTACAGCACAGAACATAATAAACACAGAGTTAACCAATGATTACAAAGCATAATTGATCGACTCTTCTGATGAATCCAAAGTAGATGGGGTCAGAGTTGAAGAAATCCTCTTGTGTTGCTTGTTTTAGTAGTCCAGGTTTTTATTAATTTTCCTCTTGCGTTGGCATAATCAGATCCTATCAATTTGACGGGGTTGTGCATACCTTACCTCCTCACCCAAAAAAATAAAAATAAAAATAATCACTTTGACTGTTTGAGTTGATGGATAAACATTAGCATCTTAGTAGTTAAGAACAAAACATACAAAAGTTCTATTGTATTAAATCATTTCAATCTGAGACAATTATCCTCTAATCATGAGTCGATCTTACATGTCTATAAGTCAGCTTGATAACCTGCCAAGTAGGGAGCTAATTACCATTTGAAATTGACCAAGCAGGTTAGATTATAGAACAAGTTAGCAAAGAGTCGCTTTGGCACTATTACAATTTGGGTTTATAGAATAATGGTAACTTGACAAGGTCCATCTACAGACATACATACAAAACTATAAATAATCAGTTTTGAAAATCCTGTTATATATGGGAGCAAGGTGGGAGGGGAAAATGCAAAGAAAATCTCCACTGTTTTACTTCGTCCATTTTTTCCTTACTAGCAATTTTTTAACTTTTAAAAATTTTCCACCCAAATTTTATTTTTCTCCTTTTTCCCCAATTTCCTATAAATCTCATTAATGATGAGATCTGATAATGTCGTTTAAGTGTGAGTGGGTTTAGTTGGTGGATCTAATAATGTCGTTCTAGTGTTTTTGGAACAACCATGAGCTCCTTAAAGTCAACTAGGAGAGAGAAATTAATGAAATTTATGGATGTGGAATTCTTTTTGCCAATTAAAATTAATTTACTTAATGAAGCGACCTGATTGCACTATTTGCATAAGTTTTTGACTTGATGGGACTATTTATAAGTTTAAGAGTTTATTGTAATTTGATAATAAATTTTAAGACTTTTAATGAACTTATCTTGAAATTCTTACTTTCAAGGTGGAATAACTCATAAATCGTTGTATCCTTACACCTTCTCTATAATTTCTCTCTACGAAGCTGTTTGCATTCTTTTAAGGAAACAAATACAAAAGAACATAATAACCCGTCTCATTTTCACTTGGCTAAACCCTGAAAAGAAAAAAATCAAGTAATGACCATTTCATGTTGAATTGTTGCTCGTATATTATTCAACCATCTCCGTCACACTCCATGTGTGAATTTGAGGTGTCACAAATATGCTTACTTATAATATTGGTATCATTGTTAGTGTGAGCTTATACAACCCAAAATGACATTGGCCGTTATTGACACCTATTTTTTAACTGACACGTTATTAAAAGTAAAAAAATCGAGATTAGGGTTTTCGATTTTGACGGAGCCCGTTTCTTGACAAAAAAAATGTCGTTGCAGTTCGAAAGGTTGACCTATACGAGAATCTCTAGATCTACGCTTATTTTCAACTCCCCAAAGCATTTCGTGTCATTTTTAGACAATTTCCTATTCATTTCTATTGAAAACCCAAAAAGTCAAACGATTGACTTTTGGATTGACTTTTTGGTCAATTCCTTTGACCAAAAGTCAATCCCAGTCAAAAGTTGATTTTTTTGCACAAAAAGATATGAGATGATACCACCGCTGCGGTGGCCTAGTTGGATAAGGTTCTCCAATGAAACTAACGAAAGTGGAGGGGGTCGAATCCCGCTGGCCACATGGGGTCTTAAGCGTGACGTCGGGGTAGTGGGTCCTTCACTAGCGTCGCTCCAGGGTTTACCCACTGGCTACCGGCTATACGGGGTTCCTTGGGTATCAAAAAAAAAAAAAAAGATATGAGATGATCTTAATTTAACTTTAGCCAAGTTAATTTTCGAAAATTTCAATAATTTGACACATAAATGAACCTTTTAAGAAAAGTCAAGTTGACTTTTTGATCAAATCTTTGACCAAAAAATTGAAAAAATGAAAAATCCACAAAACATTTCGCTTTAGTGTCGAAAATTTTGTGAAAATTGATTAAAAACCTTGTTTCTCGAATTTTTCGGTTTTAGGTTCGAAATTGACCAAAAATAAAATTACTTTCATTCTTTAATTAGTTCTAGTTTCTTTTACGACATTTGATCTAGGGACTATTTCTCATTCACTCGTTCACTTAGTTTTGAGAACGGTCGTGTCGAAATGCGAATTGTCACTTTAAGTCCTAATTAGGGAGTCCGAATTAATTCTTTATAATTTGCGAATAGACACTTTCATTCCACTCATTTTCTCAAGATAAGTCTGAATCTACCATTTTGAGAGATTTACTTGAGAACTTTCCAATTTGAGGAATTCCACCTTCTTGGATATAGGAAAACCAAATTAAGAGCTTCAATTGAAGAAATTCAAGTCGACATATTTGAGAATAATGTTTAATTTCGCAAATCAAGGTTCGATTTTATTATTAAACCTCGATAGGATAAGAGTCATGACGTCAATTCAAGGTTAATTTGAATGCAATATGTTATTTTAAGCATGGACAATTAGTTGAATAGATATCTCGCAATATTAATTGAATTCAATTTCGATTAATTTGTGATTTCAATCAAGAAACTGTAAAATTATTTGATTTGGCCTGTAATGTCAATTATGTGTACCCATGGTATAGATCCATTATTTTTCGTGATAATCAAGCAATTAGGTCAATAGAAAATCAGTGGATCACACTTATGTAATTTATTTGGCCTAGTCTCTTTAGAATTGGACTGTTTTCATTCAAATCGAGTAAGTTTTCTTATCAATTTGGTTGTTTAGAAATTAAATTGCATAAAATTTAGCCCGCAAGGACTGATAAGCCAGAACTGACCAAGAATCGATCGAATTGGTTTGAACTGGTCCGACTGGCCATTGGCAAGATAGGTCGGTTTGGCCCTTTGCCAGTTAATTCTTGATCGTTGACGACCACCCATCAGCTCCTTGTCATGTACACTTTATTCCTATGTCCCTTGAGTGTCCAGATTTTACGAAAACACCCCCGAATTTCGTGAAATTACAAAATTGACTCTAATTAGGCTCTAATTGTAATTTGCGTTTAAACTCTCATTTTTGCGAATCAAAACCATCTGATCAATCGTGGGACACATTTTAATTAATATTAACCCCTAATGAGCTTAATTAGACCATTAGATCAAGTTTCGACCATCGGATTGAATCGATGGTCGAGATTTGACCTTTAATCAAGATTATATAAGGATTTTCCCTCCAAAACTTTAGGCGGTTCATTTTGATAAAATTTCAGATCTATAGATACATTTTCTCTCTCTAAAAATCTCTCTACATGAAAGATTAGGATTGAAAGAAATGAAACTTTTTTTTTTAAATTTATATTTTTAATGTTTTGAGCACTCGGTTGCGTTTGTTAACGTTACCTGCCTCTCGCGCGTTCGCACCATGCACCCGCCCCTTCTCGAAGCACGTACTAGCCAACCGCGGGACGCAGGTCAAGTCCAACACTGAGACCCATTCCAACATCTTAACGAAACTTGGCCTTGTGATACTATAAATATTATAACTTTTGTATGGTGTTAATTTGAGTGCTGTAATTTTTTTTTCAACTACTTGAGTATATGGCACTAAGCGATCAGAAAAAAATAGTTACAAAATTTATAAATAATGACATTCAAGTAAGCATTGTATAAAATTATATTATACAAAATTATAACACTTGTAGTGTCCTTTTCTCATGGAACTGATTTCATACGAATGCGATGTTGATAATCTGTAATCCATCGATTAGATGAGGCAATCGAGTGGAAATGTAGCCCTTAATCCCATTGTCAAGTAGAGTTTTTGTAACATTAACATTCGTGCACAATATGAAATAAGTGTTAGAAAAGTCTTTAATCTTTTGCATTAGTGCCAATTTAATCCCAAGCCTTTAATAATCTTTTGACTTGATGCCAATTTGGTCTTAAACCTTTTGACCTAATATCAATTCAGTCATTCCGACTAATTTTGATTGGATATTATTGATGTGACACGGCTAACATTGATTTGGACAATTTTTAATAATAATTTAATTTTTTCGAATTTTTTATTTTATTTTATTTTTTTTTTTTTCTCTTCTCCTCCTTTCTCCAGCCGATCACCGATAAGCGAGATTGAGGTCGAACTCACCAACCTCTTGCGAGCTTAGAGCCCTTGCCAGAGGTCGTAAGGGTGGCCTTGCAATGGGCTAGCAAAGCTTGGCCTTGTAAGATTTGATGACGATCGAGCCTCACCAGCCACAGGTGAGGCTTGACCTAGCTAGATTCAACGAGGCTAGGTGAGGCTCAACTCTTGCTAGATCCTATAAGGTAGAGCCTTGTTGGCCCTCATCTCTAGTAGATTATTGAGGTTTGATGATTGGCCAAAGGAAGGAGGGGAAAAAAGAAAAGAAAAGAAAATAATAACTAAAAAAATTGAAAAGTATTATTAAAAGTTGTTTACTTTAGTGTTGGCCATGTCACATTTGCAATATCTAATTGAAATTAGTCCAAGGACCAAGTTGACATTAGGTCAAAAGGTTTAGGACTAAATTGGCATCTATAAAAGGTTTAAGACTGAATTGGTATAAAAAGCAATATTTTTAGGACTTTTATGACAATTTTCTCGAAATTATTCTCTTGTTTGTAAAAAAAAAAAAAAATGTAATAAGTTAATTACCACTTAATTTCATGTTTTTCCCTCTCTTGTTATCTATTGACAAAAAGATGTATTCTTAAATTTTCTTGTAGCAATATATTTACCAAGTTAATCATTGCCGTACTTTGGCTTTTCAGGTGTTAGAGTAATTAAATAGCAAACTGTTCTAAAAATTTAAATTATTAGGCGAATGCGTGATTTAATATTTAATTATTATAATATCAGGAATACTTAACAATTGTCGGTGTATTTGATCATTAACTTTCATTTGTACGTTGGAAGTAGAATGGATAAAAGTAGGCTCCCAAGACTTATTGTCCAGATATGACTTCCGGGGAGGAGAAGGTTTTTGTCCTTAGGGTTTTTATCTTTTCAAACATATTATCGAAAACTTCCTTGAGTTACCCTCATCATTGGCGGGTAACAGTTACCCACGCTTGTAAGGAAAATTACCATGCGGTGACCAATTCAGTACTAGGCTTTTCAATTTTGTCCATTTTGTTCTAAACCTTTCAATTTTTTCAATTTAGTCATAATTTTTTTAATCCTAAATCTCTTGCAAATAGTCATTTTAGGCAATTTCACTAATATGGACATCGACTGTGCTATATGGCATGACCAGCGATAACATAGATAAGCTTTTACAATTTTTTTTATTATGTTTTCTTTTACTTTTTTTCTTTCTCCATTCCTTTGGTGACCTTTGCCAACCGTCGACAAGGCTTGGCAATGACCAGCGAAGGGAAAAAGAAAAAGAAAAAGAAAAAAAAAGAAAAAGAAAAAGAAATGAAAAGGAAAAAAAAGAAAAATTTTATAAATTATTTATGTTAGTGCTAGTCGTATCATGTACAATGGTTGGTGCTAACTAGATTGTCACGTCAAAATATGGCCGGAAAGACTAAATTGCCAAATCGACAAAATGTTAAGGATTAAGTTTGCACTAGTTTGATTTTTCTATCATTTTGGTACCTGGTATCCGTATTTGAAATCTCGAGATTTTCACAACAATTGAGAGTCACTAATGTGTCAAATAGGTTCACTGTGGCTTGAAGAAAATCGACCACGGGTCATTTGCCCTAAAAAGTTTTGAAAGCTACCCAATAACCTATGTCACGCTAAAAACACGCTGTAGTGAAATTAACCACGAATTTGAATCCAATTTCAGAAATTGAAGGTTCTGTAATGTCACAATAAATTGTAGGAACGTTGACTCAGTCTCAGAAAATTTTTCTGCAACCCGAGACTTTTTGGAAAAAAGTCGTCCTAGGGCCGTTTTTGTCCAAAAAAAAAGCCAAGGATTGCTTTTGATTGCGCATTTGGGATGCAAGATGGTTCAATTGGTGAGGAAAAATACAAATTTAATTATTGACTCGATAACGGAATTTATTGAGGCCAAATAGGATTGAATTGAGCAAGAAACTAAGTCCAATTGAGGGAGAAATGTTGAAATTCGTAGCTCCCCCCCCCTTGGCATATGGTTTTGGACCATTTCAATGTTGCAAGGGGGAGCATTGGTGGCTCATTGAGAGCCAAAGAAAACATGCTTTTGTTGCTTTGGACACTGAGTCCTCACGACGCTTTAAAAGTTAAAGGGACCCAAAGAAAACTAAGCGATGTGGGACTAGAGAGGACCCCTTCCCCTTCCTTGGGCTATCACATGCTTGGTTGTGGATGAAGAGTAGGGGACAAGGGAGGGCATGTGGCCCCCTCTTGCCCTCTCTTCCTTCCTCTCCAAGTCTGGCCAGCCATCCTCCCCTCCCTTTTGTTTTCTCCCACCTCCTAGATGTGGGAGAGGACCCCTTCCCTTCCTTGGGCTATCACATGCTTGGTTGTGGATGAAGAAGGAGCGGGGAGGGCACCACCTCTTGGGATCGTCACACGTCAGCCATCCTCCCCTCCCATCGCCGGAACGTCACCCCGCTGCCTCGCGGGCCGTCACACGTCACGCCGTCACCCCGCCGCCTCGCGCGCCGTCACGCCTAGCCGCGCACGCCCTCCACCTGCCGTGCTATCCTCATTGTTCCAGTAGCTCCCTCAGCCCGTGCCGGAGTTGTTTGGCCCACCTCCGACCCTTGTCAGTGCCCACCATGGCCCGATTTGGCCCTTGCACTATTCTTCGATTAATTCCTGCTTAACCCAAGCTTGTTTCTCTTCTGTTTCAGCAAGAACATAACAAAAAGTGTGTGGGTTTTAGAGGTGCCGTTTGGCCCGTTTTGAGGTGGTTCTAAGCCTCAAAACCTAGGCCTGCTTTGGAGAGAAAGGACCCCACGACGTTCCCATCGTTTTGCATCGACTGACTCGTTAAACAAGTGAGTTTAACTCACTAAGCCTTACTTAGTAGGTTAATTATGCTTAAGGATTGTTTAGATTAGCTTAAATATGGATTAGTGATAAGCTAAGATGGTTAAATTAGCCTTATAATGGATTAGTGTAACTTAATTAGTGAGATTTGTTCAATTGATGATGGATTAGTCGAATCCAGTAGAATTCTTGCAGTTCGAATTTCTGGACCCTCGCCATTTGCCATTTTTGTAGATCACAATGGGTTACGAATTTGAGGTTGATGTCTTCTTGAGAAATGTTTTAGACATCCTCAACTATAAAATATATTTTTCTCAAGAGTTTTGGTGACTCAAAAGAATGAAATATCAGCTCCGTCATTTTCAAATAGAACCTCAGTTTTTGCTTGAATTGGTGACCTTTTAAGATTCTAGAGGTTTTTATTAACTCCTAGGGTTCGAATTTCAAAATGGTTTCTTCACAAAAGTTTTTTGTCACATATTATAGTTTAACATACTAAAATTTCAAATCAAACGGACATGTTTTGGACCTCGAACCAAACTGATTTCAGAAAACAGACTTTTTGGAAAAATACACAGTTTTGGTGCTGGATTGAACGATTTACTGGGCTGAATCTAGAAGGATCTGGGTTAAGATGACTCATGAAAAATGTTCTTTTATGTATCCTCTATAACATATTCAAATTTGGGAATTTTCTGAACTCGTTTGATTAGATTTCTGGATTTAAACTTGGAGACATGCGAGTGGGCCTATTCTGCCAATTAGAGCCGGTTATGAGTTTGTGATGGTTCTTGAGGCTTTGATTGTTTGAAATTGCACCTCTGATATATGGTTGGTTTGTGACAAGCTCTAGAATTTATCTAGAGTAGTTTGGTAATTTTCTAGGCTCGTCTCGGCTTCTAATTAGGCTACAACGGGCCTAAGTTAGATTTATTGCATTTCTTTAATATTTTCCATAATTATTTAATTAATTAATTATTTTCTGGTAATTCAACCGGGATGGTCGATGACTAGAATTTTATGCTGAGTTCAGTGGTGCTCTCTATTTATTTATTTAAGTACCGGGTTGTGAGAATTGAGAGTATTGATGATTATGAGAATTTATCCCAATTTAATGTGGGAATAACCACTAAAACTCACCAAACCTAAGAATTTCTGAGTGGGGCCGTGATAACCACCAAATATAGAAAAATTGCCAAGTGGGGCCGTGATGCCACTAAACCTAGAAAATTGCCAGGTGGGGCCATGATAACCATAAAATATAGAAAAATTGCCAAGTGGGGCCGTGATGCCACTAAACCTAGAAAATTGCTAGGTGGGGCCGTGATAACCACCAAATATAGAAAAGTTGCCAGGTGGGGTCATGATGACCACTTAATCTAGGTTGTGCCTGTTAGGCCGTGGCTAAGAGTTGAGAATGAATAATCGAGGTGGCTGTGTGATGGTCTTGATAACATGTAATCGATTGAGTCGATTGATCGATGAGTCAATCTGATTGATTGGATGATGTGATAGTCAGTAGTTATGAATTGACTGACTTGCAAAAGGAACTGAGGCCAAGGTAAGTCCTATGACTCGTGTTGTGCTTAGGTAGCCTTTAGGGCGTAATTGGCTTCCTAATCGAGTCTTAAGGGGTAGAACTTGCTGAGACATTATCTCACTGGTTATTGAATAACTATTTCAAGTCCTTAGGTGGTGTTGGCGAAGAACTGGAAGCCCTGGAGTTTAAGAGGCGAAGCATGAAGAATCAACGATCTTGTCCGGCTAGCTAGTCGTAGGACAAATTTCTTTTGTAGGGAGTTGATTCCTTTTGTGAACCTTTGTATATAGACCCGTGTGTTTATAAAAAGGTATTTTGTGAAAAATTGGTCATACTTTTCTATCATGTTGTTTTATTGTCTGGGGATTAATTATATGCTTCCACGTGCGTATTAAAATAAAATGGTCGATGATACGTCCTGGGATGTCGCAATTATATCGACCAGGTGAGGGATGGGTGCGTGCCCAAGGATCGGGGTGTGACAAAAAGAGTGATTGAAGGAAAAAATAATACTATCTTGAATTTCTAATACACCAATCTATTATCTTCTCCATGCAACAACATATAAAAAGTCAAAGTTAAGAGATCTTTCAATCTATGTGGTCACCATGTGGCACTTTAGTCTGCCTCCATGAAGGCCACGTGGTAAGGCACATGGAATAAATTTACCATGTGTCCCACACGAGATCAATAAGCATTAGTTTATCGATTTTGACCTCAAACTTCAAAATTTGCTTGAATTTAAATATAAATAAAGAGAAACTATCTTCAAAATATATATATTTAAATGATGTTATCATTTCAAAACTATATTCTCGAACAATATAATTCTTTATTCAAATAATACAAATAAATTGACATAGTTAAGTTAGATCAACCTACTCTATATTTTGCTAAGAGTGAAATAAATGATATAGTCTATTTAATTTTAAAAAAAAAAAACTTATCAAACTAAGAATAAAATCAATTAAATTTTTATATCTTTTGGTACTATCGTTTTGCTTTTGATTTTATTTTCCAATCTCTAGGTGCTTAATACAAGTTTTAAAGCTTCCTGTTATATATGGGAGCAAGGTGGGAGAGGAAAATGCAAAGAAAATCTCCACTGTTTTACATCGTCCATTTTTTCCTTACTAGCAATTTTTTTAACTTTTAAAAATTTTCCACCCCCCAATTTCCTATAAATCTCATTAATGATGAGATCTGATAATGTCGTTTAAGTGCGAGTGGGCTTAGATGGTGGATCTAATAATGTCATTTTACTGTTTTTGGAACAACCATTAGCTCCTTAAAGTCAACTAGGAGAGAGAAATTAATGAAATTTATGGATGTGGAATTCTTTTTGACAATTAAAATTAATTTACTTAATGAAGCGACCCGATTGCACTATTTGGATAAGTTTTTAACTTGATCGGACTATTTATAAGTTTAAGAGTTTATTGTAATTTGATAATAATTTTTAAGACTTCTAATGAACTTATCTTGAAATTCTGACTTTCAAGGTGGAATAATTCATAAATTGTTGTATCCTTACACCTTCTCTGTAATTTCTCTCTATGAAGCTGTTTGCATTCTTTTACGGAAACAAACACAAAAGAACATAATAACCTGTCTAATTTTCACTTGGCTAAACCCTCAAAAGAAAAACTCAAGTAATGACCATTTCATGTTGAATTGTTACTTGTATATTATTCAAACATGTGCGAATTTGAAGTGTCACAAATTCGCTTACTTATAGTATTGATATCATTGTTAGTGCGAACTTATACAACCCAAAATGACATTGGACGTTTTTGACACCTAATTTTTAACTGACATGTCATTAAAAGTAAAAAAATCGAGATTAGGGTTTTCAATCCAACGAAGCCCGTTTCTTGACAACAAAATGTCGTTGCAGTTTGAAAGGTTGACTCTATTTGGGAATCTCGGATCTATGCTTATTTTCAACTCCCCAAAGCATTTCATGTCATTTTTAGACAATTTCTTATTTATTTCCATTGAAAACCCAAAAAGTCAAATGAATGACTTATGGGTTGACTTTTTGGTCAAAGGAATGGGTTGACTTTTTGGTCAATTCCTTTGACCAAAAGTCAATCCCAATCAAAAGTTGATTTTTTTGCACAAAAAGATATCAAATGATCTTAATTTTACCTTAGCCAAGTTAATTTTCGAAAATTTCAATAATTTGACACATAAATTAACCTTTTAAAAAAGTCAAGCTAACTTTTGATCAAAATTTTGACCAAAAAATTGAAAATATAAAAAATGGGATAAAAACACTACAAGTGCCATAACTTGGCACAAAGGGACACTTAAGTGCCATAACTTTCGAAAGGTATATTTAAGTGCTACATTTGAAGAAAAGTGGGACACCTGAGTGCCACCTCCGGCGAAGCCAGCCGGAAATCATACGTGGCATTTAAATATTAATATTTCTCGCCGGAGAGCTGAGTCAGCTCTACTTCACCCCAAACGATGCCGTTTCGGGTGTTGGCCAAAATAGAACCCTTAAATCGGCCAAAACGACATTGTTTTGGCATAATTTGAATTTTAATATATTATAAAAATTAATTAAATTAAATTTAAAAGAAAATAATAATATAATTTATACTAACAAAAAAAAAGAAAAAAAAAAGGAAAAGGAGAGGAGGAGGAAGGCAACCGACGGCCGAGGGCCGAGCCCTCACCGCCACCGCCTCCCGCCGTCGCCGGAAGGTGGGGGAGGGTCGGCCGGGCCGCCGAGCCCGGCCGAGGGTCGGCGGCCCCGGCCGATCGGCGGCGAGGGCTTGCGTGCCCTCGCCCAAGATCCGGGCGAGGGCACGCAGCCCTCACCGTCGGCCGCCTCCCTCCCCCCCCCCCTTGCGCCAGCCAAGGGCCATCGCCCATTAGGGGTTGCCTCAGTGGGCGGTGGCCCTTGGCCCAGCCGGGTGAAGGCCACCGACCCTCATTGGATCTGGGCAAGGGCTGCAACCCTCAACACGATTTGGGGCGAGGGCTCATGAGCCCTCGCCGCCGGTTGGCAAGGGTAACCGGCTCCTGGCTAGGGCCCGGCGACCCTAGCTGACCCTCCCCCCTCTGTCGCCAGCCCTTCCCGACGATGGTTTGGAGGTGATGGCGGCCACCTCCCCCTATATATATATACACACTCACATATATATTAATTTTAAAATTATTAATTTTAAATATTTTAACTAAATTTAATTTAAATTTAATTTAATTAATTTTATGTTATTTTTTACCATGTCAGCCCAAAACGATGCCATTTTTGCATTATTTGGCCACGTCAACGTGCAAAACGGCGTCGTTTTGGGCTCGCTTCGCCGGAAAAATGCCACGTATGCAATGTGGCCGAATTTTGGCCGGATTGGCATTCAAGTGATCCACTTTACTCCGATTTTGGCACTTAAGTGTACATTTCAAAAGTTATGGCACTTAAATATCCATTTCTGCCATGTTATGGCACTCTAGGAGTCCACACCTCAATAAAAAATCCACAAAACATTTCACTTTAGTGTCAACTTGACTTTAGTGTTGAAAATTTTGTGAAAATTGATTAAGAACCTTGTTTCTCAAATTTTTTAGTTTTAGGTTCGAAATTGACCAAAAATAAAATCACTTTCATTCTAGTAATAATTAGTTCTAGTTTCTTTTACGACATTTGATCTAGGGACTATTTCTCATTCATTTGTTCACTTAGTTTCGAGAACGGTTGTGTCGAAGTGCCAATTGTCACTTTTAGCCCTAATTAGGGAGTTCAAATTAATTCCTTATAATTTGCGAATGGACACTTTCATTCCACTCATTTTCTCAAGATAAGTCTGAATTTGCCATTTTGAGAGACTTACTTGAGAACTTTCCAATTTGAGGAATTCCACTTTCTTGGATATAGGAAAACAAAATTAATGAGCTTCAATTGAAGAAATTCAAGTTGACACATTTGAGAATAATGTTTAATTTCGTGCATAAGGGTTCAATTTTATTATTAAACCTTGATTCATTTTTAGGATAAGAGTCATGACGTCAATTCAAGGTTAATTTGAATGCAATATGTTATTTGAAGCATGGAGAATTGGTCGAATAGATGTCTCGCAATACTAATTGAATTCAATTTCAATTAATTTGCAATTTCAATCAAGAAATTGTGAAATTGTTCGATTTGGCCTGTAATGTCAATTATGTGTACCCATGGTATAGATCCATTATTTTTTGTGATAATCAAGCAATTAGGTCAATAGAAAATCAATGGATCACATTTATGTAATTTATTTGGCCTACTCCCTTTAGAATTGGACTATTTTCATTCAAATTGAGTAAGTTTTCTTATCAATTTGGTTTTTTAGAGATTAAATTGCATAGAATTTAGCCCCTAAGGACTGATAAGCTAGAATTGACCAAGAATCGATCGAACTGGTTTGAACTGGTCTGACTGGCCATTGGCAAGATAAGTCGGTTCGGCCCTTTGCCGGCTAGTTCTTGGTCACTGACAATTGCCCATCAGCTCCTTGTCATGTGCACTTTATTCCTACGTCCATTGAGTGTTCAGATTTTACGAAAACACCATTGAATTTCATGAAATTACAAAATTGACTATAATTAGGCTTTAATTGTAATTTGTGTTTAAACTCTCGTTTTTGCGAATCAAAACCATCTGATCAATCGTGGGACACATTTTAAATAAGATTAACCCCTAATGAGCTTAATTAGACCATTAGATCAAGTTTCGACCGTCGGATTGAATTGACGGTCGAGATTTGACCTTTAATCAAGATTATATAGGGATTTTCCCTTCACAACTTTAGGGGGTTCATTTTGATAAAATTTCAGATCTATAGATATATTTTCTCTCTAAAAATCTCTCTCTCTCGCTCTCTTTCCCACTCTTTCCTCTTAGCCTTCCTCCCTCATGAGTGCGACCGACCACCGTCGGTTCATGGTTTGACCGGTGGCCCTTGGTGTGGCACCACCATCTCCGGCCTCCCTCCCTCCCTCGTCCTTGGTGTTGATTGGAGCTGTTGTTGGCTCTAGTGGTTGTTGAAGGTGTCTGCCCAAGTCGATCCATCGATCGGAGTTCAAGATCGGCGGATATGCTAATGGAGCTTCCAACATCTTCACTCGGTCAAACTGGCAGTTCGACAACCTTCTTCGATGGTCTCACCATCGCCGATTCCCTCATAGATGGTTGGGAATTGGCCGAACAGCCACCAAAAATCCTCCAGTGGCCCAATCCTTCCCGGCGGTCCAAAACCAATACAAATTGAACCGGTCTTCTTAAGCTCGTGAACCAGCGGTTCAACTGCTCGATGCAGCTCTCCTACAAATCCTCAATATTAGTTCGATGTCCCTCATAGCTCGTGAAGTGATCCAAAGGTCTGGTCCTCATTCGATCGCGTTTGAGTTCAACGAAAATGCGAAAAGGTAATACTTGAATTATGAATCTGATGAAGTGAGATCGAGCTAGTCGATTGGGGTTAGGATTCAAACCTACGATCATGTTTTACACTGAGATATGAAGTTTTAAATATTAAATGATGACATGTGATGAGTTTATAGTGATTGAAGATGTGTTTGAACTTGATCGTTTTTTATTTATCTTGATCTGCAAAAATCATAGCGTTGAGGTTGACTCTATGTTGAGATTGATCTGAGGCAGTAAACATCATTTTTTTTTACCTCGAATTTTTCTACACATGTGATCTGCATTTGACAAGCTTTGATTTTGATAGGTTGTAGGCCCCGAATGGATGTCATTTGGTACCTGAATTATGCCTGGAAGTTCGTCAATTTTGCTGTGTTTTGTGCATTGTTTTGATGTTCTGTCTTCGAACACATTGCTTGTTTACTATTTTTCTACTAATTTTTGTGTTTGGATTTTGGAGATGTTTTCTTCATGAAAATTGCATGAAAATATCATGGTAATATCGTATCTTTTGTTCATAACTTTTGGAATTGATTTGGTTAGGAAAAACTTCGAAAAATCGTTGTTAGGAGTCTGCCCTATTCTAAGTCCGGCCTATGTTTGCTCTGAAATGAGGTCTTAAATGTGTCCATTAGGTCCCATCCTTCATAAGATTGTAGTATGCATTACAAACTTTCTAGCTAGGTATAATTTGTGCCAAATGATTGTTGTTTACTATGTCAATGTTGCGTGCGAAGATGCATTAATGTTGCTGCAACTTGTGAAGGTTATTGCATGGTTCAGTTTTGTCATTTTTATGTTGGCTTATATGAATCAAATTAGGTCTAGGTGTCTCACGAGAAATGCTCATGACATTGCATTCTACATATAGAATTTTTCATAGAATTTTAGCATGTCGTTAAGTCATCGAAAATCACTCATGTTTTGTGCTATACTTGTTGTGATTAATGCTGATCATGAACCCATGAAAACATCTTCATTGAGCTCCTTAAGAGCCAGATTAGGTCTCGAGTCTTCTAGGCATATTAAGAGCACTTTGCAAGCTTCACATTGATGTATGACATGCCCCATTTGAATGTCATTTACTATATGAAAACTGTACATCAAGTTGGCAAATAATAACTAAAATTGCTATGCATTTTGATCTAAATGGCAAAGCACCTTTCAATGTAAATGAATTCATGTGACCTTTTGCATTCCGATTTAGGGTAGGTCATGTGTGAGTTTCACATTTTTTATGCATTGTTTAGGTGGTCTTATAAGTCATTAATCATGCATTACTTTTTTATTTGCTTGTGGCTGATTTGCATGCCTTTGCGATTGTCGCTGTTTGACCATGAATTTGACTCTAATTGGACTTGTCACCTCTTAGAAAGTCTTAGGGTTCATCTTAATCTTTCCGATGATACCAAATTTGAATGATTTTCATATCATTTGACCCGTCTTCTATTTTTTTTCAAGTTAGGTTAGAAATCTGTCTCAAGTGAAATTCGGAATCCATGTTTTGCTCTTGCGAGTCTGTCCTATTTTTATTTTGTATGATTTTCTCATTAAGGATTCTAAGGTCAAGTCCTCAATGAAGTTTGTTTGTCTTTCTCTTATCTACGTTGTGGTGAAATTTCATCTTTTTTAGACTTTTTTTACTAGGTCAAATTACTATGGATCTGCCATGATACCCTGTTGTCTTGTTATATTTTTGATGTGATGCCATGCTTTCTTGAACTTTTATAAATTCTTACGTAGCTCACCTTAGAAAAATTTTCTCATGAAATTTTTCCTCATGATGTGCTTGATGTTGGGTAATTTTCTCAGAACCAATTATCCATGTATTCCTTCTCAATTGAGTTGATCTTATTTGACCCCTTCTACGATTTTTGTTGTAATCCACTGCTGTGATTTTCTTCTAGAATTTTTTCAGGACAACTTGCATACTGAATTAAGATTACATGCGTTCATGAGTTTTGATCCTTACCTTTTGAATTTATGCACAAAAATTTTCAAAAAACAAAAAACAATTTATCATGCTTTTCAAACGCTTCGAATGTCATGAAACCATATGAAATTTCATGTTCTTGTTGATTTGAGCTTGGTTTTAGTTCAAGCGATGCTCACGCACAAAACTTTCATGTAATGTTTTGCATTCTAAATTTTCAAATTATGCTTTTGGCTTGACATTGATGTTGTTTAAGGTTTGGAATATAGTTAGAGCCTCTGCGAAGCTCGATCATAGTGCACAGGATGCACCCAAGTTAGCCTTGATGATTAAATATGTTCCATAACCATGACACAACTTTGTTATGTCATTAGTGTCTTTTCTCTTAACTCGCTATTAATCATTTTTTAAATGACTTTTGAGCATCACCTGAACCCATTAATTTTTTTATGTGTTTACTTTCGTTGAACACCTGTGATTGTGCTTGGCGCTTGTCGATTGAACAAGTGATCTAATGTTGGCTCACTAAAATTATCTGACTAATTGAGAACCAAGGCCCAAGGGCGTACTTGCATGTTTACTTTCCGCTATGCATGTGATTTTTAGATGTATGTATAGGTGCAATGCATGAGTTTGTGGGATACCTTTAGGATACCTTTAGAACTTGTTTTAGGGGTTTCTTAGAATTGGTTGCCACACGAGAAGAAAAATGGTGACCAATAGCTATGAGCCTTAAAAAATGAATTGGGGTAGGTAACCTATAGGGATCGTCGCATGAATCATAAAGGTTGACCCCGAGGCCAAATTTGATCAATTTTGCATGTTGTTTCAATTCCTCAATTGTTCTTGTTTGCTTTATGATTGCGATCGTTTTTGGTGATGTTGATTGTTTCTTTCCCATTTTATGTACCTAGTTTTAGTTTTAGATTATGTTTAGAATAGACCCGTGGAGGTGGAGGTCCTCCGAGACATGAAGAAGATGGATGGTCATTGTCCAATCCGACCTTGTTTTTGTATCATTTGTTCCCCGATATATTTTTTGGGTTATCTCTTATTCTATAAATACCTGATGAGTTGCGGGTTTTCTTTCTTCTAGATTTATTTTTGTTTAGGATTACATGTTAGATTTACCGCTTTTCTTAAAATTGTTTTCTTGAGTATTTACTTACCACACTGTCTTTAAATTTCAATCATTTGCTTTTTTTTTCCCTCTTTTAATAGAAATAGATTGGTATAAAATTGACCACTCACGCATGATCACTTAGTTTCATTGACTCAAAAAAAAAAAAAGTAAAAAAGACACACACGAACACCTTAGGAAACAAGACAAATCATTAGGTATGGAAATGGCATTAATAGAAATATTAGCATAACCCAATTTCTTGAACCCTAGAATCTTTAGTTGCGCGAATATTGATGGACCACTCCTGACCCTTGATAGGGTTTTTTAGCTGACCCCCCAAAAATGAAACTAGTGGAGACTCCGAACTTTTATCTAGGTTGTCTTAAACAACTCATAGATAATAAATAAACCCGTCATGAGGGGTATGGGTCTTGACGGAATTCACCATAATTTGCATATCCGATGTGGAGATTTCCTATAGGATGAAGTGATGCCATAGTTATGGTTGAGAGTATTATTGGGAGGGCTACTATGGTAACGATACCCATAAATATGATATTCACATCCGATCTTCTTTTTCATGGTGTATCGATCGTGTGGATGCAAATCATGATACTTTCCGCTATCACGTGAGGTATGAGTTTGGGAGAGCTCATGACCATGGTTGAACGAACTCACATCGTCAATTCCAAAAGATGACATGATGACGTCTTATGGGACATGTACGGCTAGGGAACTCCCATAGTCCAGTACTTCTAAACCCAATCTTTTCCTCTCCCCACCACGGGAGGGCTGACGGAGTCGAGTAGCGATAGACGTACATGTAGAATAAATCCTATTGTCTAACAAATACACTCTTAAGTATTTCTTTTGGGGTCTTGGGCCACATGAAGTGTTAGATCGCGGTGAAGTTTTATAACATCTTGATCATTTAATTGATGAAAGAGCCATTGTGATGTTATTCAAAAGGAAGGAATCACCAATAAATGGTCACAATTTTAGTATTTCTTTTGACGACTTGCCTTAGATATAAGGTATCACGTCGCTATAAATGATATCAGATGAACACCTCCTTCCATAGACACGTGGCTCAAGACGAGTAAGAGCCTAGTCGCTTCGAAATAATGACTTCGTAAGTACATTAGAACTTGTACCACATGAAATGGGCCAAGCTTTTATAAAACAGGATGGCAAAATAAAAGATAAGTTCCTTGCTTAAAGATTCTAAAAACAAGGTCTTATTAAGTTGCCTGAACTTCTATTATCGATTATTTTATCTGATTTTCCTCTGTGCACCATGTACGATTCATAGATTAAAAAAAATATCCTCCTTGAAAGATTGTTATATGTATGTGTTGTATCTTGCTAATTTTTCGTTTATATATATAATACTGTCGATATAAGTAGCTAGATCTAGTAGAGATAGGTTGAACCTTATTTTCTCAATTTTTATTGGGCAGAAGAACAGCCCAAGTGTCATAACTTGGCATGGGAGGACACTTAAGTGCCATAACTTCGAAAAGGTACACTTAAGTGCCAGTTTCGACGTTAAATGGAACACTTAGGTGCCACTCCGGCGAAAATCCAGCCAAATGGGTGACGTGGCAATTTTCCGGCGGTTGGACACAAAACGACGCCATTTTGCATGCGACGTGGCGAGAAAATGCAAAAACGACGTCGTTTTGTGTCGATATGTAAATAATTAATATAAAAATTAATTAAATTAAATTAAAACTTAATTTTATTTAAAATATTCTAATAAATAAAAAAACTCAAAATTTTAAAAACTTAAAATTTTAAAAACTCAAAATTTAAAAAACTTAAAATTTAAAAAAAAAATAAAATTTAAAAACTTAAAATAAAAAAAAAAAATTAAAATTTACAAAACTTAAAATTTAAAAAATTTAAATTTAAAAAACTTAAAATTAAAATAACTTAAAATTTAAAAAACTTAAATTAAAAAACTTAAAAAAACTGAAAATTTTAAAAACTTAAAATTAAAAAAACTTAAAATTAAAAAAATAATTTTTTTTTTTTTTTTTTTAAAAAGAGGGGGCCGAAGGGGGTGGTGAGGTGGCAATTTTAATTTTTTTTTTTTATTTTAAGGTTTTTAAATTTTAATTTTTTTAATTTTAATTTTTTAAAATTTTAAGTTTTTCTAATTTTAATTTTTTTTAAAATTTTAAGTGTTTTAAATTTTAATTTTTTAATATGAATTTTTTTAAATATGAATTTTTTAAAATTTTAAATTTTTTAATTTTAAGTTTTTTAAAATTAATTTTTTTAAAAAATTTAAGTTTTTAAATTTTTAAGTTTTTTTAATTGTAAGTTTTTTAATTTTAATTTTTTTTTAATTTTAAGTTTTTTAAAATTTAAGTTTTTTAAAATTTAAGTTTTTTTAATTTTAAGTTTTTTTAATTTTAAGTTTTTTTAATTTTAATTTTTTTTAATTTTTTTTAAAATTTTAAGTTTTTTTTAAGTTTTTAAAATTTTAAGTTTTTAAAATTTTAAGTTTTTAAATTTTAAGTTTTTAAATTTTTAATTTTTAAATTTTAAGTTTTTTTAAGTCTTAAGTTTTTTAATTTTTTGAATATTTTAAATAAAATTAAGTTTTAATTTAATTTAATTAATTTATATATTAATTATTTACACTTAAGATACAAAACGACGTCGTTTTGCATTTTCTCTCCACGGCGTGCAAAATGGCATCATTTTGTGTCCAACTCACCGGAAAATTGCCACGTCACCCATTTGGCCGGATTTTGGCCAGAGTTGCACTTAAGTGTTCCACTTTACTCCGAAATTGGCACTTAAGTGTACATTTCCGAAGTTATGACACTTAAGTGTCCTCCTGTGCCAAGTTATGGCACTCCAGGTGTCTCAAACTCATTTTTATCGTTGGACCTTTTTTTTTCCTGATTGTTGGACCTTGTTCTAATGTATAAACCTCAATGGAGGTAAATGCTTCAAAGTGATGATAACATTCGTCCTCATATAACAACAAATCCATAAGAGTACTTGAAATTTTACGCATGTCATCCGATTGATGAAGCCTTACTCAATGTATATGGATAGAGCAATTAATATGAAGTCACAGCAATCAATTGGGCTAAAAGGTTTAGATATCCTGTGTAATATTTTATTTCATGGTGGATGTTAACTGGAAATTGTCCAAAAACTCTTAAATCTATCGAGCAACGATCAATTAAGTCTAAACTTTTCAACTTGGTTAATTTAATTTTAAACCTTTTGAGGATTTACTAATATAATCTATCTAATTAAAATTGATCGGAAATCGCTGATGCGACCAATGGCCATCTTACATGGCGCATCAGTGCTAATGTGGACGATTTTTGCAATTTTATTAAAAAATGTTCTGATTATATATATATATATATATATATATATATATATATATATTTCTTTCTTTTCTTTTCTTTTCACTATTTGCTTCTTAGAAGACAGCCGATGATCCTCACCAGCCACAAACAAGGGCTTGCACCAGCAATTGGCCATCATCGAGGCCCCAATGATCCCTATCGGCCTTTGTAGGAAGTGAACAATGAATAAAAAAAAAAAAATAAAGAAAAGATAAAAAATTGTAGAAGTCGTTCATATAGCATCGCCCATCCTACGACCATGTCGCATAGGATGACTAGTGGCCACATCAGTAATTTCCAACTAATTTTGGCTAGAAGGACTATATTTGCAAATTGTCAAAATGTTTAGAAATAAATTGGTCAAATTGAAAAGTTTAAGACTGGATTAACAACTGTATAATAGGTTTAGGACTTTGTAGAGAATTATACCAATATTAACAAGATACATACTAGCTTTTCAAGTGAACATGTGATCTCCTTCGCTCTTACCGAGCTTATAATAAAATTTTATTCCAAACTTGCAGAAGTAAGGGTATGTTCCTTTCGTCGCACTGAAAATGGAGTTCATTTGCTAATAAGATGTGGCTAGATATTTAAAATGATCGGGCTAAATTCATCGTTCATTGTAGTTAATGTGATCTGATTACGGTTTTAATGATCCCTATAAAAGGCAAAGGCCATTCATGGAAGTCAAAAATGCAAAATCTGGCATTTAATGCTTTAGTCTAATGAGCATTTGAGGTTTGAATTTGAAATGCATAAGAGATAAGGATCAATGCATGTCCTGAGACCTCTTTACATTTGACCACTTACATCCATAAAATTTGGTAATCTCTTAAATGTTAATTCTGATTATAGTATATCTAATCACCCATCAACTGGTTAACCTAAATGATATTGGTGCTAGTTTACATTCCTAAAATTCCTTTGGCTCTCTCTGTCTCTCTGTCTCTCTCTCTCTCTGCTGCAAAACCGCCTAAATAATTTCAAGTAATCGTATTTTCAGTAAATCAATAAAAAGTTACGAAAGTGGATATGTTTTTCCAAGTTTCACTTGCCCCAACTCATTTGACGTTTCCTTTGTAATAAAGCAATACACATAAGGTAGGTTAGCGTACCTAATGATAATATTTGGCTTTGCATTTATGAAAAAGGTTATAATTTAGTAGGGTTAGATTCAATTTAGCTTTTATGCGATTATGAGAGACTAATTAGCTCTTTTTGACTGCCAACTTAGGTAAATTAAATTTCATGAGATTGCATTGATGTCCATGTACTAGTGCAACGTAATAAATAGGCAAAATTGTTTGGCTCTATTTAACTGCGTTCTTTGAAATATTGACCATTTTATTCTCTACATCTACTGTCTCCTCTCTTTCAAATGGAAGACCCTAAAATGCCAACCCCACCTACCTCACCGCAGCAATTCCAAGATGGATTATCTGGGGTATCATCTCCAAAGACAAGTGCAGATCAATCGAAAATGATTGAGGTATGTCTCAGTTGACCTTTGTACTAGGTTATTGACCAGGTATTCGTTTTTCAAATACAAAGAAATGGATTTTTTAATGAAAAAAAAACCAAAATTTATGATTGATAATAGATAATAAAAAAAAATTCCTATGCTCTCAAGCAACCTCATTTGGTTTATGATAGAGTTAAGATTTGATTTACCACAACTCCATCATTTAGATCTGTGAATTGATTCTACAAACTTTACATAGATTGTAACTTCTATCAAGTTAGAATCTAATTCTATTTTTTAAGTGCGTGCAAATCTAAATATTTATTCTAACGATTAATTTTTGGTTGAATTTTATTTTGGATAATTGTCCAAAAAGTCCTAAACCTATTATATGATGGCTACTTTAGTTCTAAACTTTTCAATTTTTTCAATTTAGTCCTAAATCTTTTGAGGATTTGCAAGTCCTTCCAGCCAATTTTGGCCGAAAATTGTTTACGTGGATGATTTTTCCTTTTTATTTTAAAATTTCTGATTTTTTTCTGAATTTTTCCTTTGCTTTTTTGTTTTTTTTTTTCCTTCATTGAATTTTTGCTTGGCGGGGTTGTTAGCCACAGGCAGGGGCATCATGATCCTCACCTATTTGATGTTGCCGGGCCCTAGTTAGTTAATGAATGAAAAAAGAAAAGAAAAGAAAAGAAAAGAAATAAAAGAAGGAAAAAAAAAGAAGAAAAATGTAGAAATTTTATAAAAAAATCGCAAGAGTTGTTTACGTCAGCATTGGCTGAGCCACATAGGATGGTGGTGTCCATGTTAGTGATTTCCGCCTAAAATTGATTGGAAAAATTACATTCGCATATTGTCAAAATGTTTCTGACTAAATTGGCAAAATTTAAAGGTTTATGATTGAATTGGCCATTGGATTTGAGACTTTTTGGACAATTTTTCAATTTTGTTATTGTATAAAATGTCTAAAAAACGCTAAAATCTTTTATTGACAAAGAACAAATTACATATATATTTATATGTATCTATATGTTCATATGTCTTTTGTGCGTCCATATTTTTTTATGAGTATGCATATTTATAAAATGCATGTATACTAGAATATGATTTTGCGGATGATAGAATTAAAATGGCCAATAGGTTGCTTTTGCTTATATACATTAGAAGGATAGATAATCTTGTTATAGGGTTGTTGGTTTGAATGTATTACCCTTTACATAGTTTGACTTATGAATCGTTATATGTTATTTGTTATTCGTTGGACAATAACACAAATTACAGTTATTTGAAATGTCAAATCTTTATTAGATTTTGTAATTAATCAGACCGTAGAATTTGTCATGGTAAACATTATTAATATATAAGAAATAATTCCGGTTAAAGGAAATGAGTTCCATATACATTAATAATGTGTACAGTCAAACTAGCACCTTGAACATTAGTGTCTATTCTTCTAGTGCATAGAAATTTAGTCCCATCATATAGAAAGATATCTAAATGCATAAGTACAATTACATGATAATGCTCAAATAGTAAGAATCCTATATTAGGGTAATATAATGAATATAGTTCAAGATCCTATTTTGCAGCATATATTTTTTCCCGTTTCGAATCATTGGGCAGCATTTAATGATGAACATAGTTGTATATGCTTTGATACTTTTTTTACTCATATCTTGTACTTTTCTGCCACTTTCATCCTTGTAGGTTAATTGGTCAGTTTCCACTATAAACAAGTCTCGTGTTATGATTGGATCGAATGAAGCATGTGGTTCAAAGAAACCAGAAATTCCGAATCAAGGAGGAGAACGTGACCGAGTGTATACATCACTTAGAGCAATAGTCAATGTAAGTTATAACTTTCTATAAAGTTATTTTTTGGATATAAATATCGTGTAAGGTTTATTTTGTTCTTTGATATTTTGTGAAATAGACTATGACACAGATGCAATTTTACTATTATAGAGTACGGCTTTTTCAATTTTTCTTTTATGAGGTTCAATACTTAGTTTTTGAATGCAGATGTCTTCACGAAAAGATTGACATAGTATAACATTGTGATGCACATGACTCATTCATCTTGATTCTTGAAGTATATTTGATAAACCTGGATGTATATATGAAGTGCGCAACTAGATTTCATTTGCAAAAAGTTACAACTACATGATCTATGCATAAATATAGTACAAATGTTCACAATTGTTGTCTCTAATAATAAGGTATAATACTGATGATTTGTGATTGTAAGAAGTTGCTTCACAATTGAGAAAAAGTTCGGATGAGGTGCTTGACCCAGATCCGATATTGTATTGTATACCGGATCATTATGGTGGGATAAATGCCTCGAATATCGAGGTAATATTATTTCAATGATTTTTTTATACTTCACATATGCATTGTGAATATCTGAACAACATTTCTGAGTTGGAGTGAATATTGATTGATAAATGACATATGATTAAATCCTAGGCACAATCAAATCCATCTTCAGCCAAAGCCAAAACTAGGGCTAAAAGCACACTAGTTGGGGAAGAGATTGTATCTTTCGTACTACCCCCGGATTGTCAAATTGGGACAAACTTGAACAAGGTAGCTTTTAGAATTTCTTCTCTATGTTTTTACATTGAAATTCACATCAATATCTCAATTTATATATCTATAAATCTTTAGAGTTCATTCATTTTTGTGATGCCACTATTAACAATTGGTTGCAGAATATCCAACATCAATCTTCATTTGAAGAGAGGCTTCGAGAGTGGCATATTGAATGCAGACGACATGCAAATGGAAAATTAGATTTGGTAATTGCATATTCAAAACTTTTGTTGATTCTGCTTTCCTTAATAGTATCAAAGTTTCAAAAGAAGTACTGTATATTCGAGTGATTTGTTATCTTTTAGACATTGCAAGGAGATGAAATGAATTATCTAGCAATGTATGTTGGCAAAAAGGATTGAAAAAAAATCTTAATTTTACTTTATCACCTATTTTATTATTAAGTGTACTCAAACTTTCTTTACACCTTTTGATGAGTAATAGCTTTGCACATGACTTTTGGGAATTTATCTGATGCTAACGAAGCTAATGAAATCTACTATCTTTGCAGTTCTATCATCATGGACAGTCAAGTAGGATGTTTCGCTCAACTATTGAGGTTGTTGAGTTTATAATGGAGGCTTTCATTGCTAAGGAGACATCAGGGAATCATTCAGTACAAGTGAGTTATTAAAACCCTAAATAAGTAAAATGTGAACTGGTTATTTTTTATTTAGTGAGACTTCATTTGGGTGCCAATTCAAGAGCAAGGTCCTGGTACTGCAGCAAAAGGTTTATTGAAGAGAAATATATCTTCCAGTAAGAAAGAAGAAATTCCTCCATCCAAGTTATTTAAGATCTCTAATGCAGAGAAGTTTCCGAATGCTCAACCTGAAACTAGTAGAAGTGTTGACTATACCAGTGTTGAAAAGGCAAATTCAGAAACCAACATTAAACGTTTTCTGGAGGAATCGCGCAACAACCTCATGAACTTCTTCTGTAGTGGATCGGGGGCACAAGGTTATTCCTTTGAAGCAAATCTTACAAGTTAAGAGAAAAATGAGCTCCTTATATCTGCTAATTATTTGATTATTTTTTTTTATAGAAAGCGAACATGGAGGGGAGAAATCCTTGAAGTCAAGCAGTGAGAACAAAGATGATGCATTTAGTGATGAAGAGACTCCTACAAGAGGCAAATCTGCTTGAGGGGAGGATTGCTTTGATTAGTTGAGAAAAACAACCATCACTTTGCAGCAGCTCATGCATCCATGATTTAAGGAAGAGCATAAAATGACATGCATTAGTTCAAATGTATCTTCACAAATATCTGACTTGGTTTATCCAATCAGTGCAACTGAGTTTATTTACATTTCATTCAGCAAACTTGTTGGATGATATCTGTTGTTGAAACTTTCGTAATTGAACGATTCATCAAGCCTTGTTTGTCAGCCGGGAATAGAGAAAGTGGAATGGGAATAAAGTCTATGTTTTCTTTCCATTTGTGTTTGGTGGCTTACAATCTTTATTGAGAATAAAGACTCTCTTCAAATTGTTGTCATCAATATAGGAGCTGGTGAGTCGAAATAACGAAATCGGGAACGTAATGGGGGCATTTATCTCCCACTATTCAAGTATCCGCTGCCATATTTTCCTGGAATTGTCACATTAGAAAACAAACCATTTCTGGATCATTTTCTGTGACATAGAACTCGGCTACGTGATTAGGTTGCGTATCTCAAATAACAGCTTAAATTCCCATCAGGTTCTCATTTGGTACGAGACCATGCCCAATCAGAGTCGCGGACATCTCGCTAACCTTGGCATGGAGGCTTAGACCAGCATCATAGGCTATTCTTTTAGGATACTGATCAGAAGAGACAGCCATATGGGTGTCAGTTATCGTGCCAAAGGCACGCTAATTGGCCATTACCAATCGAGCATCCAACATTAGGCTTAAGAAGAGGCCTAACTTGCAATATCTTTCTCCAACTGTAGGCACTATTACCTGTTATATTCACTTATAGGTAATTAATTAGCTTTTTTAATTAATTAGATGGTTGATTCTGTAATGGTTAACATTATCAACGTACAAGGAACTTATTTCTTTAATTGGTATCATTACTGTTCGCAGTTCACTATTTCATTATCAAATGATAAACTATAAATATTGTCTTTTGGAATTGACATTCGTATGGATGACTCACGAGTCATTCTTGTTTAATACTTTCTAAAACAACTAAGAATATGCATCTGGTAACATAACTATCTTTCAAATGAATCAAGAAAGAATGATCATGTCATCACGTCTTATATATATCTTTGTTTATATAGTCAATGATTATTTTGATACATTTTATTTTTAGTAAAATACATGGCTTGTTTAATCCTTATGGAAACCACCAAAGAAGACCACGGAAATTAATATTATCTCCTATACATTTGTATATTCATTAAAGCATGAGAATTTATTCTCTGTTGAGTTGTCAAAAATAGGAAAAAAAGCTGCTTTTTATTTGTGGACTCATCTATGAATATTTTTTTCTCTTTAGTCTATGCTGTTATTGTTGAGATACATATATAAGTTGTGTGTTAAAAAATGTCCTAAATTGGAGAATTGGTGTGATGTGATCATGTCATCACATCTTATATATATCTTTTCAAACAAGGTGATTTCTTCATACCTCATAGTGTACTCGAAGCTACCAATAAGCGGAAGATTGTATGACAAGAAATGTTACCCTAGAATCCTAGGAAGCCTTGGAAAATAGCCATCCCAACTTGCTGAGTCGAACCGTCCATAATTCCATGTAACGCGTGAGCCATCACACTACTCTCACCCCAATCTTGCCTCTGATTATATCCATGTCCCAAAATTTACAACAAGGCACACTTGGATAGTGACCATGTCCCAGAAGAAATGCTTGGGATCTCATGGTTGCAAATCCAAGTTGCTCTGCGAGGTATGCGCTTGGATGATTAATGAATCCCAGCCCTGGCACGGTTGGGACGCCATGGCCCGATGGCCTGGCATGAAAAGAATTCACTTGCTGTTCTAGCAGAGTGACAGAAATGATGAAGGTAAAACAGTGCAGAGTACAAATCGAGCTTCCACTCTTGACAGTCGTATGAAAAGCCCATGCCTATTTTCCCGCCAACTTTGCACCTGAAAAGCACCTTCTTGGTAGACTGGCCTCTGAGTTAAAGTAAGCATTTGTATGTAACAAAGAGAGAGAATAAGAAGAATACTTCCTTTCAGAGCTGCTCATCAAGATCTCAAGAATGCAGAAAAATCTTAAGAACGATTCAAAATCAAAATCTTTGCGACACAATTTGTGCTGATACGGCAATGGGACGCCCACATGGCTTTCTCTGGAGAAGACCAGACTTTATGTTACATAATTCAATCCCTAAAAGCACATGCATCCCCAACTTTAGTCAGACAGCATTAGGACAACCTGATGCATTTGAAGATGCAAAGTAGAAAACTTCCCGAAGACTTTGTTTTGATTCTGCTGAGCACTCGAGCAACGTTGGTACAGCACAGAACATAATAAACACAGAGTTAACCAATGATTACAAAGCATAATTGATCGGCTCTTCTGATGAATCCAAAGTAGATGGGGTCAGAGTTGAAGAAATCCTCTTGTGTTGCTTGTTTTAGTAGTCCAGGTTTTTATTAATTTTCCTCTTGCGTTGGCATAATCAGATCCTATCAATTTGACGGGGTTGTGCATACCTTACCTCCTCACCCCAAAAAATAAAAATAAAGGTAATCACTTTGACTGTTTGAGTCGATGGATAAACATTAGCATCTTAGTAGTTAAGAACAAAACATACAAAAGTTCTATTGTATTAAATCATTTCAATCTGAGACAATTATCCTCTAATCATGAGTCGATCTTACATGTCTATAAGTCAGCTTGATAACCTGCCAAGTAGGGAGCTAATTACCATTTGAAATTGACCAAGCAGGTTAGATTATAGAACAAGTTAGCAAAGAGTCGCTTTGGCACTATTACAATTTGGGTTTATAGAATAATGGTAACTTGACAAGGTCCATCTACAGACATACATACAAAACTATAACTAATCAGGTTTGAAAATCCAGTTGTGTGATCTGTGCAAGAGATGGTTCAGAGAGGAAAATATGATCAAAATGCAGAGGAGTTGAGCTGAACTTGGATCCGGAAAGTTCCTTCCATTGTCATTTTGCTTTCTAGTTTACATCAACCATGAAAAGAACTGCTTTATGTCCGCTCGAAGTCATTCATTAAAGGTGCCATTCCGAAAGAGGATTACATGAATATTTCTTCAAAATATAATTGGTCATCCCTCACCTAATTTTTCTTGACTTCACCACTTTAATTATCTTAGAAACCTCACCGGCCATGTAAAAATCTGTCCACTCTTGAAAATTGCTTCCTCAATCGGCAACTCTTAAACCTCTTGACTTCTGTTTCGTCTTTTCACCTAAGAACGTATATTACTCCTTCTGTCTAGTAGCTATTGCTAGTAGTTACCATCTTGGTATCTACTTTCGATCAAGCGACATGATTGAGGTTCAAATGCCCCCATTTTAATGAAACAGGTGAGACCATTTCATCAGGGAAAATTCCTATGTAGTTCTCAATGCCCTCCAAGTGACACCAGATGTAAGTGTAGCTTCTATCTCAAACTTGTCTGGCCGCATATTTTGCGGAGACTCATTCAAGCTATGGAAGAAAAAGGGGACACTCGAGTCACTGCACCTTAAAATTCCACCTTTGTTCTCAGTATAACTTAGCGGACTGTCCTAGGTGGTGAAGATCTTGCCTTTGTTATAACCGGAGAAACGGGTCTCCAGACAACAGCAAAGGAAGATGGCTTGGCATAGTCAACTGAAGCACAAACGGACACCCTTAAAACCAGGTTGCAGCTATAGAATTTGACACCCACAAGAGCTATGCAGAAGACGGTGATGATAACCACATGGCTGGATGTGAATAACCTTTTTTCGAGCAAACAAGATCCTTTGGCTAATTACAGTTTCAATATTTCAACAGCTACCTATATAACAGCCGGAGCAGAATATGACGGGAAGAATATCTCCCTGTTTGTCTCATCGAACAATGAAACAGGAGGAAACATGAAGAATCCACTTATTTCTTTCCCTTTTGATATTTCATAGTATCTCCCGCAGGATATGTGCCTAGGATCCACTTCAACCAGCAACTATACAGAGTTGAACTGCATAAGGTCATGGTTTTTTAAGGTCTCAAAATTTGACGAAAATTCTAAGCTGGTGTGGGTTTGGATTCCAGCTGCAATTGTACTTGCGTTGTGTGCTCTAATTTATCTCCTGAATAGAATAAGAAAAGGCAAAAAGGGTCTAGAGGAAGATACGTTTGATAGGATAATTTGAAGGTGGATTGTCGATACATAATTTATTATTTCATCTTGTTTCACCTTGACAGAAATGATCACAAGACTTACTTTTATATAGTTTTGTTACACGAATCTTACTCTTACTCTTAAATCATTCTAAATGTGTCTAGCATTTTAAGAAGACAGATTCTTGAGAATCTACAAAATATTAAACTAGACATAGAAATACAAATATTCTCTTGAGAGGAACACTCCAATAAAGACTCAATACGTGCACTATTCTTGGGAGCTGAACAAACATCGACATCAAACTGTGATAGAAATCAGCAATCATGTAGCCGATTGACAAGCATGAAATAGACAACTTGTCCATGAATCAACAAACTTTTTTGAAAGAATTTGGATTAATTACAAACACTCCCCCTTAAATCAAATTCTATTCCATTAATTATTCCAAGCAAACTCTTGAACTTTCGAAAAGCATCAATCTTGAGAAGTTTCATAACAATATCTGCTACCTAATCTCCCGTTTTCACATGCGAAACTTCAATTTTGTTCTCTCACTTGTTCTCGAATGAATGAATATTGAACATTGATATGCTTACTTTGTTCATGAAAAACTAGATTTTTCACCAAAGCAATAGCATAAATATTATCAACAAAAATCTTTATTATTTTATTCTACTCCATATGAATTTCTCCAAGTAGTCTTCTCAACCTTATTGCATGACAAATGCATGAGGATACTGTTACATATTTAGCTTCACATGTTGAAAGAGTAATGCTTGATTGCTTCTTTGATGGCTATGTGAAAGCAGTGTCACATAGGAGAAATGCAAAGCTTCTAGTGCTTTTTCAATCATCAATATCTCTACCATAATCATTATCTAAATAGGCTCTAAGTTGAAAGAATTGAGACTAATAGTAGTGCAAGCAATGATCAATAGTAATTTTGTTAGGGAAATCCCTTATGATGTTTTGAAGATAACAAAATAAATCAAAGGCTACTAACATGTTTGATGGTTTAGTAATAGACTATGCAGATGATAGCACGTGTAAAGGATATTGTCGAAGTCTATGCTTGGAAGAACCAAAAGACGGACTATATGCTGAAGCTAAACTTATTTACACTATGCCCAAACCTTAAAGTTAAATCTGTTCAGACTCAAATTGTAAAGTCTATCGCACTTAGACTCAGATTGTAAAGTCTGTTGCTTTCAGAATTTACATCTAGAACGAGACAGATCGTAACACAAGCCCTAAATGTATAACGGCTAGTGATCTGGTTTGGATTCTACATCAAGATTGATTTGATTGACTCAATCTAATTGATTGACAATTAGATCTTAAAGACAATAACTTTCCATACGAAGAAGCTCTACTTATGGAAACCAAGATTCTGTTTGTATGGGCGATCAACATCAATTTGGGATTCTACTTCTATCACTCAACGGCTACCAAATCTTCTAGGTACGGATCTGTCCAATGGGTAGATTGGAAGACGATCCTCTAAGATACTGTCCAACGACTAGTTTGGAAGTGGAGGAGTATTTAAGGAGATCAAGGACCAATGAGCAAGTAAGAGATAGAGCGTAGAATTTAAAATTCCAAAGTCCGAGCAACCTTCGATCATACACTTATCTCTTGTGAGCTTAAACGTTTATGATCACGAGAGAAATACCAAAAGAGTGACTTAGTGAGATAGTGTGATCTACTACTAAGTGTTAGCTGTAATCTCTTGTTGATTGCATAGTGAAATCCAGCCAAGAGGCCGTTATCGTGAGAGAGTGGACGTAGGCTTGATCTAAGCTGAACCACGATAAATATTGTGTTCTTATTTTCTTCCCTCAACTCATTTATTTTATTCCGCATTTATTTGCCAAAGTTTATTTTAAACACCTTGTCGCAACCAATTTTTCGGGTGTGAACCACCTATGATTTGGCTAATCAATTACTAAGCCTAGACTTAGCTTGAGCTTTCCCAAGCCCATACCAATTCACGACTTAGGTTCAAGTTCTTAACATGTAAATGATTTTCAATTAGGAGTCACCACTAATCTATTTTTGGTGAGTCGATTAGAAACCCAAGTAAAGCAATGGGAGGTTCACTTTACTCCTACGAACCAGAGACTATGGGTACGAGGACTTGGTTACACTAAATTTCTCTAATGCCCTTTTGGTACCATTCTTTAAAAAAAAATGATTGGCATTTTATAATGAGATGTCTCAGCTAAGTGAATGAAATAATGAAGTTAAATTGATTGTTTCAGTATGGTTAATGTAATTGGGTTGTATTTAATGATGCTTCAAGAAGCAAAAGCCATTCATGGAAGTCAAATACTCAAAATTTGGCATCTAATGCTTTAGCGTAAGGAGCATTTAATTTTTGGATAGGATATACCCAAGAGATAAAGATCAATTCATGTCCTAAAACCTCACATTTGAATGGTCACATCCATATCTTTGTTAGTCTCTTGATTCTTATCCTGCTTATAGAATGTGATAGGCATTGCTTCCAAACATAGCTAAAGTTAATTTGATAAACTTCACTATCAATATTTTAGGGGAAAAAAAGTCACAAAAGTGCCGGTAGAAGAACAGCCAAAATGCCATAACTTGGCACAGGGGCACACTTAAGTGTCATAACTTCGAAAATGTACACTTAAGTGCCAGTTTCGAAGTTAAATGGAACACTTAGGTGCCACTCCGACAAAAATCCGGCCAAATGGGTGACGTGGCAATTTTCCGGCGACTTCAAAACAAAACGACGCCGTTTTGCATGCTGACGTGGCGAGAAAATGCAAAAACGACATCGTTTTGTGTCGATGTGTAAATAATTAATATAACAATTAATTAAATTAAAATTAAAGATTAATTTTATCTAAAATATTTAAAAAAACTTAAAATTAAAAAAACTCAAAATTAAAAAATTAAAATTAAAAAAAAAAAAAACATAAAATTTAAGAAAATTAAAATTAAAAAACGTAAAATTTAAAAAACTTAAAATTTAAAATTTACAAAACTTAAAATTAAAAAACTTAAAATTTAAAAAACTTAAATTTAAAAACTAAAAAATTTAAAAAACTTAAAATTTAAAAAAAAAAAAAACATAAAATTAAAATAACTTTAAAATTAAAAAAAAAAAATTAAAATTAAAAACTTAAAAACTTAAAAAATTTAAAAAAAAAACTTAAAATTTAAAAAAATTAAAATTAAAAAAAAAATTAAATTAAAAACTTAAAAAATAAAAATTAAAAAAATTAATTTTTTTAAAAGGGGGGCCGAAGGGGGCGGCTGAGGTGGCAATTTTAATTTTTTTTTTTAATTTTAAGGTTTTTAAATTTTAATTTTTTTAAATTTTAATTTTTTTAAATTTTAAGTTTTTTAATATTAATATTTTTATTTTTAATTTTTTAAATTTTAAGTTTTTTAAATTTTTTTTTTTAAAAAATTTAAGTTTTTTTAATTTAAGTTTTTAAATTTTAAGTTTTTTAATTTTAAGTTTTTTAAATTTTAAGTTTTTTAATATAAATTTTTTTAATTTTAAGTTTTTTAAATTTTATTTTTTAAAAAATTTAAGTTTTTTTAATTTAAGTTTTTTAAATTTTAAGTTTTTTAATTTTAAGTTTTTTTAAATTTTAAGTTTTTTAAATTTTAAGTTTTTTAAATTTTAAGTTTTTAAATTTTAAGTTTTTAAATTTTAAATTTTTTAAATTTTAAGTTTTTTAATTTTTAGAATATTTTAAATAAAATTAAGTTTTAATTTAATTTAATTAATTTTTATATTAATTATTTATACATAAGACACAAACCGACGTCGTTTTTGCATTTTGTCTCCATGTCGCATGCAAAACGACGTCGTTTTGTGTCCAACTCGCCGGAAAATTGCCACGTCACCCATTTGTCCGGATTTTGGTCGGAGTAGCACTTAAGTGTGCCACTTTACTCCGAAATTGGCACTTAAGTGTACCTTTTCGAAGTTATGGCACTCAAGTGTCCTTCTATGCCAAGTTATGGCACTCCAGGTGTCCCAAACTCCAAAAGTGCCTTTATATGTTTTTCCAAATTTCACCAACTCATTTTAAGTTTCCTTTGCAATAATCAATATAGTTAAGGTTCATGTACTCAACATTTTTATGGATTTTTTACATTTATCAAAAAGACTATTCTAGAAGGGTAGATTCCATTTAGCTTTTACGAAAAGATGGAAGGCTAATTGGTTCATTTGATTACCAACTTAGGTTATTAAAATACACGAGACCTGCAATGATGTACTTTTATCGGTGCAATATAATAAATGGCAAAATTGTTTGGGTTTATTTCACCGTGTTGTTTTGAACAGCCACCATTTTTCCTCCCTTTATATACCATATTCTCCATTTCAATTGGTGTACCACACATCTTTTGCCTTGCGATAAGCATCGGCTCTAAAAAGTGACATTTGAAATGGCAAACCCTAACCTTCCTCTCTCACCTAGAGAGTAGGTGCATGATGGATTGTCTTAGCCTATGCAATCTTCTCCTTTGACAAGTGTAGGTCCTTTGAAAATGAGCGAGGTAAGTCTCGATTGACCTTCATGCAAGGTTATCAACCATGTATTTTGCAATTCAAGTATAAAGAATTTGACCCAAAAAAAGGTACAAAGAAATGGATTTTCTACCGCTTATCTTTAAAAAAAAAAAAAATCAAAAGTGATGAATGATGAAAGACAAGATAAACATCCAGTGCTCTCTAGGGTTCTTGTTTGGTTTACATTAGGGTTAAGGGTTACATTATTGAAATGATCCATCATTTAGATCTGCATATTGATTCTACAAACATTATATAGATTGGAACATCTATCATGTTAAAATATATTTTTGTTGTCTAAGTGTGTGTAGATCTAATTGTTTATACACTTTGTGAAACTAACAAATTATTGTTGGTTGAATTTTACATTGCATAATATGTAAAATATTCTTAAATCTTTTGTTGACAAATAACAAATTACATATATATGTATTTATATATATGTTTACATCTTTTTTGTATGAATGGGCATGTAGAATAATAAATGTATGGGTACAAGAATTTGACTTCGAGGATGACAAAATTGAAATTGCTAATAGGCTTCTAATATACATCGGAAATACGGATAATATTGTTCGAGGGTTGAGGGTTTGGATGTATTGCTTTTTACATAGATCAATGCATGACTAGTTATTCGTTGGACAATAAAACTAATTGTGGTTGTATGAAATGGTAAAATCGTTATTAACTTTTATAAGTAATCAGAGCGTTAATGTTATTATGGTGAGCACTATCAATATGTACGAAATGTTCATTTCTTTGATATCATGAATATAGTTGAAGATCCTATTTTGTGGCATACACGTTTTCCCTTTTTCTAATTGGTTGGAAGCATTTAATGATGAATATAATTGTATATGCATAATTATTTTCTTTACTCATGTCTTTCCTTCTCTCTCTTTCATCCTTGTAGGTCAATAGGTCACCCTCAACTCTAGACAACTCTCATGTTTTAACGGCAGTGAATGAACCATGTGGTTCAACGAAGCTAGACATTCCTAATGAAGGACATCATGATCGATTGTATGCATCACTTAGCGCACAAGTAATTGTAAGTTAACTTGCTATTATGTTTCTTAAGACATATAAAGCCAATTCCAGTTTTATGTTGTCCTTTGAAACTTTGTGAGGTAGATCATGAAATAAACTCGATATTACCATTGTATAGTATGGTTTACATCACTAAGAATGATAGTCAATGTAATGTAAATTAACTCTTTGTCAAGTTTACCTCAATACATGTAATTGATGTAATTGTTTTGTGATATTTTGCGAGATAGATCATGACATAAATGAAATTTTACCATTATAGATTAATTCACTTTTGTGAGGTTCAACCCTTAGTTTTTGAATGCTAGTATTTTCATGAGAAGATTGATATTAACACATAAGATGAATGATCCACAAATTGCATTGTGAGGCACTCGATTTCTTCGTTTCGATTCTTGAAGCATATTTGATAAGCTTGGATGTATATATAAAATACTATAAACTTCATCTGTAAGATGTTACACTGCACAAGTGATATATAAATAGAATACATATATTCCTAATTCTTTTGACTTTGACAATAATTTAGAATAATCCATGCTTTAATTATAAGGTATACTAGTATTGACAATTTGTGATTGCAGAAAGTTGTTTCTCAAGTGAGAAAAAGTACTTTAGATCGCATGCTACATTTTGATCTAATATTGTATCAATTACCTCAAAATAATGCAAAGACTAATGCCTCAAACTTTAAGGTAATATTTTTTAATGATTTGTTTGTATACTGTCCACATATACATTCCGGAAAACATTTCATAAGTTAAAGTGTATGGCGATTAACAGTCAAAATTTCATCTTTTATTTGTATTAATACATACTTTTTATAAGTAAGAATTTGTAACCAATGCTCATTACAAATGACAAATGATCAAATCTTAAGTAGAGACAAACCCATCTTTATCAGTGGAAGTTAAGACTAAGGGCCAAAACTACACTTCTAGGGGAAGAGACAATATCTTTTGTACTCCCCCTAAATTGTCTAGTAGACTTGGATAAGGTGGCTTCTTGAATTTCTTCTTTTTGCTTTTATGTTGAATGCAAATAAATATTGCATTATGTGCATCTAATTGTCTAATAGTTTTCATTTATATTGTGTGACTATTATTTATTGATTGCAAAACATCCACCATCAATCTTCATTGGAAGAGAGGCTTTGAGGGTAGAATATTGCATGCAAGCAACATGCAAATAAAAAAATTAGACATGGTAATTGTATATTCAAGAAACTTCGTTGCTATTGCTTTCCTTAATAAGATCGACGATTTGAAAGAAGTAATGCTAATTCAACTAATTTGATTTCTATAAATATTGCAAGGAGATGAAATGGATCATAGTGATGTATATTAGCAGAAAGGAGTAATAAAAACTTAGTTTCACCTTATCGGCTATTTTATTATTAAGTGCACTGAAATTTTTTTACAATTGTGGATGAGTAAAGCTTTGCACATGATTAAAATTGTCAGATGGTAATGAAGACAATCAAAATCTATTATCTTTGTAGAATTATCGTCATGGACAGTCAAGAAGGATGTTTCACTCTACTGTTGAGATTGTCAAGTTTATAATGGAGGTTTTGATTCATAGTAATTCTCTACATGCGAGTTATAAAAACCCTAAATAAGCAAATGTGAATTAAAGTTATTTTTACTTTGCGCTTAGTGTGTGACTTCATTGGGGTGATAATTTAGGAGCAAGGTCTTTCTACTGCAAAGAAAGGTTCATGGAAAAGAAAGAGATCTTCTGGAAAGAAAGAAACATTTTCTCCATGCAAGTCATTCAAAATCTGTGTTGTAGAGAAAATCACCGTTGAACATTTTTTTGGAAGAATCGTATAGTAATCTCAACAATCTTTGTGGTAGCAAATGGGTGGCACAAGGTTTTTTTTTTTTTTTTTTGAAACAGACTTTATAGCTTAAATAGAAACATGAGCTCTTAATATCTAATTATTTATTTGATTGTCTTTAAAGAAAGTGAAGAACGAAAGAAATATTTGAAGCCAAGTAGTGAGAATGAGGAATCGGACATTAGGCCTTGTTTGTCGCCCAGTAATGAAGAAAGTAGAAATGTACGATCTTTATTTTTTTTCCTTTTATTGTTGGCGACTTATAAATTTATATGCATGTATATATTTATATGTCTTTTGTGCCTACACATTTGTTTTATGAGTATGTAGAATTATAAAATGTATGCATACAAGATTATGATTTTGCAAATGAGAAATATGTAATTGGCAACAAGTACTTTTTGCTAAATGTACATTGGAAGAATAGATAATAATTTTCTAAGGTTGCTGGTTTGAATGTATTACCCTTTGCATAATTTGATGTATGAGTCGTAATCTATTATTTATTATATGCTAGACAATAACACCAATGGCAATTGTTTGAAATGAAAATCTTTATTAGCTTTTGTAATTAATTAGACAGTCGATTCTATTATGGTAAACATTATTAATATATACTAATCTTATTTCCTTTAATTGTGTTATTATAATTCATTGTTTTCTAGTAGTCGTAATGGTCAATAGAAGGAACAATACCAGTGAAAGGAAATGAGTTCTATATACATTAATAATGTATACATTTGAATCAGCAACCCAAAACATTACTATATATTCTTCCAATGTATAAAAATTTAGTTCAGCATATAGAAATATACCAAAATGCATAAGTACAATTACATTATAATGCTCAAATAGTAAAAATCCTATATTATGATAATATAAAGAATATAGTTGAAGATCCTATATTGTAGAATATATTTTCTCTCATTTTATATTGTTGGACAGCATTTAATGATGAATAGAATTGTATATGCTTTGATAGTTTCTTCACTTTAATCTTGTACTTTTCCATCTCTTTCCTCCTTGTAGGTCAATTGGTCACTCTTTACTACAGACAAATCTTGGGTGTTAATTGGATCAAATGAAGCACGTGGTTCAAAGAAGCTAGATGTCCCCAATCAAGGAGGAGAACGTTATTGCGTGTATGCATCACTTAGAGTAATAATCAATGTACGTTAACTTTCTACAAAGTCTTTCTAGATAAAAATATCATTTAATGGTCATTTTGTAATATGATATTTCATGAGATAAACCCCGACATAAATGCAATTTTACCATTATAGGTGTTGCTGTTTGAAATCCACATTTTATGGGGTTCAATACTTGGTTGTTGAATGTGATATCTTCACGAAAAGATTGACATGGTAACACATCGATGCACATGATTCCATCATCTTAATTCTTGAAGTATATTTGACAAACTTGTATGCAGTTATGAAGTGCGCAACTAGATTTCATCCGTATAAACTTACAACCACAGGATTCATTTATAAATAGAGTACATATGTTTCCAATTCTTTGAACTATAAGTAGCAAATGGTCTATTCTTTAATAATAAGGTGTATTGTTGATGATTCGTTATTACATGAAGTTTTTTCACAATTGAGAAAAAGTTCAAATAAGATGCTCGACCTGGATCCGATATTGTATTGTTTACTTGAAAATTATGGTGGGATAAATGCCTCGAACATTGAGGTAATATTATTTTGATGATTTTTTTTTTTATACATTGTTCACATATGCATTGTAAAAAAACAGAATAACATTTTTTGAGTTGAGGTACATTTTAATTAATAAATGATAAATGATTAAACCCATGCACAGTCAAATCCATCTTCTTCAACCGAAGCTAAAACTAGGGCCAAAAGCACACTCGTTGGGGAAGAGAATGTATCGGCAGAAGAACAGCCCAAGTGCCATAACTTGGCATGGGAGGACACTTAAGTGCCATAACTTCGAAAAGGTACACTTAAGTGCCAATTTCGAAGTTAAATGGAACACTTAGGTGCCACTCTGGCAAAAATCCGGCCAAATGGGTAACGTGGCAATTTTCCGGCGAGTTGGACACAAAACGACGCCGTTTTGCATGCTGACGTGGCGAGAAAATGCAAAAACGATGTCATTTTGTGTTTGATGTGTAAATAATTAATATAAAAATTAATTAAATTAAATTAAAACTTAGTTTTATTTAAAATATTCTAAAAAATCAAAAACTCAAAATTTAAAAAACTCAAAATTTAAAAAACTTAAAATTTAAATTTACAAAACTTAAAATTAAAAAACTTAAAATTTAAAAAACTTAAAATTTAAAATTTAAAAACTTAAAATTAAAATAACTTAAAATTTAAAAAATTTAAATTTAAAAAATTTAAATTAAAAAACTTTAAAAAACTTTTAAAAAAAACTTAAAATTAAAAAAATTAAAATTCTTTTAAAAGAGGGGGCGAAGGGGGCGGTGAGGTGGCAATTTTAATTTTTTTTTATTTTAAGTTTTTCTAAATTTTAAGTTTTTTTAAATTTTAAGTTTTTTAAATTTTAAGTTTTTTTTAATTTTAATTTCTTTCAATTTTAAGTTTTTCTAATTTTAATTTTTTTAATATGAATTTTTTAAATTTTAATATTTTTTATTTTAAGTTTTTAAATTTTAATTTTTTTAAATTTTAATTTTTTTTTTAATTTTAAGTTTTTTTCAAAAATTTTAATTTTTTTAAAATTTTAATTTTTTAATTGAATTTTATTTTTTTTAAAATTTTAATTTTTTTTTTTAAGTTTTTTTAAATTTTTTTTAAATTTAATTTTTTTAATTTAATTTTTTTAAATTTTATTTTTAAATTTTAATTTTTTAATATGAATTTTTTAAATTTTAAGTTTTTTAAAATTTTAATTTTTTTTAAATATTAAGTTTTTTAAAATTTAATTTTTTTTAAATTTTTTTTTAATTTTTAAGTTTTTTTTAATTTTAAGTTTTTTAATTTTAATTTTTTTAAATTTTAAGTTTTTTAAAATTTAATTTTTTTTTAAAATTTAAGTTTTTAAAATTTTAATTTTTTAAAATTTTAATTTTTTAAAAATATAATTTTTTTAAATTTAAGTTTTTTAAATTTTAATTTTTAAAAATTTTAATTTTTTAAATTTTAAGTTTTTTAAATTTTAAGTTTTTAAATTGTAATTTTTAAATTTTAAGTTTTTTAAATTTTAAGTTATTTAAATTTTAAATTTTTTAATTTTTAATTTTTTTAAATTTTAAGTTTTTAAATTTTTAGAATATTTTAAATAAAATTAAGTTTTAATTTAATTTAATTAATTTTTATTTTAATTATTTACACTTAAGACACAAAATGACATCGTTTTTGCATTTTCTCTCCACGTCAGCGTTCAAAACGGTGTCGTTTTATGTCCAACTCACCGGAAAATTGCCACGTCACCCATTTTGGCCGGATTTTAGCCAGAGTGGCACTTAAGTGTTCCACTTTACTCCGAAATTGACACTTAAGTGTATCTTTCCGAAGTTATGGCACTTAAGTGTCCTCCTGTACCAAGTTATGGCACTCTAGGTGTCCCAAACTCGAATGTATCTTTCATACTACCCCTGGATTGTCAAATTGGAACAGACTCGAATGAGGTGGTTTCTAGAATTTCTTTTTTTATGTTTTTATATTGAGTTTCGTATTAGTATCTCAATTTATATATCTAAAAATCTTAAGAATTCATTCATTTTTATGATGTCACTATTAACTATTGGTTGTAGAATACCCAACATAAATCTTCAATTGAAGAGAGGCTTCAAGGGTGGCGTATTGAATGCAGACAACGTGCAAATGGAAAATTAGATTTGGTAGTTGTATATTCAGAACTTTTATTGCTTCTGATTTTCTTAATAATATCAAAGTTTCAAAAGAGGTAATGTAAATTTGAGTGATTTGGTTTCTTTAAAACATTACCATGAGATGTAATGAATTATCCAGTAATGTATGGTAGATGAAAGGATTGCAAAAGTCTTAATTTTACTTTATCACCTATTTTATCATTAAGTGTACTTAAACTTCTTTTACAAGTAATAGCTTTGCACATGACTTTCAAGAATTTATCCTATGCTAACGAAGCTAACACAATCTATTAAGTTTGCAATTTTATTGTCATGGACAGTCAAGTAGGATGTTTCGCTCAACTATTGAGGTTTATATTGAATGAATTCATTGCCAAGGAGACACTAGGGAATCATTCTATACAGGTGAGTTATCAAAACCCTAGATAATTAAAATGCGAATTGGTTATTCTTTTTCTTAACGTTTAGTATGTGATTTTATTTGGTTGCCAATTCAAGAGCTAGATCCTGCTATTGCAACAAAAGTTTCATCGAAGATAAATATAACTTCCAGTGAGGAAGCAGAAATTCCTCCATCCAAGTCAATTAAAATCTCTAGTGCAGAGGAGTTTTCGAATGCTCCACCTGAAACTATTAGAAGGATTGACAATACTAGTGCTGAAAAGGCAAATCCAAAAATCGACATTAAACTTTTTTTGGAATAATCAAGCAACAACCTCATAAATTTCTTCTATAGTGGATTGGGGGCACAAGGTTATTCCTATGAGGCAAATCTTACCACTTAAGAGAAAAAATGAGCTCCTTATATCTGATCATTATTTGATTATTTTCTTTATAGAAAGCGAATTTGAAAGGGAGAAATCTTTGAAGTCAAGCAGCGAGAACAAGTTTGATGAGTTTAGTGATGAAGAGACTCATACAATAGGCAAATCTACTTGAGGGGAGGATTGCTTTGATTTGTTGAGAAAGACAACCATCACTTTGCACTAGCTCAAGCATCCGTAATTCAAGAGAAGAGGCTAAAATGACATGCATTGGTTCAAATGTTTCTCTGATTTGGTTCATCTAATTAGTACAAGTGAACTGAGTTTATTTACATTTCATTCATCATACTTGTTGGATGATATCTGTTCTGGAAACTTTTGTTAGTTGATCTATGAATCATCAAGCCTTGCTTGCCAGTCGGGAATAGTGAAAGTGGAATGGGAACAAAGCCTATGTTTTCTTTCCATTTGTTTTTTGTGGCTTGTCTTATTTGCAATTAGGGAATTAGGTTGAATATCGCAAATAACCGTATTATTATCTATCAAATAATCTCGTTTGGTTCGAGGGCCTACATAATATGAGCAACAAATGTGCGTATAATGCACAAAAGAGGTTGTCGTGTTATGTAGTTCTCTAAAATCTGCCTAATTCCTTTTGTGATGAAACTTTGGTAAAATTTTCAATAGCCGAAAATTAATGTAAGCCATAAGATACGGTTTGAAGTTCTTCGACTATTAAGAACGGGTCTAACTAACCAATAATTGTCTTATGAAAAAAGAGAAATTCATATTCTTTTCGTTTTTCTAGAGCGAAAAGAAATGTTTTTTCACCTACCTTCTTATGGATTACACTTGTATGCAATTTTAACTTGTAACTTTTTATGTCTTGCAGAATTCACAATTTAACTTTTAATCAACTCAAAACTGTTGAACCTTTCAAAATATTCAATTATTCCTATTCAGAATCATATATTATTTTTCACAATATTTCAAAACGAAAATAGTTTTTTTTACATTCTAACATCGAAAGAAAATTAATAAGAAGTCAGATTCAACTTTTCAAGACATTTGTTTCATCGATTGAATTGCACCATTGAAAGGTTAATCCACAATGATGAATCGAACGTCTGCGAGAGTGATTAAAAATTATCTGCATTTTTTCTTTTAATGATTTGAGAATGTTTATATATGAGATATGATCTAGCTACAATGAGGCAATTGATAGGCCTAACGGAGCCGCTTATGCCACATGGCCAGATTGGAGGCATTAGCTTGTGACTCATCTCGCTCCCGCTTGAGCTGCTGAAAGGCTTCATGGGTAGGCGTCACTGCCATATCCGACTCCGAGGGTAATCATTCTAACCTTGCGATTGATGCATTCTAAGGATGCATGATCCTCTTCCAAGTCCCCTTCCAGATCCCGGGCGTTGGTAATCTTCTGCGGGTCGAGTCTTGCTAAGCATTCTCGATACATACCTTTGGCAATACTTTGATTGGGATTCACCAAGGCTCTTGTGGATGAGGTCCAATCAGAATTGGTCCGACCTTAGAATAGGCCAGATTTCTTGAACGGCATCGTTAGGGGTAATAGGATGGGCCCCGGTGAATCGCATTAATGGGATTGGGTCGTCCAACTTATGAGTAAGATGCACCTCATTGAATCGAGCCCATCATGCACGCCATGAGAATTCTCTAGGAGTGATGATGTTTTTCGAAAAGATTAACCATTCGGGAAAATATCTTTTTAATATGAATTTCGCTTTTTGGAAAAGCCTTTTGATTGGATAATTGTGGCCACTAATCTCATGCATGCCATGCCAAGACCAAATTCTTTGACGTTGGAACGGAACCATATTTGCAAAAGTATAGCTCGAATGCATGCGAATTTCATTTCTTACTTTGCTTAAAACGGGTGAGAGAGGGAAAAGTCTCGGCCAAAATCATGTTGGTAAAGTTCATACCACAACACACTTGTCTAAATTGATATGCAACTAATGGGTTGATTGCATTCCTAGTATGAGGAAAGATTACGAAACCAATGAACACTTAGATGAAGACTCTAGATTATTGAGTGGATAAATATTATTATTAGATTTTAGAATTTCCATCTGGCCGATTTCAATTCTCAAAAACTCGTATAATACAATTGTAGTTTCTATCTGATGAGAAGCCTAACAAATTTAGGGATTTTTGATGCAGCGATTAACTTTTAACTGACTTATAAATTTCGAAATTGATATATAATGTGTACAAATTGAGATATGATTTGTCTAATGGACGGGTCCAAATGTTGCATCTCCTCCATTTAAACGCCTACAAGAAGTACATAAGCAATTTTTTTTCCATTTTTCTTTCTTATGTTTTTTTTTCCTTTTCTCCTATCTTATTCTTCATTTCCCTTTTCCCCGCACGACTCCACCATCGCTCTCTCCACATGCTCACATCCTTCACCACACAACATCCACAATGAATGCTCGTGCTCCATCGCCTCGCTATCCTTGCCACCATGGTCGACCCGCCACTCACCTAGACCGTATTGCACGATCTGGCCTTCTCTCTCTCTCTCTCTCTCTCTCTCTCTCTCTCTGTGCAACTCAAACTTGGGGCGGTGAGGGCTCGATCTGAGGTGTGTGGCCTCGTACTTGAGTTGGCTATCTCCGGTTTGATACCACGGCAACCTCAGGGGTGAAGTCGTGGCGGCCACGACCTCAAATCTAGGGCCGTGTTGTCTCAACAGCCTAAAACCTGGGGCCTGTGGACACAATAGTTAGAGAGACGTGATGGACAAGGCGGTATGGTGGGAATGGATCAACGCGGGTTTATAAAAATTCCTTAAAATGGCATGGATCTATACGGGTTTGTGAAGACTCCTTAAAATGGCATGTTAGTTTCACATAAATTTGTCCATCGTGCGGTGTAGCTAAATATGCATTAACCATGCTAAAATTTGGGCCGAGATAATTTAGGATGACTATGCCAAAAAAAAAAAAAAAAAAAAATCAACTCCACCCGTTTTTTAAGCTCGGATTTTATGCGAGGGGAGTCTTTAGATTGAATCGCAAAAAACATATACATTCATGTCCTACAAAGGTCAAGTATAAGTGGGAACCCTAATGGAACAGGCCCGTCAACACCCTTAGACTAATTAAAGCGATGTGATACGTGGATCGGCATACGAGTTATTGGATTTTCTAGGCATCTAACTAGATGAATAAGATTGTTTTGTAAAAAGTTGAAGATTATTTATTCAATCCCCAAAGAGTGATTGAATTGTGTAGCTCTTGATTTAGATATGACAAATCCCACATTTAGATCATAAGGTCGCATACATAAAGTAACTTTGGGTGCTACACATGTCATTCAATTGGTGGAGCCTTACCTGATGTACATGGATAGGGTGATTAGCAAACATTTGTAGTAATTAATTTGACTGAAAATGTCCATATAACAATCTATTTGTTCCTCCTAGGTACATATTAACAGCATGCCTACTTATTAGCATTTCTAGATATGTATATGCCAGATCTTGCAGAAGCAAGCGCCTGTTCCTTTTCTTGCGCTACAGAAGGAGTTATTTGCATTTTATTATAAGATGTTATGGCTAAGTGAATGAAATAATCAAGCTAAATAGATAATTCAATATGGTTAATGTAATCAGGTTGTATCAAATGATGCCTCAAAAGAAACAAAACCCATTCATGGTAGTCTAATACTCAAAATCTGGCATTTAACGCTATAGGGTAATTGAGCATTTAATTTTTGGATTGGATTTACCTAAGAGATAAGGATCAATTCATTTCCTAAACCCATTTATATTTTAATAGGTATATCTATAAAATTGTTAATCCCTTGATTGTCATCCTGTTTATAGTATTTCGAATCACACATCATCCTATTTGACATATAAGTTGTCCGCCTAAATGGTATTGGTGCTAGCTAACATTCCTTAAGTTTGATTGGAATTAATTATTTTCCTTTTTTAGTATAAAAGCAGAATTCTCTACTAGTCTTAGGTAATTGTATATTGCCGCAAATCAATTAAAAGTTTCAGTGCATCGTTACTGCATCATAACTTGAACGCTCGATATTGAGACGATATTTAGCAAATGTCCTTTTTTTTTTTAATTCTAGCTTTGTTACAATGGATTACGATAAGCTATGGCATTAAGTATACAAGTTCTATATACAATAATTTTATTTACTTTCTTCGATAAATAGATTGTGGATCCATGTTGCTTCCAAACCCAGCCGAATTGAATTTTCTTGACTTCATCATCAATATTTTAGAAGAAGAAAAAGGCACAAAAGTGCATCATTTGTTTTTCTAAATTTCACTTGCCACAACTTATTTCAAGTTTCCTTTGTAATATTAACATACCTAAGGTTCAGTACTCAATGATTTTATGGGCTTTTTACATTTATGGAAAAAAATATATATTCTAATTGGGTTAGATTCTTTTTAGCTTTTAAAAAAAAAAATGGAAGGCTAATTAGCTCTTTTCATTACCAACCTAGGTTATTAAAATACAAGAGACTTGCAATGATGTACACTTATCGGTCCAAGACAATAAATGGGCAAAATTATTTGGCTTTTTATCACCGTGTTGTTTCAAATACGCACCATTTCCTTCTCTTTAGACACCATCTTCTCTCTTTCAATTGATGTGCCACATATCTTTTGGCTTGTAATAAGCGTAAGCTCTCGAAGGGATCTTTGAAGTGGCAAACCCTATGATGCAAACTCTTCCTCCCTCTCCAAAAGAGAAATCGCAGGACGAATCTTCTCAACTTGTGCTGTCATCTCCTTCAACAGGTGCTTCTCCCACAAAAATGAGTGAGGTAAGTCTCGATCAACCTTCGTGCTGGGTTATTGGCCATATATTTTGTGCTTCAACCACAAAGAAATGGATTTTTTTCAAGGACATTTTTTGCAATAGAAAAATCAAAAGTGACGAATGGTGAAAGATAAGAATTCCAATGCTCTCTAGGGTTCTCGTTTGGTTTACATTGCAGTTAAGAGTTGAGTTGGTACAAATGATCTATCATCTAGATCTGTACATTGATTTGACAAATTTTATATAGATTAGGACATCTGTCATGTTAAAATCTAATTTTCTTGTCTAAGGTGTGCGGATCTAATTGTTTGTACACTTAGTGAAACTAACGAGTAATTGTTGGTTGAATTTTACCACGTAAAATGTCTAAACTATTCTTAAATATTTTGTTGACAAAGAATGAATTACACAAATAATTATTTCAATATATATGTTTACATCTTTTTATTTTGTATCGAGATCTGTTTTATGGGTATACAGATTGCATATGTATGTGTACAAGAATATGATTTTTAAGGATGACAAAATTGAAATTGCCAATAGGTTCTTCTAATATTTGTTGGAAGAATAGATAATATATTCATGGCTTGAAGGTTTGGGTGCATTGCATTTTACATTGATCAATGCATGAATCGTTATTCGTTACACAATAAAACGAACGGCAGTTGTTTGAAATGGCAAAACCGTTATTAGCTTTTGTAAGTAATCATACCGTTAGTGCTATAACGGTAAACGTCATCAATACATACAGAACTCATTTCCCTTAATTGATATTCATACTATGCCGAGTTCGCCGCTATATTGTAAGTTGATAAGCAATGAATATCGTAGCTGAGACCAAAGGACTGATTGAGAACTTGCACATTCTTTAAGATCAATGATTGATAAAATCTACCATCATGTGGCATCAAAGAATAATGTGTAGCTAAAGTATAACTATTTAGAGAATGAACAACTTTTCCAAATCGAACAAGAGAAGAAGGTGATAAGCTTTTACATATAAAGTGAAATGAGTTTCCACCATTCCAATTCATTTGTTATGCTTTGAAACTGTGGCTCCTTCATATATTTTCCCTTTTCTTGTGCCTGTCATTCTGGAGATGTTGTTTCTCTTCATTTTATGCCACTGTTGTTATTTCTTGAATGAGTTATAGGTACTTGATATTCTCTCTCTCTCTCTCTCTCTCTCTCTCTCTCTTCTTCCTCTCGAAACCTAGAGGTTCCATGGAATCATTTTGGAGAAAATCATGCTTTCCACATAATATGATTTGATATTCTTTTTCTTTCAGAATATGGCACTATATCTTTCTACTCATCTAGTCCTTTATCATTTTTACCGTATCTAATGAGTTTGATTTCTTGATAGAAGGAGCGGGTTCTTAAACTTTATCGAATGTGGTTGGTTTAGTGGTTTTACTTTTATTATTGAACTGTCAAGCATGAATTGCTTAACTTCTTGATAATAGTTTACCAAATGTTTGATTTCTTTGACATAATGAATATAGTTGAAGATCCTATTTCATGACATATATGTTTTCCCACTTTGAACCGTTAGGCTGCTTTTAATGCTCAATATAATCGTATGTGTTTATTTATTTGCTTTACTCATGCCTTGTCTTTCTCTATCTTTCTCATCCGTGTAGGTCAATAGGTCACTCTCAGCTCCGGACAACTCTCCTATTTCGAAGGGATCGAATGAATCACGTGGTTCAGAAAAGCTAGACATTCCTAATCAAGGAGCAAGAGATCAACTATATGCATCACTTAAGGCACTAGTGAATGTAAGTTAACATTCTATTGAGTTTTTTAACATATAGATATTCAGTGCGAGTTTTATATTGTCCTTTGAAACTTTGTGATGTAGTCCATGACATAAACTCAATTATACAATTATATAGAATGGTTTACATTAGTAACAATGATAGTGGATGTAATGTAAATTAACTTTTTGTTAAGTTTTTTTGGATACAAGTAGTAGATGTAATTGTTTTGTGATATTTCGGGAGATAGACCACGACATAAACACAATTTTGCAATTATAGAGTATGGTGTTTTACAATTCACTTTTATGAGGTTCAACACTTAGCTTTCGAATGCCAATATCTTCATAAAAAGATTGATAGAACACATGAGATAGAATGATCCACAAAATACACTGCAAGGCACTCAAAATTTCTTCATCTTGATTCTTGAAGTATATTTGATAAGCTTGATATAGTTGTGAAGGACACTCCAAAGCTTCATTTGTAAAAAGTTATAGCTACATGAGTTATGTATGAATAGAATACATATATTCCCAATTCTTTGATTTAGACAATAATTCAGAATTGTCTATGCCTTAATGATAAGATATACTAGCATTGATAATTTGTGATTGCAGAAAGTTGTCTCTCAATTGAGAAGAAGTATTTTAGATCATTTGCTCAACACGGATCCAATATCGAAACCATTATCTCAAGATAACATGGGGATTAATGTCTCAACCTTTAAGGTAATATTATTTCAATGATTTGTTTGTACATTGTTCGCATATGCATTCTTGAAGATCTGAACAAACATTTCTTGAGTTCAAGTGCATGGTGATCGATAATCAATATATCATCTTTTATTCATATTAATGCACACTTTTTATTTGTAAGAATTTGTAACCAATGCTCACAACAAATGATAAATGATCATATCCTAAACACAGACAAATACGTCTTCATTGGAGAAAGCAAAGACTCGAGCCAAAAGCACACTAGTAGGGGAAGAGACAGTATCTTTCTTACTCCCTCCGGACTGTCTAATTGGCACAGAATTGGATGAGGTGGCTGCTTGAACTTCTTCTTTATGTTTTTGCGTAAATGCATATAAATATCTCAATCTATATATCTAATTGTCTAACTATTTTCATTTTTATGATGCGATTATTATTTATTGATTGCAGAACATCCAACGTCGATCTTCATTTGAAGAGAGGCTCCAAGGTTGGCATATTACATGCAGACAACGAGTGGATGGAAAACTAGACATGGTAATTATATATTAATAAAAATTCATTGTTACTGCTTTCCTTAATGAATTGATGATTAAAAAGAAGTAACGTGTATTTGATTGATTTATATGTTAGCCAAAAGGATTAATAAAAAGTTAGTTTTTACGTTATCGTGTATTTTATTATTGAGTGTATTGAAATCTTTTCACTACCTCTGATGAGTAATAGCTTTGCACATGACTATCTTGAAATTTCTGATGGTAATCAAGATATCTTAAATCTATTATCTTTGTAGAGCTATCGTCATGGACAATTAAAAAGATTGCTCCGCTCAACTGTCGAGGTTGTCCAGTATATAATGGAAGCAATGACAGATAAGGAGACGCCAGGGAGTAATTCTCTACAGGTGAGTTACAAAAACCCTAAATAAATAAAATGCAAAATAAAGTTATATTTACTTGACGCTTAGGGTATGACTTCATTTGGGTGACAATTTAGGAGCAAGGTCTTGCCATTACTGCGAAAGGTTCATTGAAGAAAAAGAGATCTTCCGGTAAGAAAGTAAAAATTCCTCCATCCAAGTCATTGAAGATCTCTAGTGCAAAGAAAATCACCGTCGAGCCTTCTTCGGAGGAACCGGACAACAACCTAAAGAACATCTGCAGTAGCAGTTCGGAGGAAACAGGTTTTTCCTTTTGAAGCAAATCTTACAGCATAAAAATAAACATGAGTTCCTTATATCTGCGTATTTATTTGATTGTCTTTATAGAAAGCGAAGAATGGAAGCAATATTTGAATTTAAGCAGTGATAACGAGGACGATGCATCTAGTGATGGAAAAGACTCAGTGAAAGTATCCGACAGCCAACTCAAGCATCCATAGTTGAAGAGAAGAGCCTAAAATGACATCCACAAGTTCAGATGTTTCTTTTCGAAGATCTGATTTGATTTCATGCTAAAAATCGGAGAAAGCATACTGAGTTTATTTTCATTCATTTCATCTTAATTGTTGGGCGATTTCGAAACTTATGTCGTTTGAACTATGAAACATCAAACCTTTTTTATTTGGCGGGGGGGGTGTCGAACATCAAGGCTTGTTTGCCTGCCGGGAATGGAGAAAGTGGAATGGTACTCCAGCCTTTATTTTCTTTACTTTTGTTACTGGCGACTTTTAATAGGTATTGCGAATAATTAACAGGCATGGTAATCAACGCAGGAGGCGGTGAATTCACAAGCCTTGATGTTCTTGGATCAAGCGATAAATTCACTGAGATGTAGTCACAAGCTTTTTGGGTGCCTTCAGAAACGTATCGATAGAGTTTTAACAAGGAAGATATTGCAACTTTTCACATCAACTGTTCGTTGGCCCCAATTCGAGGGTAGCAGCGATCCCAACACTTTTATTGAAAATCAGAGTGCATTTTAATAAAGTTCAATTCACGAGCATTTGCAATGATTTAAGGTCATTTTTCAATTATTCTCCATTTTTAAGTTCATAGCCTTCACAATAGCTTTATCAATGTCACTTACCAGATAAACGCTCGTTCAAGAAGACTACCTAAGTTTTCAGGAAATGATAAATTTAAACCCTCTAATTGTTTATGCTAGATCAACATACGAGAATACGTAGATACAAAGGTCGTGACAAGAAATGCTCATTGTTTGTTAATTATGACATGAGAGATCTCTAGCTTTGCAGCCCGAACATAAAACCGTGCTCACGGTACGGTGCTGCTGGACGTTGAGAAGCCTCGAGGGATGTTGGTGGCTGAAGTGTTTGAATGCTTTGGTAGGTGTCAATCTCTTGCATTCCGTCCATCCAAAAGTCATTGCTCGGTTCTGATGCGCGTGAGGCATCGGAGGAATATTGCAATGCATATATAAGTTTATCAGCAATGCTAAAAGCAAGATGGGAACACAGATTCCTTTATCTAATCCTTCTATGTCCTCTTGAAGAACTCGTTTTTAGGTGACTACAAACTAGTTCCACGCGGACTTTCATTTAAGAAAATTCGAATGTAAGGGAGAAAGAAAATCTGCCTACATCAATTGAGAGGGACCTCAGCAAGTCCACGCTCCCTAATGTCTATCATGTTGATGACGAATTACGTTTCAATATAAATAAAGGATGAAAATCTTCTATTTATTTTAGTTGACTTAAGTGTCAAATTTTTGTTTCTTATAGCTGGCGTCTACCTTAACCAAGTTTTGATTTCGGGGTAAATTAAGGTTGCTGTCTGTGGGATAGCAACATCGATAAGAACATGATATGTTTAGAAGTCACCGTCAACCATAGCCTCACTTTTTGATGGAATCACGTCATTATGAACAGATTTTTTTTTTTTTGGTCGAAATTATGAGCAGATTAATATACGTCAAAAGAGAGAAACAATAGTGCAAAAAGAAATGTTTTTCTGATTGTTCTCGAGTATCCGAGGGAACCGAGAGGATGGTTGCAAATGAAGATGAATAAAATTATTTTGTCCCCTTAAAAGATCAACAAGAGGAATCCCATCATTTTATGTCCCTGTGGCATAGGGTAGTTCCAAATAGACTACAAACATGCATCCTCAACCTTTAGCAGTAGATAGAACTAGGAAATGCAGGACATGCGAAAAAATTCAACTTTTAAACACAAATGAATCGCGCTTTCCTATATGCTCTCTCCGACAATGGAGATTCCTCCCTACCGTCTGAGTAGCATCCTCCTACTTGTAGGGAGGTCTCGCATCTGCAGCAATGACAAACCATCATCCATCCTTCAATCACCCTTTCTTCCATCCCAGTTCTGCCGATTAAGAGTTTCAATATTGGTGGAAAACCCTAACCCCCATCCCTCTTCTTTCCCGATCAAATTGAAAACCCTCCCCTTGTCTATGAGAGAAACCCAAAGATACAACATCTCACCTTCATTCTCATTGCGATTTCAACACCCCGTTCCACAATGAGAGCCATTACCACTCGTCATACCCACTACCATAATCCCTCTGGCACCGATAACCTTCTATCTCCAATCGCAGACCCAGAGCTCCCTTCAACCACATTTGGCTTCTTTTCCCCATTTAAGTTGGTCCCAAAATACTCAGGCCAGCTTGATTTTACTGTTCATTATTGGTCCTGAAGACAGAAAGATGGCAGATCAGTATGAAGAAGAGTGGAAGTTGGCGGACCTTTGCAAGAGTTTAGGCAAACTATGGTCTGCTGAAGATGTGGTGGATATTACAGGTGAAATTTCTGAAGAAAATCTGCTAGAATGCCAGAAAACACTGTTTGGGAAGTTCTTCTCTAAGCCTAATGTGAACTTTACTGCCTTTGTCAATACGATGAAAAGAGCTTGGCGGACTGAAAATTTCACTTGTGATGTGATAGAGCCTGGATATTTCTCCTTTTCTTTCCAGTCGGAGGCTGAAAAACAGAGAGTGTTAGACTTTGGGCCGTGGTCATTTTCAAGTAATCTATTAGTTCTAAAGCAATGTGACCCTGATACCCCTGAAATTTTCTATGAATTTAACCACTGTGATTTATGGGTGAACTTTTTTGGCCTACCTTTTGGGAGAATTACGCATGGAGTTGTCAGGGAGATTGCATCCAAGATTGGAGATGTAGTAGAGGTGAAAGTAGAAGCAAAAGGGAATAGTAATTACAAGATTGGCAGGGCTAGAGTTAAGTTGAATTTGGAAAATCCTCTTAAAACTGGTGTACTAGTGAATCTGGACAGCAAAAGACTATGGGTAGAGTTTAAGTACGAGATACTTCCGCACTATTGTTATTCATGTGGTAGAATTGGGCATTATGCTACATTCTGTAAAGAAATACCATATGAGGAGTCAGGGCTAGCAGAGAATTTACCAGGTTGATTTGGACAATGGCTAAGAGCGGAAGTGCGGGAACTTAATCCATATGGGAAAATCTTTTATGGAAAACAAGAGATACAACAAGAAGGAGAGGAGAGTGTGCTCGAAACCCCCATTCCATTGGTCCCTGAAACAGAACAGCAGCAACAAGATCAACTTATGCAGAAAACCCCACATCTTGGCGAGCAAAACAAAGCAGATAACTCACGTTCAAAGGAACATCACCATCTTTCTTCTTCTCAAGCACTAGTACTTATTGAAGAGAAGGGCCCCCAAAAGAAAGGAAGCTACTACCTAGATGAAGAATCTGTTATGGTGGTTTATGAGGAACAGATGAAGGAAGCAGAAGCAGAAATGGATGCACATTTAGCAGGTGAAAAAGGTCTGATAAGGCACAAAGCTAAAAGTGTCAAACTTTCAACCTCAAGAAAAGGAAAAAGATTTTGCCCTTATGGTGCACAAACATCCAAGACTACAGTCGTTGACACCACTCAGCTAGTGGAGACCCCTATTCGTGTGGTAAACAAGTCTGATCAGTGGGCTTTGGTGGTTAGCCCTAATAAGCCACCGGCTCATCTATGAAGATTTTAAGCTGGAATTGTCAAGGGTTGGGCAATCCCTTGACAATTCAAGCTTTGAGAGTCTTAGTGACTCAGGAAAGGCCCAATATTATCTTTATTATGGAAACCAAATATCAAGAGCAAAAGGTGTTAAGATTACGGCGGAGACTAAAATTTCAAAACAGTTTCTTAGTGAATCCAGAAGGTATAGCATGAGGTTTAGCCATTTTCTAGGATGACCAGGTACTTCTATCCATTGATTCTTTTGCAAATAATGTTATATTCACTCAATGCCAACTACAAGCAAACAACCAACGTATACACATCACATTTACACATGCTCTCAATGAATTTAGGGAGAGAATCATGCTATGAGAGACTATCCACAAAGAAAGTCTAAACTACCATCTACCTTGGTTGTGTATGGGAGATTTTAATGAAATTCTATATCACTGGGAGAAAGTGGGTAAAAAAAGAGTAGAAAACTACTGGTTTACAGCTTTTAGAGACTTCGTGCATCAATGTTCTTTGATGTATTTGGAATGCAAGGGATGTGCATTTACCTGGACAAATAAAAAAGGAGGAGAAAATCTGGTCAAGAAGCATCTTGATAGAGTCTTATGCAGTTTGGAATGGTGCATTAACTATCCCACAGCAGAATATATAGCCTTACCAGCCATAGGTTAGATCACACCCCAGTTATTCTTTCAACCAGCCCACCGAAGAAAAGGAAGGGGAAAAGATTCAAATACGAAGCCTTCTAGTCAGAGGATGAGGAGTGTGTGAATATTATCAGGGACACCTAGGCTGAATCCGACTCCCAGCAGCTAAATGTGATGGAGAAATTGCAGATAGTGACAAAGAAGTTGTTAAAGTGGAGTCAAAACAGATTCACTAATGCTAAAAAGGGATCACTTGGCTGAAAAGTGAACTGCAATGCTTAATGAACAGTACAGGAGTCGGAGTCTCTCAAGAAAGCGAGGAAGCAAAGAAATTGACTCAAGAAATTGATCATTTATGGCGACAAGAGGAAATGTACTGGGGAATGCAGTCCAGAATTAATTGGTTAAAATTGGGTGATAAAAACACAAAATTCTTCCATACCACAGCCATTCAGAGAATAACGAGAAATAGAATTTCCTTGCTGAAAAGTACAGAAGACATCTGGGTGCGAGAGGAATAGCTTTTGAAAGAGATGACGGACACATATTTTAAAAAGCTTTATGAGTTAGTGAGGCCTCGAGATTTCCAGCCCCTCTTACAACAAATTCCAGCTTCGGTGGATGAGAGAATGAATCAACGGCTGGTAGAATCTGTTACTTTGGAGGAGATCACAATAGCTATGCAACAATTAGGAGCCAACAAAGCTCCTGAACCATATGGATTGCACAAACTTTTCTTCATAAAGCATTGGCCGGACATATGTCCGGATATATTCAGAGAAACGCAGAATTTTTTCACTACTAGCTACCTCAATCCTGACATGAACAGAACACTAATAACCCTTATTCCCAAAATTCCAAATCCAAAAAAGCTGGAACAATTTCTCCCCATCAGCCTCTGTAACTTTATTTATAAAATCATTTCCAAAGTGCTGACCAACAGACTTAAATCTTTGCTACCAAACCTCATTGCCGAAGAACAAAGTGCTCTTGTGGGGGGAAAGGCAAATACAGGATAACATATCGATTGTACAGGAGGTGCTTCACAGATTACGAACTCGGGAGAGGAAAATGAAGTTCCAAGTGGTTTTAAAGCTAGTTTTGCAAAAGGCGTATGATCGGATTGAGTGGGATTTCCTTAAAGCATGCTTAACTAAAATGGGATTCTGTGAGCAATAGGTACAATGGGTGATGCAATGTGTCTCAACGGTTATATTCAGTATCAATTTTAATAAGGAGTCTCTACCTTTTTTCAAGCCAACACGAGGGATTCGCCAAGGTGACTCACTATCCCCTTATCTTTTTATATTAGTGGCCAATGTTCTATCTTCCTTGATGAGAAAAGCAATAGATGATGGCACACTTAGAGGAATTAAGATGAACAACAGCTGTCTTACTCTATCACATTTGCTTTTTGCGGATGACTATATTTTTCCTCAATGGCACAACCTTAGAATGTCAAAATCTAGCGGCCATCCTACATCAATATTACTTTGCTTCTGATCAGGCCATTAATCTCAATAAATCAGGCATATACTTTAACAAATGTTGCCCCACTACATTGAGGAGGAACATGGCCTTAGAATTGAGAGTTCCAAAAATTGAGAAAACAGGGAAATATTTAGGAATTCCCTTGGATTGGGGAAGTTCGAAGAAAGATATGTTCGCTTGGATCCTAGCGAGAGTTAACATAAAGCTGGAAAGTTGGAAGGAGAATTTGTTATCAAAAGGGGGAAAGGAGATTTTAATAAAATCATTGGTATAGGCTATCCCTCAATATGCCATGTCCATTTTCAAAATCTTTGTTTCTATTTGCAAAGCTATTGAGACGAGGGTTGCTAACTTTTGGTGGAAAACTAACAGTAAAAATGCTGGGGTACATTGGAAAAAATGGGAATCTCTGAAGCTTAGAAAGGATGAGGGCGGCCTAGGCTTTAAGGATCTAATAGTATTCAATATAGCCATGCTAGGGAAACAAGCTTGGTGCATTTCACAAAATCCTCAGTCCCTATTGAGCCGGTTTGTATTACCCATAAGGTGATTTCTGGAAAGCTAGAAAAGGCTCCCGACCTTCATGGGGATGGCAAAGTATAATCCGAGAAAGAGATTCTATATCTCTACATATTATGTACTTGGTTGGGAATGGAAAGGAAATCTCGATCAGAGAGGATAAATGGTTAAAGAGTGGTCCTATTGGCGGCCCAGCAACAAGACATGAACCGGTTCAAGTGGCAGATCTAATTGACCAAGGGACTGGAAAATAGAATGCAAAAAGGGTAAAGTCGATGTTTGATGATAGAAGAGTGCATGAAATACTTGCAACCCCTATTGGTTTGCCGGATGCAAAAGATAAGCAAGTCTGGATGAATACTAAGTCTGAGACCTATTCAGTGAGAAGTGGCTACTTCACAGCAAGAGAGAATTCAACTAGCACAAATGCCACAACAACAACCTCATCTCATCAAATAAAACCAGCTCTCTGGAAATACATCTGGCATTCTAAAACCTTACCCAAAATCAGGTTATTTATCTGGCAAGCATGTCACAATGCTCTACCTACAATGGAGAGCTTGCACAGGAGGAAGATAGTACCCGATTCATTATGTCCCATTTGCAAAAAGGAAGCTGAAACCACCGAACACACTCTACTGCTCTGCCCATGGACAGCTCAGATATGCAGAGCCGCACCCCTGCAAATTAAAATTTCTAGATTTGGGTTAACACGGCTTGATGAATGGCTATATATCATTAAAACAAACCTGACATAAACCATCAAATTTGACCTAATCGCTGCTACTCTCTGGAGCATCTAGAAGGATCGAAACCAGCACATCTTCGGCCATCGTCCCCTGCACCCGCAGCAAACTTTATTCCAGGCAACTGCTCTACACGAAAATTTCAGAACTTCGAACAACATACTAGCAAGTGAAAAGGAGAGACAAACCCTACCTAACAGATGGCAACCTCCACCTCCCAATTTGCTGAAAATTAACATAGACGCATCCTTTGCTCAAAACAGTGAAGCGGAATCAGAAGTCGAAGAAGGTAGGAGACCGGGCGAAAACAGAGCAGCTATCGCTTGCATCCGTAGGGACTCCAGGGGCTGTCTCATTGATGGCCGCGCGAAACTCGTGGAGGCTTCCTTAGCAACACAGGTGGAAGCCCTTGCCCTCCTCGAAATCCTAGACTTCTTCTCCAACCGCACGCATCTCTCTCTGCAAGTACAATCTGATTGCCTCCCACTCGTGCAATAGGTGAAGTCTTCGACAGATCTAAGCTGGCAAGTAAAGCCACTTGTGGACTGAGCCCAAGAAAAAATGGAGGAGTTCCAGAACCTTTCCTTGGCCCATTGCAGCAAGGACGCAAACCAGTCAGCGGATTGGCTTGCAAAAGCTTGTCGTTTTAATTATCTTCCCTATAATTGGTTGTCTAATCCCCCGCCCGCTCGATTTGACTTATTATGCACTGATGCTTCTAATGTATTTCCTATAAACATGGCTAAGTAAATCAAAAGCAATCGTATTTCAAATCAAAAAAAAAAAAAAATGAATCATGGAAATGTTAGTGTTGTTCCTTCAAGTCCAGAACACAACTTTTCTCTAAAAGACTAGGCAACTTTTCAACTAAGAATTGTTCAAGCCTGTCATCTTTCTAGGTCACTTCCCATTAATTTGAGTTGTCAAACCGTGTTCAAGTGCTACCGGGGGCTCCAGGGAAGTCAGATGTTGGGGATTTTTAATTAGGAAAGAGACACCAGGGGTTGAAAATTATTCAAATTGCCACCCATTGTCCTCATTCTCTAACTAAATCAACTTTCTATGAGCAGATGAGTATGTCCAATTGCTATGTAGAAAATCTGCATCTGTATGTAAGAAAAGAGAGAAAAAGGCTCCCTTTTGGAGCTGCTCATCAAGTTCTTAAGAAAGCATAAAATACCGTAAGAGAGCCTCAGAATCAAAACTAGTAAGACATAGCTTTTGCGAATATAGCAATGGGGTGCCCGCATGGCTTTCTCTGGAGAAGAACAAGACTATATCTCTGCTTATTCAATCCCTAGTCATATAGCATGAGGACAACCTAATGCATTTGAAGATGCAAATCGGAAAGTTCCTTGACACTTTGTTTTCATTCTACTAATTACTCGAGTAACGTCTCTGGGAAAATTATGACCGTTCATGACAAAATCACCATTTGGACGAGATTTTTGTAAAGTGTAGTAATTATGATCTATAAAAATCCAAATGAAAGAGCATAGAGTTCATATGGGAGGGTGAAACAGTGTTTTCTTTTTCTATATCCTTCATTAGGTTGAAGTAAAATACCATATTTTTTTTCCAAACTCTACCATACTTGTCAACTGTGAAGCATAGGGGTAAGCTTGGTCCAAATCGGGTCGATCCAGCACTTAACCCAATGATCAACCCATACAGTGTTGATCACCAATTTTTGGGACCAAGAATTGATCCTATTGAGCTTGGGTCCAGTTCCAGGGTCAACCCGTAACCAACCAATTACTTTTTGTGTGACGACCCAGACTTGAGGCAGTACGGAGGGACGGACTAAGATCGCCTCAGTAGTACGTGGGTGAGGTTAAGTGCATATCTCTTGTCCAACATCACTTAGGAGGGGAGTCCTGGGTTAGCTTATAAGATTTGGATTCCTCTAATTGTACATACGTGTTTTGAGCCTGCAGACGGAGGAAACAAAATCTTGAGGGAGGCCACGCTTGGCAACTTTGATGGAGGGCATGTGTACCCATAGAGGATAATATATTGCCTTGGGAGAGGGATGGCAATACGTTTGCCTCGAACAAAATCGTGAGAACTTAGTATCCACTTACACATGATATTAGAGCCGACTCGCGCAGCGTGTGAGGCTACAGCAAGAGCGTTATGCCATAAAGGTGGAGAATGTCACGACCCATACCTAAGGCAGTGCGGAGAGACGGACTAAGATCGCCTTGGTAGTACGCAGGCAAGGCTAAGTGCATGTCTCTTGTTCCACATTGCTTAGGGGGCAGTCATAGGCTAGCTTGTAAGGCTTGGGTTCCTTTAACTAATACATACACATTTTGAGCCTACAAGCGGAGGAAACAAAACCTTGAGGGAGGCCACGCTGCGTGCCACGCAACTCTGATGGAGGGCGTGTGTAGCCATAGAGGACCCTACAATACGCATTTTCTTGGGGTAATATGGGCTACTCCGAGAAGAACAAAACTATGAGGACTTAGGATGTGTTTGATAACGATTCTGTTCTCGAGAACAAATTCTGATCAGAAATGATTTTTTTTTTATTCTGTTCCCGGGAACTGATTCTAAGTAAAAAAACGTGTTTGGTAACTGTACAAAATTTCTGATTCTAGAATAGAATTGTGTTTGGTATTGTGCTCATTGATTTTGTTCCAAATTAATTTCTTTTAATTTTTAAATAATTTTTATAATTTTTATAATTTTTTTCCTTTTTTCCTTTTTTTTCTTTTCTTTTTTCTCTTTTTTCTCTTATTCTTCTTCTTCTTCAGGCCGGCGACCTCATTGAAGTGTTGCCGGCCCTTAGCGAGGCTGGCCCTCATTGGCCGAGCCTCGCCCGGCCCCGGCACGGCTTGCCTGGCCACCGACGAGGCTCGGCCTTGCCGATGGCTGGGCTTGCCTCCGGCGAGCCCACCGGACCTCGCCTTGGCTTGGCGAGCCTCGACTTTGGACCGCTTGCCGATGACCAGCGAACGGCGGCGGGTAGTGGTCGTGGGATGATGGTCGATGAAGAAGAAGAAAAAAGAAGAAGAAGAATTTTGATTCTCAATTTTGTTTCCAGAACAAAAATCACATTTTTTTTTATTCTCAATTATTGTCCAAAACTGTTCCCGGGAACAAAAATTTTACCAAACGCGATTCTGTTCCCAAACTAATTCTGAAAACAAAAAATTAGAATCAGGCACTGTTTGGATGGTTACCAAACAGTGCCTTAGTGTCCAAAACGGACAATATGGTTCTCTTGTGGGAGTCAGCTTTGATACCACCTGTAAAAACCCAAGTCTCCACTTTACACATATTGTCCGTTTTTGGTACTAAGTTATCACGGTTTTATTCTTCTTGGGGTAGACTTGTAAGAACTTGGGGTCCACTGTACACATATTGTTCGCTTTGGACACTAAGTTCTCACGGTTTTGTTCTTCTCGGGGCAACCCATACTACCTCAAAAAAACACATTGTAGGGGCAGAGGTGCGAAGGTACCGACATCCCTCTCCTAAGCCAATATATTATCCTCTATGGGCACACACGCCCTCCATCAGAGTTGTGCAGAGCGTAGCATGGCCTCCCTCAAGGTTTTGTTTCCTTCCCGCACAGGCTTAAAACGCATATGTATAGTTAGAGGAACCAAGCCTTATAAGCTAGCCCATGACTCCCCCCCAAGGAGATGTGGGACAGGAGACATGCACTTAGCCTCACCCGTGTACTACCAAGGCGATCTTAGTTCGTCTCTTCGCACTACCTCGAGTCTGGGTCGTCACATTCTCCATCTCTTATGGCATAGCACCCTTGTTGTAGCCTCAACTGCTATGGGAGTCGACTTTGATATCACCTGTAAGAACCTGAGTCCCCACTTTACACATACCGCCATCCCTCTTCCAAGCCAATATTATTGTCCTCTATGGGCACACACGCCCTCCATCAAGAGTCATGCAGAGTGTAGCGTGGCCTCCCTCAAGGTTTTGTTTCCTCCGCCCGCAGGCTTAAAACGCGTATGTACAATTAGAGGAACCCAAGCCTTATAAGCTAGTTCATGACTCCCCCCTTTAGTGATGTGGGACAAGAGACATGCACTTAACCTCGTCCGCGTACTGCCAAGGCAATCTTAATCTATCCCTCCATACTGTCCCTTGTCTGGGTTGTCACATTCTCCACCTCTTATGGCACAATGCCCTCGTTGTGGCCTCACACGCTGCGAGAGTCGGCTCTGATACCACCTATAAGAACTCGGGTCTCCATTGTACACATATTATCTGCTTTGGATACTAAATCCTCACAGTTTTATTGTTCTTGGGGCAGAGGTGGACGTACCGCCATCCCTCGCCCAAGCCAATATATTGTCCTCTATGGGTACACACGCCCTCCATCAGAGTCATGCAACATGGCCTCCCTCAAGGTTTTGTTTTCTCCGCCCGTAAGCTTAGAACGCGTATGTACAGTTAGAGGAACTCAAGCCTTATAAGCTAGCCCTTGACTCCCCCTCAAGTGATGTGGGATAAGAGATATGCATTTAGCCTCGCCCACGTACTGCCGAGGCGATCTTAGTCCGTCCCTCCGTACTGCCCTGGGTCTAAGTCATCACATTTTGTTTCATTTTTTGTATTCCTTGGAAGGACACGTGTATTATTGCAAATTACATATCAATTAACAATGCGACATTAAGTAACCAAATTATGAATATCATTACATATCAAACATAAATTATAAGATAAGGTAACAAAAGAAATTTCACATTTGAAAAAGATAACAAACCATAAAAACGAACACGTGAGGTGAGTGACAAGGCAAGCGAGTAGAGGCGAGCGAGGCTTAGGCGAGTGAAGATGGTTTTTATTTTTTATTTTGGCTGAATTAAGGCTTAATTTCTTTCTACTTTTTAATTTACACGGCAGATTGAACTGTGAAGAGAACAGAGTAGGCAAAATCATATAATATATAATCTATAATATATCTAATATCTAATAATATATCTAATATATATTATATATTAATAGGGTTGGTCTAGGTTGAACTAACCCTGAATTCCTAGGACCGAAGACCAACTCTCACAGTGCAGATTCGTAATTCCATCAATTACTCGTCTATCCAAAAAATGAATTAGGATCAAAGATCGACTCAGTCCCCTTAGGAACCGAACTAGGACTAGCCAGGTTGGGCCGGTCCAAGGTCGATCCAGGGTGATCATGGACCAATGCTCAGCCCTAGTGAAGCATGAACATGGTCATATACTTCCAATGCCCACCTCAGAATTGACATGATTCATATACTTCTCGTAAGTGCAAGACGAATGCTAGCACTTGAGGTGAATCTTCTCTCCAGCCAGCCTTTCTTCTCATTCAATGCTTCTTCATCTTTCGCTTTGGTAATTTCCTTTTAATTGTGAAGTTCCGCTTATTAGTTTGAGCAACCAAGTCCTACAGTCAAGGAAAGGATACTGCAAAATCTTGTTCTCTTGATCAGTTCTGGAAAAGTATTCAAGGCTTGACCGCTCTATACATTAATTTATGATTTTCTCATGATATTTTTTTGCAGTACTTGATAGACATTTGAAACAAATCAATAAAACTTCAGAACAGCATTAACTTTGTATTGTTGACCACACTCTATCTCCTAACATTTTGCAAGCCTCTTCCAGACTTGTTAGTATAATGACCTATTCTTCAGTGTTGAGTCTTTTTTTCAGTCTCGAAAATGCCAATCTACTGTGAATAGACTTACCTACAACTAATCAGTTGGTCACTCCGTTAAAGAATGCCTCCAACCTTCCCTGCATGTTAGTTCGGAGTGATGATGTCGACATTGAGAGTGTGTTCTTCATGAATGCAGTATAGCACAGAAGGAAACCGGCTAAAGAATATGTCTCTTCTATTGGATGAACCAAGAGACATGAGTCAAGAAAATGATAAACACTCAGTTGACCAATGAACATGCAGCTTATTGATCGGTTCTTCTAACATCAGTATGAACTGTTTGTGATCATCAATGAACATCCAGGTTTGACAGTGTTGTGTATGCCTTATTTCGTCACCAAATAAAATTTCACTTTGACTACATGAGTCGATGGACAAACACTAACATCTTACGAGTTAAAAATAAAACGTTCAAAACAATTATTTCATTAAATCATTTCATTTTTGAACATTTTTCCATCTAATCCTGAGTCAACTTTCCATGTCTTCAAGTCAACTTGTACCTTCCAAGTAGGAGCTAATTACTAAATTAAATTGACCCAGTAGCATAGACAATAGAACAAGTTAGCAAAGAGTCACTTTGTAATTGGGGTTTATAGAATAATAGTAACTTGACTAGGTCTTCCTACAGAAATACATACAAAAATATGCAGATAACCATACAAGGTTTAGAAAAATCGAAGTGTCTGATCTGTGCAGAGAAAGTTCAAAGAGGAAAAACATAATGAAAATGCAGAGGAGTTTAACAGAGCTTGGAACGGGGAAGATCCTTCCATTCTTATCTAGCTTGCTTGTTGACATCAACCATGAAAAGAACTGTTTGAAGTCCGCTTGAAGTCATTTATTAAAGTTACTATTTTAATAGAGGAAATCATGAAACTTCTTCTAAAAATTACTGGTCATGCCCCACCCAAGTTTTCTTGACTTCACCACTTTAAATATCTAAGGAACTTCAACGGCCATGTAAAATCTCCGGCTCACCAAAATTGCTTCCTCAATCTGCAACTCCTAACCCTTTTTTTTGGGCTTCTTTTCTTCATTCCATCAAAGAATGAACATTACTCCTTCGATCAAATCACTGCTGGTAGTAGTTACCATCATGGCATGTACTTATGATCGAGCGATGTGCTTGAAATTCAATTACCCCATCTTTGTAGAAGCAGATGAGAACCATTTCATCAGGAATAATTCCTATATCGTTCTCAATTCCCTCCAAGTGACACCAGATGTAATTGTAGCTTCTATCTCAAAACTTGACTGACCGCATGTTATACAAAGACCCATTCAAGCTATGGAAGAAAAAGGGGGACAGTCGAGTCATCGCATCTTTCAATTCCACTTTTGTGCTTAATATAACTCCACAGACTGTTCCAGGTGGAGAAGGTCTTGCCTTCTGTATAACTGGAGAAACGGGTCTTCCAGACAACAGTCATGGAAGATGGCTCGGTATTGTCAACTCGACCACAGACAGACTCCGTCAGAACCAAGTTGTAGCCATAGAATTCAACAGCCGGAAGAGCTATGCAGGAGATGGTGATGATAACCTCATGGGATTGAACGTGAATAGTATTTTCTCGATCAAACAAAAGCCTCTGGCTGATTACGGTGTCAATCTTTGGACAGCTACCGATATAACAGCCAGAGTGGACTATGACGGGAAGAATATCCTGTTGTTTGTCTTCTTGAGCAATGAAACAGGAGAAAACATGAAGAATCCAATTATTTCTGTCCCTCTCAATCTTTCCGAGTATCCCTGCAGGATGTGTTCCTAGGATTCTCTGCTCCAACAAGCAACTACACAGAGTTGAACTGCATAAGGTCATGACTCTTTGAGGGTTCAAACTTAGACGAAGATCCTCTGACTAAAATAAAAGAAACAAACTCGGACGAATATCCTGAACTGTTGTGCGTTTGGGTTGCAGTTCCAACTGTACTTGGGTTGTGTGCTCTAATTTATCTCCTGAATAGGATAAGAACAGGCAAAAAGGGTCTATTGGAAGGCACTTACCCGGCAATAGAAGATCAGACCGAGGGCTCATCCACAGCTCCACAGAAGTTCCGGTTCAAGGATCTCAAGAAAGCAACAGGCAACTTCAAGAACAAGCTAGTACAGGGGAGCTTTGGAACTGTTTATAAAGGGCACATGATGGTAAAAGGGTTTCTGAGGATTCACGTCAAGGAAAGCAAGAATTCCTAGCCGAAATCACGACCATTGGCATCCTCCACCACTGGAATCTAGTGAAACTAATTGGATGGTGCTACGAGAGCCGCAAGCTCCTCCTTGTGTATGAGTACATGCCGAATAGTAGCCTAGACAAGTACATATACTGTCATGAGAACTTAATAGCAAGTGGACCAACCCTGAATTGGCAGAGAAGGTACAACATAATATATGGAGTAGCTAAAGCACTTGATTATCTCCGCAATGGTTGCAGGAAGAGGGTGCTTCACCGGGATATCAAAGCAAGCAACATCATGTTGGATTTGGGGTTCAATGCTCCGCTCGGGGACTTCGGGCTGGTGTGCACCATCCAACAGACTGAACAGACGCACCACTCGGGCTGGGGTTACATGGCTCCTGAAAGCTTTCTTACGGGAAGGGCAACCATGGAAACAGACATTTACGAATTTGGCATCCTCATTCTTGAAGTTTTCTGTGGAAGAAAACCGGGCGATCATGGTGTCCTGGGTATGGGAATTGCATGGGAGGGGAAGGATCTTGAGTGCAGCCGATTCCAGGATGGGCGGAGACTTTGGAAACAGAGAAATGGAGGACATGTTTGTTCTGGGGTTGGCCTGTTGCCACCCGAATCCGAACTGTAGGCCGTCAACGAGAAGTGTGTTGCAGGTGCTGACTGGGAAGTAGCTCCGCCGATTGTGCCGCTGGAAAGGCCAGCTTTCATCTGGCCGTCAATGCCGCCATCTTTTAGAGAGGACTTAGATTGCTCCATTGCCAAAGGCCAAATGACTCCCATAACAGAAGTTTGCGGGAGATAATTGCGCAAAGGGGTAGAACCTGCAAATCTGTTTTCATCAGCCCCTCTTTGCCAATTTAGTGCCTGAATCTGAATCATCTTATAGTATATTCAAGATATTTGCATACTAGAGGTTTTTCTTTCTTTTTTTCCCTTTTTTCTGAGATGACCGAGGAGGAAACCGCCATCCTTGCTTATGCTGGTTGCGGCGGGTAGACTCCCCACGGGCATAATGAAGTTAGTTTTCTTTTATTTATAATAGAACGCCCTGCTCAAGCCAAGCACAAAGAGAAGGGGAATAAGCAAGAGCATTTTGTGTTTTTAGAAGGAATGACAACAGGTCCAGCAATATGATTACTTTAGTGTGGGCTCTAGTGTGACAAGGCGCTGAGTGCAAGCATTGAAACCCAGCTATTACATTATAAGACTGCCACCAACTGTTTCGACCCTCTACAATCAGCTGCTTAGTAGTTATCACAGTCAACCAACAGAACATCCATTGCCAAGGCGAGCGGCTGCTGCTTGCATTCCGTTAGTACCATAACAAATTCTGAGCACGGGAAAAACCAAAAGAACAGCCTCCTTTTCCATAGGCTATTTGATAATATATGCAAGAAACTACAGTAGTGGCTCCAACCAGAGGAGATCTACAAAAGAATAAGGATCATTGGTTGTTCAGGGGAAATTCCTGGTTTTACTAATAAAATTCTGTAAACCGAGCAACAAGTAAGCAGTAGTATCTATTTCTCACTCCACATGCAGTTCCACGATCGATGTGACACAGAAATACAAGCTTGACAGTATCGTCAGTTTCCTCGCTCTTACGTGCTGAAACAGAAACAGATAGAGATTTTCTCTTTTCTTCTTTAGACTTGCAAAAGTTCTTGTTGATTTCAAATGGCCATCCCAATAACGATATTCTCTCATTGAATGCAGAGTATCTCCAGTTAAAGCAATTGCAATCAGGGCCTTTCCTGATTTTCGCTGGGCAAGTAAGCATCCCTCCATTTGAATTCTCTGAAACTTCTCTTTACTGCACACTAGCAGGGAGACAACTAAAGATGAGGCCTGTGTCTGACTGATGCATATTTTTCATTGCCGTAGTTCAAGACTGTGACACCAATACTGAAACAACAGACAGATAAACAAATGAACACTCATCCCAAGCATGATGAACAAAAGCAGGCACTATATTGAAAAGAGCACATGCAACAACATTTCTCTGTTTTCTTTGTATCCTAGTCAAGTAATGTCCAGGCTAAACCTTCACACACCAAATCGAATCATCCTCCTCAACGCCACATAACATCCATGTCAAAAATAAGACTAAAAATTAACTTTTTCCGCTTGCTCTAGACCCAAAAGATTACAGTGAACTTAAATCGAACCTCAAACCTCACATTTTTCACGGGCAAAATCACAGGCTTCTTACTTGCTCTATTAACCCACTAGAGTGTTTGCATATAGAGGTAACAACACCACAGGTCTCTGAACCATTTCTCGTTGATCAATATAGTGCCAGAACCTTTTTTTCCAATGTAAAAACATTACACTTTTCAAGATCAATGCAATGTCATCCTTCCGTTAAGTAGACTACTAATAATTACTGTGTGGCATTAAACGTCGTTAATTGACATTTAAGTGTCCAAATTTACATCTGATCTGTCCAATTGACTGGTCCAAATGCTTTCATCTCCTCCATTGAAGGGCCCACAAGAAGTACATCAGAAATATTTTTTCCTTGTTTTCCTTTCTTTCTCTTCTTTTCCCTAATTCCTCCTTCCTTCCCACTTCCCCACAGTACTCCACCATCACCATCTGCACTTGCACACATCCTTCACCACACATCATCCCATCATGAACGCTTGTGCTCCATCACCTCAAGAAGAAGAAGAAAGGAAAAAAAGAGAGGTATTTTCTGCTGATTTGGATACAAAAAACATGGGGCAGTTTATGTTATTTCTTGGATCCCTTCATTGCTGATATGGACTGCCACATTAGCAAAGAAGTGCATGACTTGGTACTAGAGTTAACAGAAGGACCACGGTTCTGAAAAGTTCATGAACTACATTGAACAAAGAAAAAACTTCAGAACCACATTGAACAGTGGGTAAAAGTTCAGAGATTTGTGGCGTCATTACCCCTTGTATCTATTATCGAGAGCCATCGAAGAATATGAAACACAAATTATTTCTCTCCTTTTTTCTGATCACTAAAACTCGTGTGTTCCACGAAACACCAACTGAATGATAACATATGAGATGAAATCGCAACTGAACTCTTAACTTCCAGACCTTTTAAGAGATACTATCACCAAGATTAAACTATACAACTACTATTCAGTAATTAGTTCCACAAGATTATCCTCACCAAAGATATGATGAACCATCACAGCTTTGATCAGGACTGCAGATGATAGTCCAGAGTATAGGCACGAATATCAGAAGGGCTTGATCCAGGCCTGCCATGATACATTGAACTGGCTTTAAAAACTTCTTACACATACAGAAGATAATAAGAAACCAAAAATACTTCACATAGTGCTGAGAACTGAAAGCAGTTCCATTAAGGCAAATACCTTTTATTAATGGTACCATAGTGGAACCTTGGCCTTCCAGTCTTAACATCTTGAACGTACTGCAATCAAGAATATGTGTCTTAAATATATTGACATCGTTGGAGATCATCAATATAGGATATACTACATCATAGCATCATAGTCAAGACTTTTACCAATTTCAAGGTGACCAAGATGGATGAAAATGCCAAGGAATCAAAAGGTATATCATCAAGGGCAAAGAGCTGGCAATCTGATGATTCAGGACCAGGTGAGAAGTGAGGATTCCGCAGCTTAGCTAAGAAAATTATATAGGTCTGCCCACACAAAAGAGCATATGCTTCAAAGTTTGTAGGAAACACACAATAATTAAAGAGATAGATAGAGATATGGATTTTCCTCACTTGACCAATACGAGGTATGTCCAGCTGAGCAAAAGGTGAAAGAACCTCCACTTCTGCACATGCTTCTTCCCGAGTTTCTCTTATCGCCCCTTCCGCAGCTGACTCCCCAATTTCCATGTAACCAGCAGGAAGAGTCCTATTCAACAGTATGTGTGAACAGGAGTTAAGAATGAAGATCAGCACTACATGAACAATTTGTTTCCTTAAATGCCTCTAACATTTTCTTTTCCCTCAGCAGAAGATGATTAAAAGGCAAAGCTTCAACAACCCAAACTCATTGATATGAATACACACCATAGACCGTTGGAAGGTTCGATGTTCCTCTTGCATAGTAGGACCTTGTCATCTTGCTCAATGAGGCAACCTACAACCTAAAATATCAGTTCCAGAAGTTAACAACCACTCTTACCTCTGCCAAATACAAGAATAGCATCTCTATGTTTTACTGAGAGAAAGGTTTAATGTACATAGGATTCTACTTTAAACTTCTCTTTTATTCAAGAGTAAGACTCAGAAAATATTTGGAATGGAAAAGATTTACTTGGTTTGAGCACATGAGTTAAATAGAACAATCAAATTTTGAAGTAACACAAACAGGACATCTCTACCATCTTTGGATTCTGGTAAGCAATTTTCTCGCAGAGAGTGCAAATAGCTCTCATCTTCTCCTCTCCCTCGGGTATTTCATGCTTAGTTGGTCCACCACACCATTGGCAGAAATTGATCTTTTTTACAATTCCCTGCACTCAAATGTGTAGGCAAAAGCAGATTAATAACAGGTCTTAAAGGCAAGCAAGACATCTCCTTTCATACTCTCTTCATCTTCTCATGGAACTGAGAAAGAGAGATACTTAGAAGTTAGATTGAAAGGACCATCATTCTACCCCATCCAAGCAGGAGGTAAAGTGAAATATCAGTCAGTCAAGGACTGACTTAATTTCAATTCCTTCACAAACCTACAAATATTTCCAATCAAAACTTACATTCTTCTTTCCAACTAGTATCACTCCTGCCCGTCCCATTACTGAATGCCATGGTGGAGTACATTCTAGAGAAATAATTACAAGAAATCAAGAACTTTAAACATTAAACGTGTAAATGTAGATAAGTTTTGAACATAAATCTCCACATTCTAGTTTCTCTCCTCAACAGTATCTGGTAATGTCCACACTGGTGATTCATGACATTCCGACCAGTGGCTGCTGTACATACTGACCAGCCACAAGCCAAGCATCTAATTCGAGGCGAAAAGAAGGGGTTTAAAGTTTAACTGCACGGTAATACTCGATGATACACCTAAAGATACACTATATCCGCATCATAATCGAAAAGCGCAACGCACTTGAACCTCGCTCCAAAATCACACGAAATCACGGCAATTACACGATAACCCAATCCTCCAACCTCCTCACAATCAAGAATTGCCATCCCCCACCATTTCCAAACCAAAAGACGCGGATATCAGCACGGAACCCCGCCAAACGAACGCCGGCGCACGACACGAATGAACCGCGAGACTGAGGATGACGACTTACGGATGTCTGAACCGCGACGACGGGCGCCGCGGAGTGCGCCGTGTCCGAGCTCGGCCCGGGACGGGGGCGGCGGCGGCGGCGGCGGCGGCGCGCACGCGGGCCGTCCCGGAGCCGCAATGCCTCCTCCGGGCCGGGAACGCCGCCGCCGAGGGCACGACGAACTGGAGCGGCGGAGGACGATGCTGCTGCTGCTGCTGCTGCTGCTGCGAGCCCCGCCGTCTCCGGAGAGAGGGGCCGGAGAGGGACAGGGCGGAGGAGAAGCCGTAGGAGGAGGAGGAGCAGGGCCTCCGCCACGGACCCAGGGCGGCCTGCATCGCCTTGAGCAGCATCGCCCCCCGCCACTATCCGCGCCGGGTAGAGAGAGGGCGATTCCGATCCTCGAACTCCGGCCGGACGATTTCCGATTCGGCAAGGGGGGGAATGCCGGAAATCGGGAGGAGACAATCGAGCAGTGCCGCGGGAATCTTCGGTCTTCGTTTCGTCTCGAGAATCGCGCGAGTCGGCTCGACCAGAGTTTCGCGTCTGTTTTCGGTTGTTGGTATCCCGGAGGGAACAGCATAACCATAGACTCGCTATACTGACGTCAGCAACTGTATACTCTTCTTTTGTTTTGTACCCCCAGGAATTTGAGCTTTTAGTTGTTGGAATCAGTTCCAAAAATGATAACTTTAAACGAAATTGCAATTAAATTATAAAATTCACGCTGAATCCAAGAGAGTGACGGCAAAATTCAAAATGGTTTCTTCTAATATTGTCTATGGCCTTTTTTAACCTTGACTTACCAAAATTGAGTGATGTGTCGAAATTGATAATTCAATTTCATAAACCAAATTTATCGTTAAATTACCATGAAATTACTCTTATCGAATAAAGTTATCTTTACGCATTTAGTACGAACCACTTGTTTTCGAAAACATCGATTGCTTTGAAGGGCCAAATTTGAAGGTGGTGATTCTCCACGAGACAAAATAAAATGTTCGGGTCAAAATTGAGACTAGGTAGCCCATCATAAAGACCGTTGCTCTTCCTTCTTTCAGATGCTCTTGTACCCTAGACTGGCTTCACCGAGCACACAAACTGTTGACGAGAGAAGGCTCCTGAAATTCAACTGCCGGTCAGTGACGCCGTCCGGATATCAATCGGCACCCGGTTATTTCCTTGCGAGCTAATGCGATCCCCAAGTCACATGTATAGACTGACCTGATAGTTGCCCCAGATTGCCTGGACCGGTTCTTGTCAACTGATCCGGCACCAGAAATTCCATAAACTCGCAGACCGAAACCCGGGTATTAGTCCACTTGAGAAATGCCTGAGAAATCATTAGATTCATGAAACCTTATAATTTCGCCAATCTCTGCCAGACTGTTATGACAAATTAGTCCTATTTTATGCTTGATACTAGCCAATAAAGAATGAGAAAGAAAAGCTAATTAGTTCCTAATGTTTGCGAAACTGACGGTGATTACATCAAAAAATAGCCAAACCTCGGCTCCCACTGGTTGCTGATTCCAGAATACACTAGCTGAGGCATCAAAACCGGGCAGCACCGACACCTCTTCTCAAGATTTATGCAATGAGGATTATAAAGACGGATGAGGACCAACATATTTTTTGTAGTTGCTAGCATGTAACACATGTTCCTCGCGTCTACCATGGATTCTAATGCTTCCGGGGTCCAGAATCTGAAGAACCATCTGATGCATCCTCAGTTCACAGCCAGCTTATCACATAGAGACTGATATGCTGCACTACAAAGCTTGAACTTCTCCTCAGCAACGGCCTGAAAGGAAGGGATAAAAACAAAATTTCACGAAATTGAATAGAATTTTTCACAGCCAAGAGATTTTCTAGAAGATATCCAGAATATGAAGGATTAGAAAGCCCCAATCAAAAAAGTTAAGTTATTAGGTGGAGCTAGCATCTAGACTACATGAATGCAAGAGTCAGAAGAAACTCGTGGACAAGCAATGTTGGATGCTTTTAACACCGCTGCTCACTATAAACTAGATGAAGCAAAACGCATGGAATTGATGCTCAGGAAATAAGACAGACCATAACCACGCTTGAAAAAATATAATTAAAAGGATACATTTATCTTTTTAATTAAATGGACGTGATAAACTGAGACTTGGCTTTGATAGTATGTTTAAAAATTCGACCCAAAACCTTAAGCTATAAAGTGGAGGAGGTTCATACAGGCCGAAACGAACCTCATAGACTAATGATATTTCAACAGTAGCAGGCAACTACCAAGGCCTTCCACAATATACCTTTCTTAAAAGTTTAAATGATACCACAAAGGTCTTAGCAGGTCAGTTCTCCAAGTTTCACTAAAACCGCATAAATGGATGCCACATGATGCCTCTCCACTGCATGCTCCAAATTAAAACATTTCCTGAAATTAAGTTTGGAAATCTCATTTTACCTTGGAAGAGCCATGGTGACGATCAGGATGCCATTTCAATGCACAAGCTCGATATCTGGAATTGTCAGCAAAGACTCAAAATCAGAGACATGGCAAACATGCTCCAACATGCTCAGATCTTGAAACATGACAAAGTAAAGCATTTGAAAGAAACAGATCTCAGTGAAGACTCACGCATTCTTGACATCTTCAAGCTTTAAAGGACCCGAGGCACTCAAACCAAGGGCCATTCTATCAGAAGATTCTGCCTCGAAATCCCCAGACTCTGATGAGGAGTCATACTCATCATAGCTGGAAAATCTCCACTTCTCATATCTCCCATTTCTATTCGAGTAGCTCGACGTTGTTTCCCACCAGTGGGGATCATCATTAAGAAATGACCAGAAGTAGAATCTATTCCCACCAAGGGCAGACTTGAAAATTGTATCAGCATCATAATCTTCTTCACAGAATTGGAAACCTCCTGACAAGAGTACAACAGTAACATGACAAATAGAGAAATCTACCGTCTACAAGCTTGAGAGTTGTTTATATATGAAATTGACAAGTGTATACCATCTTATTTAAGAGATGCATGAGGATTTTCCTAAGAATACGAGATATTGACTGACAAATGGGACAAAGTATGAAAATTGACTGGAATTTTGTCCAGACAAAGATCATATAACCTATTGAATACAACACCACAAAAGATTATTAACAAGTAGTTGGACAGTAAGATAACCAACGGCTTTTCCCTATCAACATGCAACTTTAAATCCAACTTCTGATATCTTAAAAGCCATATGGAGCACGCTTTAACTATTCAGATCTAATTCACCCAAACACTCACTTCAGTAACATTATAAAAACGAAAGGCCCCAGAACAAGGATTATTTTCACCACATGTGCTACTGCTACAAATAGACATCATTCACTGTATACAGAAATTTTGTGCTTTCTTACCTCTACCCCAATGTTGAGGTCCATTTCTTCTGCTCCTATCAATCCTCGGTCCCTTTGTCCAGTAATGCTTAAACCATGAGGAGTCCCTACCGAGGAATGGGTCATCTTCACCAGCCTCATCTTGCCACCTCTGAAGACAACCAAATGAAGACACCATGTAAAATCACTTAATGTTAGAAACTACCACATTGTGAATGATTGAGGAGATTCAGCTGAAACTCATATGCCTGTTCTGTAAATCAGAAAATAAAAATGGTAAGTATTGCTCCCACAAGTTCCATCTGTTTAATCATGTATTGGGATAACTTTCAGAAACATACTTCTAACTTATACAGCTAGCTAAAGTTAAAATAGACTGAACATTCCTTAGGCAAGTTTTGTTCCAACCAGGTCCATATGCTGACACAAGTGAAAGGAGGAGTTTTTTTAAAGCATACTTCTGACTTAGCCAGCTAATTAAGGTTAGAAAGGAATAAGAAAAAATCCTTTTCAGTCCTTTCCACCACACTTAAGGTGTTGACTTTTTTTTATAGGTTTCCTACATGCAAAATTTCACGATCTACTTAATATGAAAGAGCTCAGCTACATAGCTCTGACTGAAGTTGACAGTGTTAAAACATAAATTACCCGAGGCAAAGGAACATCTAAGGCCTATTATCCAAATATAGATGTACAAAAAAGAAAAACTCATCTGAACTGATAACATCTAAAAGATGGCAAGCAAAGTCTAAAGCTTCTCATTAACAAAGTCAAACTTCACATCACAAGGATTTTCACTCCACTACTCACAAGAATTTCATCCCAAATAAAAGGGACAAACATAACAATAGAGAGGTGCAAGAAAGGGGGCAAAGCCAAATACGGAATTTCTATCGAGACCTAGCATAATGGTCTGCTTTCAAAGGCCAGATACCAAATGAATCAGGTGAAAGAGCAATGCCTTTATTCAACCTAGGCGAGTGGTTGTAACTTGGTAGATTGATCAAGAAGTTCAGTAAAAGAAAGTGGAAACAAATTCACACCATGCAGAATGGCTTCACGAATTGCTAGATAGTCATAAAGTACAATCGAAACAAACCTGGAACATGATATCAGCATAAGCATTTACATTCCTTAGCAATGTTTGCTTTGCATGCAATCTTCTGAACCTTCTTGAATATTGGTTCGATCTCTGCGCATATAATCAACGTTGATCATTCAGTTTAAGTTCGACCATTCATGGTGTTACAAGGAAGAAAATCTCATCATAATTAAAAGGTCATCTAAATTGGCAAGAAGCAAACTGAGAAACTTAGCTATTAAGACCCAGCAAGGAACAGAGTGACCAAATAACCTACTAGCCAACAAAGCAGCAGAACAGAATGACCGAAAATCTTCTCAAACTAATGTCGCTGGCAAGATCCTTGGGCATATCCTTATCCTACTAAAAAACCCTACGGTAAACATTATTCAGCCAACCGGTCTCAAATTCTATCAACCTCCATCTTCTACCCTCAGCCACTGGAACACCCAAAGTTTCCAAGAGGGGAAAAATGGTTCTTTCATCGAACAAAGACGAATAGAAGTATTAGAACCTCAGGAACTGCTGCTGACAGAATCCTAAACAATCAGAAAAAACCAAACGAACTCCCATAAGACCAATTCCTGCTGAAATTTCCCAAATCGCATCCAGCTTAAAGATGAACCCTCCAATCACATTTCCCCAAATAACCCAAATACCCACCCGAAGACCACACTAAACAGGAACCCGCAACTTCATCGAATCTCTGCTCTCCCTATTTCAGTGCCAATCAAGAAGACCCAACAGAGCAATACGAAAGAATACGAGCAGAACCCGTATGAAGAATTGTTTTGTTGAAGGGATGAAAAAGAACTCACGGGCTCCCAGTGAGTGCGTCTTTTGCGTTCGAGGACAGGGGTGGAATGAAAGAAGGCGGCTCGGACATGGTGGCAAGGTGCCCGAGCGTTGACGAGAGCGGCTGCTTTTGCGGCATTATTCATTTGGGCCAGGATCGATCGATCGTTCAGACATTCAAAGATGAAACATTTCTGCGAGAGGGGGGGACGGGGCGGCGGGGTCCCTGAAGCAGCGGCCACCGAGTTGGGGGAGGTTAGCTTCGTGCTCGTGAGCCGACGACGGGTCGGTCAGGGCCTCGCTGCGGCTGCGCTCATTGCTCAAGCCCGAGAAGAAGGGAGGAAAAAGAAGGACGTAATTGACAAAAGAGATCTTTTTTCTTCAAGGTTTTCAAATTGCATTTATTTTCCTAAAAATCAATAATTTATAAATAATCATTTGTATCATTTGAAATAATTTATTAAGGAAAAGTGATTTCATTATCGATAATCTTTTATGTCTAAATATTTTCATATGGATGACAAAATGTTTTTCGTCAATGATCATTTTTTGAAAAATATTATCATAATTATTCATTTTTAGGGAAACAAATTATATTGATAGTTTCCATGTTTGATACTAGCAAAAACAGCCCATGAAATAAGTTTGGAAAAAAAAAAATCCTAACAAAAAGAGAGTCGAATTTGAATCACTCTAGAAAAAACTCATGGAAAATAAGTACTACGAAAAATATTTTCTTAAAAATAATCGATTACATCACTCATAAAAATGAATGAACTAATTTTTTATCGTTTATGAAATTATTGGAGCGGAAATTGTTGTTAATATCCAGTGGTATAAGCTATCATTTTAGGAAAAAAATTTCCAAATAATTTACTTTTTATGAAACAAACAGAGCCTTACATTAGTAGTTTTCATATTTTATACTAGCAAAATCAACACATGAAATATGTTTGAAAAATAGTAAAAAAGAAAAGATTAATATCACAAAAAATCCGAAACTAGTACACCTATGACAAATTTACCTTAAACTAATTTTTTGACAATAAAAAATCTCAAATTGATATACTTATAATAAATTTACCACAAACTAATTTTTTAACTATCAAACACCCTAAACTAATACATTTATAATAAATATCATTTGTTAGTTGCAAAGTCAATTGTTATGTGTTATTAACTAAAAAATAATTTACCTACAATAATAATTACCACGCATCATCCAACTCAATAATTTGATGATAAAATTTAACGAAAGTTAACAAAGGAATAAATTTTTCATAAATGTACTAGTTTGGAATTTTTTGTGGTCAAAAAATTAATTTATAGTAAATTTATCACAGGTGTATCAGTTTTGAATTTTTGGTGATATTAACCGAAAAAAAAAATTCTAACAAAAAGAGTCTAATTCGCATCACTATAGAAAAAATCGTCGGAATACAATAGCTTTTTCAACACAAAACATTAGGACACATCATATGTGTGGCGTATTAATCTCAATCACGCCGCGCAGCAAAGCCATGCCGTGCAGCAAGTAATGAAATGCCACGCCCTCTCGATTTGAAGCTTTTAACGATATATAATTAGATAGAAGCAGCAGAGAAATATGCTTAAAATATCATAGGATGCTAAGGTTGGTTTGGCCATTCTTTAGTTGACTTCACCATCATAGCAATAATTCACAACAGATTTTACACACACAAAAATGCCTCTTTTGAGTTTGAAGATGCTCCACCTCTAAAGTGTATAGTGCACACAATCATTAGTGCACCAAACTGAGTGTACTTAACTTTCGAAAGGAGCGAGTACTTGAAAAATTAACTATTTCTGGTTCTCTTTCTTTTCATTTTTGGCCAGTGATTTCATCTTTAAAAAAAAAAAAACCACTATGGTTTAGGAAAAAATAATTTGCACTGCACACTTTGTTCACTAATCATGCCTAAACATTCCTAATGTTGCCCATGATATGTAACGTGTTGGTTCAAATGATATTGATCACTCAAAGTCAGCCGATGTTACTTAAGCCAATCAATAGATGTCAAGCTAACTTTCTCAAAAACTAAAAACCTGCCGAATCCAAATTGAATACTTAGATTGTTATAGATTTTAGATACATGCCACTTGTGGATTCCAATTCTAGTTGATTACATCTCAATTTTAGACCAAAGAGTAATTGTTTTCGAAATTTTTTTATTTATTGTGGACAATAAAAATACACAATATATTCAAGTCAATGACTTTTATTTTATAGCTGTTAAAATATGTTTCGAGTTTGAGTTCAATGTGAAATTCCAAATATTTCGAATTGAATAGAATTGCGGATGTTCGAAATTGAGCAAAGAAGATTCGAAGATCAACTTTCCAAAGTTTGAATATGCATTGAAGAATTTGGCCGCTGAAATAAGAAAGTAATTTGGATTTTGTTTTAAATAAGCAAGATAGGAAACAGAATCCTATAAGAAGTTGGCAAAAGAATAAGGGTTATGGCCGTTGGTGGTAGATGTGGATCACAAATTGTCTTGAAGCGCCGCGCAAGTGCTTGGTGTTCTGTTGTTGATCATAAAGAGTTGGTCTTGAAGTGCCGTCTAGTCGTTAAGTGCTTGGGAGGGATTTTCTTCTTGTCATAGAAAATTTAGTGTTCAAGCCGATTTAAATCTTGTGGTAAGATTTGCATGTAATTCCTTCGTGAGATTGAGAGATTATTCTTGAAGAATTTCGGGGTTAAATATTGCGTGCGTTTGTTGGGTGTAATTGGGGCTTGGGAAACACGGAGAAAGTGTTTGAATGACTTGAGTGTGTAATATCCTTGTATTGCTTAATCTATAGTGAAATTCGCTAATGTTCTCCCCGTAGACGTAAGTCTTTACGATTGAATTACGTAAATCTGGTGTCCGATTTATTTTTTTTCTGTCTATATTACTGTTCGATCGCTCGCATCTTTCGCAACAATAGCAATGTTCGGTAATTCTTTAAAAGCAATGTTATGCGCTTAATTTGCCAGCTAAGGTTTGTTCCTAAATCACTAGTTGACCCTACAGGACTTGTGAATCATTTCATTTGAATATTCACACGAAAGTTTATGCTCATACTTGATGGACCTACTAAAGATTTATCTCAATTCCGTTACCCTGATGCAATCAATTAAGAATATTTCATGAATTGGAATTCAATTCCACTCTTTAGGAAACAAATTTTGCTTAAGATTTGCACTCATGTTGGATCGAGATACATATAATTGATCGAAATCTTTTTCATAAAGGCCCAACGAAATTATTCAAACTAATATCTCGTATCATAGATATGAAACGCATCGTAAGATCCGAGAAATCGAGTAAAAATCGAACAAATTGCCAACCGTGCACTTTATGCCTCTCCCATCTGTCCCCCGTCCTTTCTCTCCTTTTCCCACCTTTCCGGGGGGGCCCCCTCCCGCAGCAGACGTGGCACGTCGCCATTCGTCGACTCGATAGTCGCACGCCACCCCTCTCTCCCTTCCCGCGCCGCCCACCGCACGATGATGCGACCTTCGACCGCTTCCCCGATGTCGGTCAACGGAAGACTCGGTCTCGGAGCCGAGAAAGCAGCGGGAGCAGACAGGTGTGCCGTGGATGCGAGCGCACCAGATCGGACCCGCCAACGTGATCGTTGGGACGGTTGCAAACCGAGGATGAGTTGGAAAAAAATCTTTTCCCCCTTCTTTTCCTTTCTTTTCCTTTTCTTTTTCTAATTTAATTTTTCGCGACGTATTATTATTACTCCCACCCAACTTCCTCTCGCCTTTTATTCAGGAGAACTTTTTCCAAGGCGAATTTGAGCCCTCGTCTCCCTTCCTAATTACATCTATGCCCTAACCCTCGATAAATGGATTAATCATTATTTAAAAATTATTTAGAGAGAGCATTTAGGTCGGATAAGCAAATAAAATCAATTTATATTCAGTAATTTTCCACAATGTGAAACTATGTATCTCAAGTAGATAAATTATCGAGTGCATGATATAATTGGATATTGTCACAATGCATTATTTTATTGAGATTACGTGGATTTCATATGGTATTCAATACTTTTAAAAGGGAAAAAAATCACTAAAAATCATACACATACCTACTATGACATATTTACTTCATTTTTTTGTAATACCAAAAATCCTAAATTTATACTTATGTGATACGTTTATTTCAAACCCAAAACTTGTACTCACTATAAATGTGTCATGTGATTATAATTTAGGATTTTTGGTATTGCAAAAAAAAAAAAATTGGAGTAAACACGTTACACTCATATAAGGTTGGGGATAAATATTACATTGGTACAAGTTTGGGTTTTTCGTGTCACCCAAAAAAGGTTTAAGGTAAATATATCATAATGTACATAAATTTAGAGTTTTTGTTGGCATTTTCCCTTTTATAAAAGGTTAATATTTTAATTTTCTAGAAAAAGGTTATTATTGGACATTCCGAAACTAATCCAAAAAATTTACGGAAAAAAGAAAAGAAGAAAAAAAGCTAGTCCAACTTTTTATAATTAGCCAAAGAGGGAGGGGGCAAATCGGTCTTTTCGCAGCGTCGGGGGTGGGGGCGACCGAAAGCGAGACAGCTGTTTCTCACCAGGGTCGTAGTGGGGTCCAACGATCATGGTAGGGAGGAGGGGCTTTGGGAACGGACGGCTGGGATCGACAGACACAGCGAGATTTCGGAACGTTCGCTCTGGATCAGTCCCCGGCCCCCCCTCTCCCTCTTTCTGCGCCCTTTTTAAAACAAACAGAGCGCGTAACCGCTATCCTCAGGTCTCGAGCTCTCCCCCGTAGCCAGCCAGCCAGCCAGCCAGAGAGAGAGAGAGAGAGACGAAGATCGGATCGGGGATCGGAGATCGGAAGTCGAAGATCGTCGTTTCGCCGAGGTAATGACGATCCCCGCTCGATTCGAGGAGGAGGACGGCGGCGATGCTCGCGGATTCGCGCGTGTTTCTCCGCGCGACAGTTGATTTTATGGATTTCGTCTGTTTCGTGGCCGTGAGAGAGTAGTTTCCGATCGCATTCGTTTCGATGTCTGCGAGATCCCTTGAGGCTCGCCCTTCGTGTAGACGATGTCTCGATCGCGCGCGTTAGGCTGGTCTTCGTCGCATTTCCGTGGTGGTGTTTCGCATCGTTGAGCTCTGCATGTCGATTACCTTCGTCATTTTTTTTTTCCAAATGTAGATCAATCAGACGAGCTGGCTTGTTGTCGGTTCACGTTCATTTGAAATTTGCGTCGAGTGGCTGCTTGGTGTGATCGCGTTGCTTGGATCCTTTGTTGGAGCTTCCGGTATCTGTGTGCTTGTTATGATCATGCCTTCTTTCGAGACTATGTTTCGCGGATTCGAGTTCGTTTGGCGAGGCTGGAGTTTCCGAGATCTTGTTCTCTGGAGATTTTCCTTTTACATCTTGTCATGTGCTCTGCATATTTCTCATCTGGATTTGCCATTGCCTCTTCCCTGCATTTCTGTTTGTGATTGACGAGGTTGTTAACGGAAATATTTGAAAGGCACTTATCTCTGGAAAAAACGAAATAGTTAAAAGGCGATAACAAGTAAATATTTTCTTAGCTCCCTATTTGGTCTTATTTTCACGAATATTCCTACGTTGAATTGCATTTGACATGATATTGGGCGATTCTGCAGCAGTTTAGAAGATGGCAGAATCTGAGGATATCCAGCCTCTTGTATGCGACAATGGTACCGGAATGGTCAAGGTAATTGCTCAAGAATAATTTCAATGAAAACGCCATCATATAGAATGATGGTAGTCAATTAAGCATATTATTTCTGCCACAGAAGTTAAACGAATGCTGTGATTTCTGTCACGTGTGACACTAATTGGCTTAGATGCTTTGCTTAGAATATGAAAATTTCTTACAAGCTTGAGTTGCTCTCGACTGATTCACAATTATGAATCCAGGCTGGGTTTGCAGGAGATGATGCTCCTAGAGCAGTATTCCCTAGTATAGTAGGTCGACCTCGCCATACAGGTGTTATGGTTGGTATGGGACAAAAAGATGCTTATGTTGGGGATGAGGCTCAATCAAAGAGAGGTATTTTGACATTGAAATATCCAATTGAACATGGTATCGTTAGCAACTGGGATGACATGGAGAAGATTTGGCATCACACATTCTACAATGAGCTCCGTGTGGCCCCAGAAGAGCATCCTGTCTTGCTAACAGAAGCACCTCTCAATCCTAAGGCCAATCGAGAGAAGATGACTCAAATAATGTTCGAGACATTCAACACTCCTGCCATGTATGTGGCCATTCAGGCTGTCCTTTCACTGTATGCCAGCGGTCGTACAACTGGTAAGCAATTCTATGAGTTTCTGCTTGTGCGTTTATCATGCGTAATTGATGCACGAGGAACCATGTCATTTGGGAACAAAATATCTCTAAGAACCTCATGTTATGGAAAATTGTTCTGTTTGAGGATTGAAGATAGACACTAAATTTGTTTGAACTCAATGAAAGTTATGTTTGCATCAATATATGGAATGCACATGGGCACACACATACAGAACATCCATCATTTCATGCGTTGTCTAAATCCAGGAATTAATGTCCAGAGAATATTCAATACAAAATTTGTGCAGCCAGCAGTTGCACGAGTGACATATAGCCATCTTTCTGGTCAATGGTAGCTCTAAATAATGTTTTTAATATATTGGGGCAGAGTGTATCTGAAGTTATCGTATCAGACAATTTTATAATGTCACCGTTGTGAAAATAAAATATTGTCTGTCACTGAGGAATGGTAGTCATAACTCATGCATCATCATTATATTCCAATGTGGTATGGGTGTCTGGATATTGAGTTTCATGTTTGTACCTTTCTCTATCCAGGTATTGTTCTGGACTCCGGAGATGGTGTGAGTCACACTGTTCCCATTTACGAAGGCTATGCCCTCCCACATGCCATCTTGCGTCTCGACCTTGCAGGCCGTGATTTGACGGATGCCCTTATGAAAATTTTGACTGAGCGTGGCTACTCTTTCACTACCACTGCCGAACGGGAAATTGTGAGGGACATGAAGGAGAAATTAGCTTATATTGCTCTTGACTATGAACAGGAGTTGGAAACTGGAAAGACAAGTTCAGCTGTTGAGAAGAGCTATGAGCTACCTGATGGACAGGTCATCACCATTGGAGCTGAACGGTTCCGTTGTCCTGAGGTGCTCTTCCAACCATCCATGATAGGCATGGAAGCTGCTGGGATCCATGAAACAACATACAACTCTATCATGAAGTGTGACGTCGACATCAGAAAGGATCTTTATGGCAATATAGTTCTCAGTGGAGGCTCTACTATGTTTCCTGGCATTGCTGATAGAATGAGCAAAGAAATTACTGCACTGGCTCCTAGTAGCATGAAGATAAAAGTGGTGGCACCCCCTGAGAGAAAGTACAGTGTTTGGATCGGAGGTTCCATTTTGGCATCCCTCAGCACCTTCCAGCAGGTAATGAACCTCACTTATCCATGCTCTTTCACTGAGCATATATGAGGAAAGATGCATTTATCGGCCGATGTACAATTGCACTTGTGGAAAGCATAGTATGTTCAGTCACTAACAGGTCCGCAAACCGTAATGACAGTAACTTGCTATATAAGATGAATCATATGAAGGTTTGAGAATCCAAAATTGTGGTTGACTTTCTCTACTCTATTTAAATTTGGATTAACCTTGAGGCACCTCTAGTTACACTTACTGAGACAGCAAGTATATCACATCCTCTTTTTTTCTCTGAGTGCAGATGTGGATCGCAAAGGCGGAGTATGATGAATCGGGGCCATCGATTGTTCACAGAAAATGCTTCTAATTGTCGAGTGGGGATTGGCAAACGTCGTAGAAGAGATTCTTTTATCACGGAGAGCTTTTAATCTGCAGAAATTTTTCTTTTCTCGAGTTTCCAACTTTTCGGCTTTCTTCCTCTTGATTTGGGACTATTGAATGTAAACCTAAGCGAATTGCCGTGAAGATTCGTTTGTTCTTATGCCATGTTACTATAGAAAAGCTTCTTATCTTGGTAACTTGGAATGCTTTTGAATCAAGATTCTTTAAAGCAAAGTTCATTTGATGATTGTAATCGATGAGTGTAACTTCCATATATGCATAAAGGGTGCTTTTGCAGGGCCAACTATCTGAATATTTTATCTGCTATTTTATGATGGCTTTTGAGTTTCTAGTCTTTCGGATGACAAGCGCAGTCGTATTGAATATATGGTTCCCTCAAGTAGCAAATGACCCAAATAAGATAGAAAAAAAGGTAAGTAGCATCGATATTAATACACGACATGACATGACACATTAACACGTTATTTTTTAAAAAATAGAAAATTCTGATACATTAGTACACTTTGTATATACATGATAAATTATTGTTTTTGATTATTTTAAATTGATTTAAATTCACAAATAAATAAATAAAATAAAATAATGTCTAGAATGAATTTACATTAAAAATATTAATCTATTATTTGTCGATATCATTCATTATTTCAATTTGATAAATGCAACTACATTCCAATAATCCATAAAACTTGGAGAAAAAAAATAATCCATATTTTGGACTCGCATGTCAGAGTGTGTTGGAAGATAAGAAAAAAACAAACTTGGGGGATGAATTGTGTATTATAAAAAGTGAGAGTTAGAAGAAAAAAGAAGACTAGATTAGGATTTCATTCTTTCCCCCTTTATTATTATTATTTATTTATTTTTTTACATAATTACATTGTGACCCTTATTTGTCGAAATTTTTTGAAATTGAACTTCTGCTTGTCGGAATTCCGAACTTGCATGTTGGAAAGAGTCAAGAGAGTTGATCACACCTATTGACCAGTGTTGGAAAGTGTTAGAGAGTGTTGGATATATGTCGGAGTGTTCAACACAATACGAAAGCTCTCAGATGGTGTTAGTCTGCATAGGAAACAAGTAGTAGTTTAAAAAAAATCTTGTCCCTTTTCTTCCTTTTTTAGGAGGTGCACTTGTAATTTACCAATAATTGGAAAAAATTTTCCTAGCTTACTTCAGAAAAAAATAAATAATAAAAAATCTTCATCGTTAACAAAAAATAGTAAGGCATGTTATGTTATTAGTGAATATATTTCTCATTCCTAGCCAACAATGTAGAGACGATCAAGATAAGATTTTTTTTTTTCAAATTATTAATTTTTCGCCTAGCAAAAACATGAATTGCTATTGACATACATCGAATGATCGGAAAATTACCAAAAAAAAAATTATAAACCTATTGCAATTGTGCCAATTTAATTATAAACTTTTTTTTTTTTATCAATTCAGTCATAAATTTTCGACAACCGTGCCAATTGAGTCCATCCGATGAAATTTGAGATGCCGGTGCTAGTGGTCTAGTAAATCTTGAGTGGGCAATTTTTAATTTTGAAATTCTCTTCTTTCTTCTTCTAGCCGGTTGCATTGATATTGCCAACAAGGGCAAGGGTGACCTTGCTTGCTCCTGGTGAGGCGAGTCCTTGTTGTCGCTAGGTGAGGTTGAGCTCGCCTAGCCACTAGCAAGACGAACCCTCATTATATCGCACGAAGGCTTGCCTCACTAGAAGATGGGCAAGGTCGATCTCGCCTAGCGACGGCGAGGCTTGCCTTGCCAAGGATGGGTGAGGTCAACCCCACCCAACCACTAGCGAGGTGATTCTTTGTTGGATTTGGCAAGGGTGAGGGCGACCTCACCTACCCCCGGCAAGGCTCGACTACGTCGTCATTGGTCGTGGGTGAGCTCGCTCAACCATTAGTGAGGCGAGCCTTCGCCATATTTGACGAAGTCTCGCCTCGCTAGTGGTTGGGCGAGCTTCCCCTTGCCGGTTAGTGGCAAGGCAAGATCAACAACTAACTAGAGGAAGAAAGAAGTGGGGAAAAAAAAAAAACTAAAGAAAAAGAAAAAAATAATTAACAAATTTGGAAAAAAATTATCAACCTTAGTATTTGCTAGGTGGCCATTGCCCATGTTAGTGTCAGCCGGCCAAATTTGGTTTGATGTATTAAAATAACACAATTGCAAAATATTTAGAACTAAATTAGCAAAACAAGAAAAAGTTTAGGACTAATTGGCATAATTGTAATAGGTTTAGGACATTTTATGTAATTTTTCCCTAAAAAATCTTACTTCTTGTTTGTGATGCTCATAGCCTTGATTACTTTTAAATCTCAAAAAGTGCACCTTAAATTTTGATGTTAGATTTCAAAATTAGACCGAATTACCAATTTCTTTTGAAAACGCCCCTCGCAATTGTAATTTTATACGATCAAGTTTCTTGACATGATCCTAGCGAGTTGAAGCTGGCATTATGTCGTGGAGAAAAAATTGGTGTCGCCATGGCCAATTCAATTTGGACTAATTAAATTTAAGGCACTATAATCCAATCAATAATTAAATTGAATTTCAATAACACTTCTTTCAATGGTAACACTCATAACAAATATTGGAAATTTTCTCGGACACCAGTCACAAATGCGGCTTCCGTTTTTGCTGGTTCAATGTCAACGAAGAGATTTGGTCAGAGGATCCTCAACGACACAGCAAATAGCCCATGACGTGCAGTGGGGTACTTGGCAGGCGGCCGATGGCTCGGATTGCACAGCTAAAAGCTGAAACTTGGCCATTCATCCTGGACCGACCTTTAACGCTATTGCCGCCACCCGAGCTGGAACTCCTACCAACAAGGCTCGACAAAAATAAGCTTGTTTCGTTTTTACCCTCCGACGTGACTGTTTCTTGGCTTCAAAGCATCCCAAACCCTAGAATCTACTCAGCCCCTGCGATCCCTGGCAAAGAGTTTCCTGAACAGTCTGTTACAGTCTTTTGACATAGGACACTCTAATTTGAGGCGTCGACCACGCCAGAAATCTCATTTCTGAGAAAATCACACACTGATCAGCGTCGATAAGAAATTTAGACCACCTGGTTAGAAATCGACCGAGCATGGGGTTATTGTGCTTGACTCAACACTTCGATTACACTGTCAGATTCATGCTAACCAATCCCTTCAGATAGATGAAAAATGATCTAGAGTTTCAAAACCTTGCGGATATATTTCCAGTTTTACATGGCACAAGAAGCATCTCAAACTAATTATCTGAGTATTGCACCAATGATCAGCATAAATGACAGCCAAGAACATATGTTGGGAAACATGAATCGCCAGAATCTTGTGGAGTTGGATGTCTGAAATTACCATGCCCCATGCCCATGCCAATGAAAGGACCCAGCCATCCCCCATAGCTTCGACTAGCTCTCTTCATCTATGAGAATAATCGAAGAACTGTCTATTCCAAGGTCCACTAGAGATGACATTTCGTCATCGAGCAACATCGGTAGAGGGGATCCCTGTATCATCGAAGATTGAAAGCATGTCAATCAATATGCCGAGAGGCTTCTGAACATCGTGAACATCGCAAAAGCTTGTAAACTGACATCAGATGGAAAAAAGGCCAAAATGGATATGAACCTTAGAATCAAACAGATTTTGCTAACAAGCATCCAAATAAAGAAAATTGTTATTTCCAGAACAGTCATCCTCGTGTTAGATGTAATCAGTACATTGGAGTAAGGCGCCAGCTTCCTTCTTACTGACAGCACAGCTACGTTATAAAGTATGATTAATACTCTTGAACAAGAGTCAAATTAAAATAATGACAGGAATAGCAACCCTTTTTTCTCCATCATAAATTTGAATCGATGATTATCCTATTTGCTGTAGTTAGTTATGGTTTCCTGCAACTGCATGTAGGATCAATCTCTTTCAGGAGAAAGAAGGGTAAAATATGCCCATGATGCTCGTATGACCACTAGTCCTACATTCTCTTTTTTCTTTTTCTTTTTCCTGAACACTTAAAGTGGCAACTAAAATTACGCAAAATACTCTTGGATTATGCGTAGATGGCATTCCTGCTGAACTCACACTTCAATTTCCCCTTAAGTCACTATCAAGTGTTCAGCCATGTCATATGATAAGAAGCACAAATGTGTGAATTACCAGTGCCGTCCAGGCATAAAATAGTGTCTAAAATTTTTTAACTTCGCATGTAATATTGCTGAGCTTCTGTACCATTTTCTTCAAAATTCTACCTTGGGAGTGTTAAGGAGATTAACTGATCAACAGTTCTCAGATTGGGTTTTGAACTTGAAAAAATAAGAAGTTTCTTTTCATCACTATAAACTAACTAGATCAAGAAGACGTAAAAGAGTCATCATAATCTAAGTAGATATCAATACTGAACATCCTCTTTGCCCAAGTGTTCATCAGCTTAAGTTATGGATTTAAAAGAGAGGGAGGGAGGCCATTCACAGATTTAAGAAAAATGCATATACAGTAATGAAGCCTAACCTCTTCCTGTAGATACAATTTTGGCCTGGTGGACTTCATATTAAAAATGCTTTCACAGAGAAGCTTCAGCTTCCCAACCTGAATAAGATGAATCACAGAGTTTAGAAAGAACTTCAAATTAAAGACATGGCTAAGGAAAGTTCAGGAACATAACCGTGGTGGTGGCTGGCAATTTCTTTGTTTGTAAGGGCTTCTCACCCATGGATGCTGCAATGCATTTCAAAGTGATTGCTGCCAAGGAATTTAAATCAGTGTGATATGACTAATGAAACAGCACATAAGGAGACACATATAGCATCATTACATATAAGTCCTGAAGACATTTTCTTGGGTCCTGCTGATGCAATTGATGGCCTTTCGTCTTCTATTCCATGAAAATCCTTAAGCTCCATCAATCTGGAATTGGTTGACTCCACATTTAATCATCAACCACATAAGCAGAAAGATGATATATTGGCTCTAAATCTGAGTTTTGTCACACTGGTGAAAGTATCAGCTTCTAAGGTTGAGCAAAACAGACCAGGAGCCCGAAAATTTGGACTGGCCTGCCCAGCCCGGACTGATTTTTTAGGCCCAAATAAGCCTGGGCCGGGATTTTGGCCTACTTTTTTTTTTTTTTGGTTCAGGCTAGTCCAGGCCTTCGGGCCTATGCTCACGCCTGAAATGGCCCATTTTTATTAAAAATAATAATATATAATATAAAAATAAATTTAAAAATGAATTATTTATTCCAGAAACACTCTAATAAAGTCATCAACAAGTTCAAAAATCAATTCAACAAGAAAAGGTGCGTTCGTAAGGGTCCAATTAGAAAAGTGGCTGGAAACATGTCAAAAAAGTGAGGCTTGGCCAGTGCTCACCCTAGCTTCACATGTTGCAGAGTTTAAACCTATTCAAGGATATAAAGAGTCGTGAAATTGTCCAAGATCTAGGTTGTATAGAGATTTGCCCACAGAGAAGTGTACATGCATTTTGCTTCTTTCAGTTGGAAAAGGCATATGTGGAAGCTATAATTCAACCCACATTATATTTGCCACTCCCCCAAATGTATGTGAGAATCAGATGCCATCCAATCACACATATACAATCACAAATGCAGATCAGGCCATAAATTAAGATTATGAAAATGACCTTTGAAGCCACTGGTAGTGATCCATATCACCAAAGGTGGGGGAAACCGCATATCATCATCTTAGTTACACCATTCTTACGTCTAGGCTTTTAATTATCATGTTACAGAACCAAAAACACCAACATTCAACAACAATCCACTTCATACCATCCATCCATCCATTTCAAGTACCTGGGATGGAGACGCTTCATTTCCTCTGGGTTGTCACCGTGCCTGGAAATAACAAGGCGAACATACCTGCAAGGACCAGAAGACAACATCCAGAGTGATTAAATGCCACCCTGTCTCATCCCTTCACGTATTCATAAACGCAACAATTGTGGCCAGTGAAATGCAAGTACAAATTACATCTATTCATCATATATAAACACCTCTAATCAAGCCCACTAAAATGTCAATAAGGACAGTTATAAAACCTCATAATTGGTCAAGATATTACAAGTCAATCCCCCTGATATCACAAAATATTCATTAAAAAGCATGCTTTTCCTCCAGCACTAGGCAAAAGTGGTAAATAGATAGAGTTTAAAAGAACGTGCCTTATCTCAGACTCCTTCCTCTCTCGAGTGCTGACCTGAAAGGTACATGGAGAGCACATAAGGTTCATTTACATCTGAAGAAGTGAAAAGTAAAACTGTAGATGAAATTCACCTCACTCCCATTTAGTACTTCAACTCTTGCTAAACGAGCAACCAAGGCAAATCTTGGGACACCCCCTTTAGCAGGATCAGTGACTGGATTTCCAGAAAGCCTTATGTCCTAGGAGGAAAGAGGACAAGCAATAAAAAACATACAAATGCCAAATCTTAATATGAGAAAAAGTACATTATTTTTAGTTGTCATGCTTTATGATCTGTACTAGGAAGGCAACTGGCTATCCTTAAGGGTTAAAGCAAATGATTGAACAATCATTAACAGTCAGCACAGATTCTTAATCCCCATAGACATGGAGTCACCTTCTCATTGACTGAACAGCAGCAGACACACATGATTCCCCATAAAAATGAAATTTTTGTACAACCACTCCATGCCCATATTGGGGAAAAACTCTGTAGAGCCAACAGAAGCAAACATTTTCACTTTGCTAAAGTTGATATCCTGAGAAAGTTTGTGAAGTACACCTACTAGTAACACAAACTCTCAAATAACATTAAAACTATTCTTCAAGAACAATGTGATCTAATCAACAACAATTTTCTGAATAAAGGCACACTATGTAACTCAAACTCGGACATGAGTATTATGTTTGGTTAAGCAAACTTGCCAAATTTCTAAATTGAGGACATAATGAACCATCAAAAATAGCGTCCAACATTTGGATACAGGGTCTCCATCATAAGGAAATATGTATATTCTGATATATTTCATCCTTTACATGCTTTGGACAGTTCAATTTTCCACGGTTTAGTAGTTTTAACTTTGGTGTTATATTTTTCTTTCAATGACAATAGGGAATTCCCATATCTATCTTGTCAATCAGCACATTCTCCCCAGCTTAAATAGTAAATTTTTAGTTTAGTATCGTAAAAGTATCTGTCATTGGCCAAAAAGTTGTTTGGGTTTTTCAATGAGTTAAAGCTTCAGCTTCTGGACCAGGTAATATAATTGGTTCCATAGTTCGTTTTATTAATAAATGCCCTTCTAAAACAATAGGGCTTGCAAAATGTTGGGCAATAAGGCTTGCCACATAATATTCTTGCATGTTGTACTCTAGGCTTGTTATGGACGAGGTTTTCAAAACACAGATTACATGGCTCTTTATTTTGTATACATTTCTTCATCTTCTTCTGACAGACTATCTTGGGTTTTGGAAGCAATCTTAATTTTCACCTCTGCCTTCATCTTTGCATCTACCTTCAAGTATATTATGCACAAGCTTTATCCTGAGAGCACAGAAGGGTGAGTCCTAGTGCATTTTAGTTTCTCCCATCAGCAATCACTCATTTGCCCATACAAGCTAGCCTACTTGCCGTCTGGGAACCACTAATCTCAAGTGAGGTTCTCTAATTTGATCGATATTTTACCTTTCACAATGATAATAAAGATGAAAAAAGCAAAGAAAGAAAGTTTGTTCACCTCAAAACAAAAGAAATAAAAGTCCCAGGCAGTAAACATTATCAATCAAAACATTCTACATTTTACCATCACCTTCGAGAAAAGGGATGCGAATCAATGGTTCAGCCGATCCTACCAGTTCAATCAAAAAACAGTTGCTTAACTGGTTATTCAGCAGTCAAATGTAAAAACACTGGGTTTGGCCCTATGTTTACTTCACTAATCTCATGACTCAAAATTCCCTATGTCTCATAACTACAGTTTCCTTTTTTTATCAGCCAAAAAAGTTCTGCACCTTCTTGCTGACCAAAGAAAATGAAAAAAAGCAGCACACGTTGTCCCGAAAGAAATGCTTACCACCAGCTTAGGGAAATAGTTCAGTGAGTCAAGAGATTCCAGATCTTCAATGCAGTTCCCCCCTAAAACAGAAACCTAGATAACTTTAATATAAAAATAGGCTGGATAGCCACGGTAAGGTATACACAACTTGTGAACAAGTTTTAATTAGTACCCAGAAGGAGACAGAGTAAATTTTGGAATGGCTTAAAGCTTTCATTATGAATGTCATATTCATTCAGCCTTCTGCTGATTGAATCATTGCCAGGGTAAAATATCTGCTTCAACTTGTTCTTGTTCAAATGTATCTGCTCCAAGCTGAATTGGGAAATGAGTTGCAGAACTTTTAATAAAAAGTCTGGAAAAGAAAACTGAGACGATTTCTAGGACTCCTTACTCACCTTCTAAGCTGCGAAAGCTTCACAATTTCCTCCCAGTCAGCTATAGAATTATCTTCCAAGTTGAGGAGTCGAAGAGAATCAAAGCCTCCATCTACGAAGGATGACCCTGACTACAAACACAAAAACGTACAGCGGCTCCAGCAAGTAAAATCAAAATCTGAAAGTCGCCCATAGTGTGGAAGTAGAAATGGACAAAGATTTTGCAGAGAGAACCAAGCACAAATGACCAATCTTTAGACATGGTTTCTAGTTATGCAATATGAAATGTCTGGCCAGGTATAGTCCCAAAGTTTCTTTACCACAAAAGTAATCTATTATCTCTGCAAAGAAAAAGAAGAGAGGTGTCGACCAACTTTCATTCTCGAAGAGTTAAGATTGCATTGATTGTCTTGCAGTTTTAAATGATTATAAAGAAATAATAGCATGAATACTTTTTTTTGTGAAATTATTCATATAAAGTAGTTGCTGCTGAGATTAATTTGTACTTGTCATAGATAGAACTCACTTAATTTCTCCACCTATTCACACCCTTTGCCAGGCCATGAATCCCAATCTCCTGAATATTTAAGTGGCAGTAGCTAGAAGATCAGAAGTGCACAACAAATGGAATAAGGTACAAACTCAAAAACGCATAAGAATTTTACTGTCATTATGCTCATGAAATTAACATGATATACCTTATCGTGTGTATTTGCTTGTTCCTACATGCAAACGCACAAGTTGATGATTTTTTAAAGCTGATCTGGGTTGGTATATCACATCTTCCTCACAAGCAAAAGATGTCCCTCTATGCCTTGCCTTTATTCTCTGTTGATTTTATGTGACCATGGCAAGGTTTCATATTCTTTGGCTCATGAGCATTCTAGTATTATTTGATATTGCTACAAAACCAAACAAAAAAGGAAATCCCAGGGTATTTTGTTGATGGTAGAGTTACATACTTCTATTGTGCTTATGTTATTTCCCATCAGATGCAACTCTTCAATTGATGGAAGTGACTCTTTGAGCATATCAACCTGGAAGTGCAAAATGAGTCATATGTCTGGAAAAAAGAAGTCAAAAAGATTGCAGAATAATAATGAAGGAAAAGTTAGAGTACCTGCTCCCAACTTATGCCTGTATTGTTCAGGACTAGTACACGTAAGTGATATAACTTCGGCATGCCAGTAGCAATCTTTCTCATTAAATTGTTAGATAAATTAAGGACAGTGAGAGTTGGTAAAGTTTCACATAGCATGCCAACATCCTGCAACAAAGTTTCATTAAAATTAGCACATGGATACAAATGGTGATGTTATTTTGGTTCTCAAAAAACTGCCCACATGCAAATAACATGAGTCGAAGAGCAGTGACTGCTGTATGTTTATTTGTTTTTATTTTTTATTTTTTCCCCACCTGAATTAAGTGGACACTGGTATTACCAGCTGCCCAGAGAATGTTCACCAGTTAGACAAGTAAGGCGTGAATAAAAACCATTCTGTTCCATAAATCAATTTCTGGTCAGAAATAGATTTTTCTATGTCTATTTCCAAAGTGAGTTTATGAGCCAAAAAAACACGTTTAATAATAACAAAAAATTTCTATTCTCAAAATAGAAATTTGTTTGATAACAATATAAAATTTTTTCCTCAAGTGACGGGCAAGCGATGGCTGGCAGTGACGGGTGGGCAATTGGCTAGTAGCAAGAGTGAGCGATGAGAACAGATTTTTATTTCTCACTTTTGTTCCGGAAATAAAAAAGTATAAAATTATTACGTCTCATTTCTATTCCAAACCTATTTATGAAGTAATAATTTGTTCCAGAAATATAAAAATAAAATTGCCTTACCACGCAGATTTTTATTCCAAATCTATTCCCGGGAATAGAAAAATAGAGAAATAGAGCAACATAATGGTTATTATGCGGAACCTAGTGACTGTACCAACGCCTTGTTTACATGTTCTTTAACCAAATTGGGAGGCAACCAATGATCACTGTCTCTAACCATTTTCCTTTCCCATCCACAAAATTGCATCCAATTCCACCCAAATAAAGAAAATACAAAAAGATTAGAAAAAGAACAGAAATTGGCCAAAACATTTTATCAACAGGTGTTACTCTTGTAGAGTCAGGGCAAGATCATAATTTCCGCTAGTGTGGTATTGTGGAACAGCTCATACTGTTTACGGAGAATTATGCAGAGCACCCCTCTTCAAATTTTTCAGCACAGAAGTTTCTCCATTGGGTTACATCATCCCAAAAAATCTGGGAGCAATGTCACTTTGCTTCTCCTGGAGCATGTCAAAAGAATTTAGAAGAGGAACATTTTGAGGATCCAAGTCTCCACTTTCTAGTTTTTAGTTGCTTTAAATTTTTAAGGTCTTCATGCACTATTCTTACTTCTTCATAGTTTTTGTTCTAATAGTCTGGTTTTTAGCCTTTGCATCCATATTCTTCCATATTCTTCATGTGCTAGAACAGCTCTTCATTTGTATATGTAGAAAGAGGCAAACAAAAAATTGCTTTAAAATGTCCAGTTAAGCAAATACAGGAACATATAATTTGCAACTTTAATGAGAATGAAAGGTCATTCAAAATGGGATTAGCAAGAGCACCTTCCAATCAGAAAGCAAATTTCCGGTCAAATCTAGCAACTTCAAATCTGCAATATAACCAGCACAAGTGTAATGTCATTTCACGAAATATAGAAGCATTGACAAGTCTATTTGGTTAAGAAAGGGTAAATGCCTACAAGATTAAAACTTGTGCAAAATAAGCATATGACTACCACTTTATCCTATGTGACTCTTAGTTACCACACTTCTGGCTGCCGTAACACACCAATGCATTTCTAACGACTTGGCAATCAATCTAAGTGGAATCAAGTCTGCAAAACGAATCTTAGGTGGTGACCATTTTGGGAGTAGGTCTCTACTTAAAGTACCAAGCCTCAATCGGTCTTCCATTTAATGTAGGATTGCAGTGTTAGAAAATCTTTCTTATCTGAAGGAGAGGATGTTTTCGTCTAAAGATTGCTCATGACTAGGAGATGAACATTCCCGAGTTTCTTTGAAATTTTACATAGGTTTGATATGTTGGGGCAACAGAATGACAGATTTGTTGGATATGATCACTAAAAGGACAATTTCCTGTTAAATTCTTTTAGCGTACTTCAGCAGTTGCATCTAGGAGGGATGATTTCATTATTGAATTATTTAGAAACAACTATTCCGTTCTGCTTTGGTCATGCAAAGGTCTGCATTTTGGAGAAGATAAGGACAAGAACCGAATGCTTTCAACAATCCCTTCAGTAACTTTTTGATGAAGGAAGATACAACCTAGGGCTTTAGACAATAGAGAGTCCGGTAGTGATTTTGTGAAAAACCAGATGGACACAGATGCCACGTTTTTGGTTCACACAAAGATCACTGTGTCAAATCATTTCTTTGTTTGATTTGATACTCCTTATCTTGCATCTAGTTTTGTAAATGAAGGGCAACTCCAGGTAGCCTTTTGATTTCTCTTTACTATGCCAAACGAAAAAGAGGCCAATGGAAACTCACGCTTAAGTTTGTGAAAGAGATGGTCCATATAATTCTTGGGTTGATTGGCTTAAAGATTAGCAGGTGAAATGAGCAAGTAATAAAAAGCATATTTGTCGATTGCTAACAAATCGATTAAATCTAAAGCTGTCGAGACACCACAAAGTCACTAAATTCTGCACGAGACATAATATTCTCAAAAAACCTACAAAGTTAGTATCATTCCTTGAATCACCAACTAATGCATCATGTAATATTTTGTGAGATGAGTTCTAGAAAATGGGCCAATCATGCAAAGCACAACCTTCTCAATTCACATCTAGCAAAACTATCTTACTTCCGATATGAAACTCCCTAGAGAATGACCTTAAAGAAGTATTTTACAAGATATTTGTACACAGAGACGAATGCAAAGGTGGGGCAAGCAGGGGCCCTAGCACCCTCACTTGCTCCTCCAATGCCTTAGATTAAATCCAATGACACTCCAAAGAAGAAATGTAGAAGAATGAAGCTCATTCCCCGAAAAAAAAGAGTCCATGGGCAATCCTTTATTATTTTTAATCATATTAGACTGGCCACCTACACTCATTTTCACCCCTCTCCCTCTCTCTCTCTCTCTCTCTCTCTCACACACACACACACACACACACACACTCACAACTACGACTGTGCACTCTACTTCCTATGTAATAATTCAGTGGCTGTTTTCTCCCTCTAAATTTACCATAATATCAGCCAAGTATTTAACTAATTTTATTATAATAGCAACTCTTCAAATTGTAAACATTTAATAAATGACTGTTCATAGGGCCAACTTGATATTAGAGTTCGAAAAGGTCTGTGATTTTTTTACAGCCAGCTAATAGTTTTCCTTCTGTTTATATTATATTAATTCAAAGAGACTACAAACCCCAAGGATCACATCAAATTGATTTGTTGAACTCTGTTAATCAATTTGACAATCAAATTCTTAGTTCTTTTAAGAAAATTAAAAAGAAGAAAAGAAAAGAAATAGAACTCATGAAATGTAGGACGTCGCCCGATTAAAGCTATCAACCCCTCAAGTTACAAATTAATGTTAACACTAGGAAGTTGCAATGGACCTCATGATACAACCTACAGTGCTGACCAAAATTCTTGATGATTCTTTCCACAAAACTATGATGCAAAACAAAAGATAAAATATCCTTTGTACAGATAAGGGAAGCAGCATCACCCGACATAACAGTGGCCAAAATATAATCCCAGGACTTATAAAATGGCAGGTACAATAAGTTGCAGCATAAATTGACTTCTAATTAGGTTTTGCAGAGACAAAATTGTTCTAAAATACTGAAAACAGATAAGGCACCAAAAATAGAGAATGTTCAAAAGGTAAGGAAACAAATTGCATCATGAGAAAAGAGAAAAATAACCTTACTTGGTATAGTGGCACTGATTTTGCATGGTTCACCCAAAGAGCTAATGCCTAAGTATGGTAGTGATGCAGCTTTCAACTCCTCAAACCGGCTTAATTTGTCCTGTATCTTATCCATACCAACAAGCTCAACAAATACACGCTTGTTACTCGTTGAGAGGACATACATGTCATCTGCAATGCACAAGAAAATGATGGAAAATCAGAGTTCAAATGAATGTCCATGAAGCAAATCCAATTCAATTCAAGGCCTAAACGATTTACATCACTTAACCATGTCTAGGGAAGGCCAAGCCGGGAATAAATTAACCATATAGGGACTGGATAAATGATTCCAATCAACAGACTTTTTGATTCATTACCTCTAGTGACCAAATTGAACTCACACACTAAGATTATATGGGTGGAGACATTGACAATACGCATCCATCATGTGTCTGCCTGCAAAATGTTAATGAAACACACCCCCACCCTCGGGCGTCCCCGCCCCCACCCCACAAAACTTCCTCCAAAACAGATCAATAAGCGGTTTGTCCTTTACAGTGGTGGCAGGTTCTCCTCCATGACATTAACTTAATATAAGCACCGAGACTATTTAACAAATCTCCTACTCCTGTGAAATTCAATAAAGTCCCACTCAGTCTGCTTAAATAAAACCATAGTGAAGCCATTAAGGTGCAATGCCTTATCAGCCTAATCATCGCTAAAACTCCATAGGGCACAGTCGAATTCATCTTTTATTAAGAATTCACTCTACTGCAACAAATCGAAGATAGGGATTCAACAAACTTAGTCTACGCAAGAATTCCCAAAGCACCATCTCTTAACCAAGCCTCATGAATAAGACTTAATATTTGTCAAATACCATTCTTATTAGAAATTGACGCGTGACATCTGTGGAAGGCGAACATTCATTTTGGTCAGCACTATGATCACATGAAATTGTTTCAAGAGCACCTTATCATGCAAACAAATTTGCCCACTTATTACCTAAGGCAACTTGCAACTTATTAGAGGCATCCTACCCTGTTTTACAAATCAAGATTCACATTATTGGGATCAGAATCTCGATATTAGCACCTAGCTCCCATGTAAGAATTAGGAAACAAGTAAATGAATTACTTACGATATCGAATCAAAAGTCAAAACCAAGTTCAAATCCCCCAGAAAACTTTTGTTTACTAGAGTACCATTCTCAGAGGAAAACAAATGCATAATCTCTAACCACTCTTCTCACTGCCGATCGAGCTCTACAATGAGAGCGACAGAAATGTGTACATGCATAATCAGAGTTTCGACACATTCATTTTCCGATGACCAGGAAAGACAGCACAAGAGAAGAGCTCGCATACCCTCCTCTTCCTTAGTGGACTCGCCACGGTATCTGACGTAGAGGGCCTCCAGCAAGGAAATGCCGCCGCTCAAGCTCTGGATCCGAACGAACGACCCGGACCGCTCGGTCTTGGCCCGGAAATAGCGGGCCCCGTTGATGGAGCCGTCGTGCTTGCCCTCGCCATTGTCCCAGTCCACCCCGACCCATATCCCGCCGTGGCCCTCCACCGGCCCGACGTACTTAACCGTTCCGACCCGGCGGGAATCGCCGGCCGAGTGAACTCGCTGATCGAGCTTGAAGGCCTCAGACGGCGACTCTGCCATCGCGTCTTGCGTGACTGGGGAAGAACACGCACGCGCACGAATGCGATGAGAGAGAGCACAATGTGCGGTTCGTCCTCGCGACGGAGAACGGGTCGCCTGAGCGCGACGGTGCTGTGGCCGAGTGTGCGGAGATCTTGACGTGAGATGAGTGCTGTGACAGTTACGGCCGGGCGGTGGAGGGCTGTGCGGACGAAGATTGGGAGGGCTCAGCTCAGGCGGTGCTCAGCGCTCGGCGGCGGTGGTGGTAGAGGCGCCGTTGAGAGCAGCGGCGGCGGCGGCGGGAAATGGTGGCTGCTCCCGTCGTTGATTGCCGCGACGATGGCGGGGCTGGTGGCGGTGGGCTCAGCTTTGAGAAGGAAGAAGAGGGGACGTCGCAGTGTGAGTTTCGGCGAATTACATTTTCCCCCAAATTTTCGGGATGTGATAAATTGCCCCCAAAGTTTCACGATTCATTCCACTTGAAACAGATCAATTCTTGTTTTATCAATAAACTATTTTTTCGACGTAAAAAAGAAACAAATTATTTTGTTTGGGGGTTTGGCATTTGGAAGAGCTGAGAATTAATTTTTTTGACAGAACAAGAAATTCAATTTTACTAGTTCAATGATAAGATTAGTTTCCTTCAGCACATACTTGAAAAACTTTTAAATAAGTGTCTGAAGTGAACCATGTTTCAAATAAGCACATAAAGTGACCATAATTGTTTTAAATGAAGGTATAAAGTGGCCAATGACAATTTCAAAAAAGAATATAATCTTGCCGATTGACTAAGGGTAAGTTTGGCTCAACTTTACAAATGGACTTTGGTTGTAATGCAAATGTTGAATGCCAAAACCTTTTGGAGGAATGCAAAATGTGTTTGGTATAAAAACTTTATGCTAATGGATTTGGGTTAAAATAGTGTTTGACAAAAGAGTTTTGCTATAGTTTATATACATATTTTATTAAAAAAGAACATAAACCCTCACCGGCTCTAGCGAAGGGTTACGACTACTGAAGAGCCAAATTTCACACCAACAATTATCAATTGAGGTCGCATGACCCAGGCGAGGGCCGCCAAAGGTCATTCAACCTAGGCAACCGTTGCTTGGGTCTTACGACTTTAGGCTACCCTTGCTTAGGTCTTGTGAGGGTTGCAAAGTTGTGCAACTTTGGGCAAGGGTTGACTAAGGTTGTGAGACCTAGACAACAATCACTTGAGGTCATGTGACCTCTGGCAAAGGTCACCCTTAGCAACCCTAGCTAGCCCTTTGCTAGTCACATCTAGCTTTGATGGCCATTGTCACATGAGGAAGATGAACTCTTACAAAGAGGGACAAAATCGAAAAACTAAAGAATTGGTAAGGGTACTTTAGGAAAAAAATATTTTAATCCTAATTTTAGCATTTCGCAAATGTTACTTTCTTTTTTGGGAAAAGTACCAAAAAAATCCTAAATCTAGCATTTGTATCAATTTAGTCATAAACTTTTTAATTAGACTAATTCAGTCCTAAACCTTTTAATATTAATACCAATTCAGTCCATCCGGTCAATTTTGATTGGCCGATGCTGACGTGGATGTCGGCCGATGGTAGAGAGGTTTGACGTGGCAATTTTTATGATTTTTTTAATGATTTTTTTTTTTTTTTTCATTAATTTTTTTTTTTTTTTTCTTTTTTTTTTTTTTTTCTGCCTTCTTCCTAGCGGTGGTCGGCGAGCCTCCATGAGGCTCGCTCGGCCACCGGGCGAGGGCTGCGAAGCCCTCGCTTGCCACCGTGAGGGTCGTGGCCCTCGCCCAGCCTCTCCTAGGGCCACCGGCAAGGCGGCTTCGCTCGAATCTAGGCAAGGCCGAGCAGCCCTCGCCGGCCGCTAGCGAGGGTCGCAGCCCTGGGCAAGGCCAAGTGAGGGCCGTGACCCTCGCCGGCGGTGGGCAAGGGCCGCGGGCGAGGCTGGCCTCGCCTAGGGCCGTGGACAAAGCTGCCTCACCGGCGACCCTGGGAGAGGCTGGGTGAGGGCTATGACCCTCATCAGCAGCAGGCAAGGGCTTCGCGGCCACCAACAGGAAGAAGGCAAAAAAAAGAAAGGAAAAAGAAAAGAAAAAATTAATAAAAAATTCGAAAAAATCATAAAAATTGCCACGTCAGCGTCCAGCCATCGGCCGATGTCCACGTCAACGTCAATCAGCCAAAATTGGCGAGATGGACTGAATTTATCCAATTAAAAAGTTTAAGACTAAATTGGTACCAATACAATAAGTTTATGACTTTTTTGGTACTTTTCCCTTCTTTTTTTTTTTTACTTCAAAAGGCTGGATGTGAGTAGTATTAAGCTTTCAACATTTCCAAAGCCAGCATTTGGTCAAAAACTCTTTCAAAACACTTGTCAAATGCTCTAACATTTTCTAAAGGGACTTTAGAAGTTGAAAGCCCCTTGGGAAAGCTGAACAAAACACATTCTAAATATTCTAGCCGATTAAAGGCATATTAGTCGATATAATATTAAATTTACCTATATTTATAAATTATATTAGAAATAAATTAAATTTAAAAAATTGGATAAGTACATTGAAAGTTTTAAAACTTGTTATGAAAATGCGATGGAGTCTTAAAACTTTCAAAAAGTACAATTAAATCCTAAAACTAGTCATAAAAGTGTAATTAAATCCTAAAACTTTCAAGAAGTGCAATCAAGTCATGAAATTTGTCATGAAAGTACAATTAAGTCTTAAAATATTCAAAAAGTGTAATGAACAAAAGGACTTGATGGAATTGATTTGATAAGTTTTAAGACTTAATTGCACTTTTTGATAGTTATATGACTCAATTGCACTTTAGTAACAAGTTTTAAGACTTTATTGCATTCTTGAAAGTTTTCGGACTCAATTGCACTTTCATGATAATTTTTAGGACTTTCAATACATTTATTCAAAAAAAAAAACTTTTACATATGTGAAATAATCTTTTACATATAGAGTATAAATAAAAAATTTATTTTTCTTCATAGGATAGCATTAGGGCCACTCAGTTTCTGAAATCTAAATTAAGATATTTTTGTCTAATTATGTCAAACATGAGTAATTTATCTACTATTTATATATATAGTTTACATAATTATATGTAGTTCGATTTCATTAGTAATATTTAGTGATAACATGTTTCATCCACGTTATTTGACACGGTGAGTTATATTTCTCATTTTACTTTGACTTTAGACGAAATAGATAATTTTTAGAGTCATGAATTATATTTGAAATAATAGATTTTTATTTTAAGATATTTTTGTTTTGTTAAATCAATAATTTTACTATTATGTGTTTTTTCAACTAACATATAATTTTTAAAAATCATTTCAGGATACTTTGTTTAGATTTATCAATTTAAAATCTTAAGATAGAAGTTGGCAAATGACAAAATTTATAATTTTATATGGATAACGTGGAAAAGAAATGCCATGCGTTTTTCAGACATATCTTTTTATGTGATAAATAAATAAATTTTTTGATTTAATTATGGATTGAAAAAAGCATATCAAACTGTACTAATTTCAATAAATAGAATACAATCCCTAATTGCAAGGTAGAATAAAAAAAGTTCTCTTGAAAACGATGGCTTAATCTCCAATAGAACATCATAAATTTTTAACCCTCTTCATGAACTAGGCTTTAAGGTCATAGAATTTCGCATTCTTGAAAAACTTTAGGCCTTGTTTAGTAAGCAGCCAAATGGTGCCTAATTTTATTTTTTTGTTGCGGAAAAAAAAATAATAGAAATTCGTTTTAGTAACTTTTTGTTCCTTGAAACAAATTTGTTTCCAGGAATATATTTAGAACAAAATTAAGAAGTAAAAAAAAAAAAAAAGGTTATTTCTTGGTTCTCAGGAACAACTCCATAATCAAGCCCATTTTCTTTTTTTTTCTTCTTTTCCTTTTGTTGTTGTTCTTCCTTTAGTCGATCGTTGGCCTTAGTAATGATTAGCAACCGGCCAAACAAAGGTCGGCAAACTTGTCAGCGGCAAGGCGAGGCTTGCCCTTACCGGGCCACCGTGAGGGTAGTGTTGCCCGGCTATGGTGAGGTTGACCTCATGGTGGTCTAATGAGGTTGAGCCTCTCCGGTGATTAGGTGAGTTTGGCCTTGTTAGATCTGGGCGAGCCAAGGTGACGCCAAGCCTCGCCCAGTTGTCATGAGGCTTAGGGCAACGAGGCTTGGTCTTGCCAAGGGCCAACAATGACAATGCTCCAACGAGATCATTGGCCCTTGTCTAGCCAATCGTTAGCTTGGCTGAGGCCAATGACTAGCTAAAGGAAGAAGGAGAAGAAGAAAAGGAAAAAAATATTTAAAAAATATTAAATTTTTTTAAAGATTCTAAATCACAAAAGAATTTGAGGTATTACTATACGCATTTTTATCTCGGGAATATAAATTTTGAACAATTACCAAACACCATGAAATGCTTAGAAATTCTTCCAAGGAACAAAATAAAATAAAATAAAATAAAATCATTTCTAAGCAAAAATTGTTCCCGGTAACAAATGATTACCAAATAGGGCTTTAGTCTATGAGAAACAACAGAATTCCGTGTCTCCTTTAGTAAGGGTGGCGAAATAAATAATGGAGCCTCCTTTTGGATAGGAAAAGTGAGAAGCTCGATCCTAACACTTGAATTTGATTGGCTAATTTAAGAATTTTTCATTCATAAGTTTTGAATTTAAACAAATATTCAATCTATTTCAAATATGAACTATAAAAGTCATTTTAATTTGTGTAATCAACCAATTGTCAAATAATAACCTAATAAACTAAAACTCATGAACTTCTTATCTCTTATTTAATTTTTTTCTAAAAGTATCTCATTTTAAAAATTGTGATTTTTTTGAAAAAAGTGTATTCATTTTCATGTTTTGCAGACAACGTTGCTTCAAAAGAAGTTTTCAATAAATCTTAAAGGAAGGATATGAAACTAAATGAGATGTAAACATGAATGTTCCATATGATAATTTTAAATTTAGTGAATATGAGAAATTGGTGCCTTGTGCTGTGTGCTGTCCATATATAAAACAAATAACTAAGTCAGGATATATTTAAACAATGTATTTCTTTATCCTATTCTTAGTTAAATTAATTCTTTTTCCCAAATGGTTTATTGGGTTCAGAACCATGCTATTGACCTCAACTTCCCTAGTTCCGAAGATGCCATATTCATCTCGATGGATAATGACCAAACCTCATGTATCCATGTTCTTAGATAGATCCTTCAAGATTAGTTAGTCAAGTTACTCCTAGACACATGGGTTACTAACTATGAAAAAATCCACCATCACTCCACACCCATTCAATCCACGGAATCTTAGTTCACTAAGAAGAAAGATGACATGGTTGTCATCAAATTTAGTAAGGAAAAGGAAGAGTCCACATCTTTTATTTTTCCTACTATTTTTATGATGCAACCTTCTACAGCTCGTGTCCCAAATGACGAAGGCCATCCAAATCCAAAATCCATGATTGAACCTTTTGACCAAGAGGGTAGACCTATTCATTACTATAAAGATTCCCGGATAGGACATTGTTTCTGGGATCTAGAATGTCATTGTTCTCTTTGTACAATTCCTCTAGATGATGAAGAAGATGATAGGTCATCCAGAAAAAGGAAGTGGTCAAAAGATAAACTCTATCAAAGGTATCTTGACAAAGACCCTACCGTTAAGACCTCTTGGTAAAGATGGAAGAAAATATCAATTCATGGTCTCACATGGACCACCTCGACCACACCCTCCTCCAAAAATCCCTGAATTATGTAAACCTTGTCCACCTCCTTAGTTGCCACCAAAAAAGAAACCCTTGCCCCAAAAGCCAGTTATCTCACCCTTCTATAAACCCATCTACAAATGGGTTAAAAAGAATTTCTTTCCTCTTGAAATACCCAAAACACTTTAGTTTTCATTTTCCCCAAAACTAGAACTACCACCTGTCCTTCCATATGTCTATATGTTTCAGTCTTTAGATTCTAGTGCCCCATTCTTGGCATTAGAAGAATTTATAGATGTCCATAATCGGTTTTGTCATATCCCTAAGGTCCCGAATCCTATGGATATTGATGACCATAGAAGGCAAAAGAAAGTTACATCTGCTGAAGCTATTCTGAATTGGCCATCGGAAAATGCCTTGGCTTAGAATAATGTTCTCAAGAAAATTGATACCAAGCTTTCAACTGTCTGAGCTCGTCTTGATCATGTCGATCAAAAGGTTGATCAAACGGCTTTGGTCACGAATAAATTGCTTGAGACATTCCAAAAAAGACTTCAATAGATGGAATCCGGAAGATATGTCTCTCATCATTATTTGAAAGATCAAACGGCTGAAATGGAAAAATTGAGAAGACAAATCAAGCTCCTATAGGATGGGAAATTTATTCCTCCTCCAGATCCATTTTCTTAGCCTTGGCAAACGATTCCAAAACATGTGACCCTTCTAGGGCTCCATCAATTGCTTCAATTATTGACAAAGCTCCAAGGCAAGGTCAAAGGGATATTGGCTGCGTTTGGGAACCCATTTGCAAAGCTCTTTTGACCTCTAAAGGCCCTTGAAGCAAATGCTAATGTGTTTGGCATCTATTTTTGGTAGCATTTAAATTTCCCATTTCCAAACGCCAAAGATTTCCAAGGCTAAAGCGCCATTAAATTGGGCGCTCCTCCTACCTGCTTTGGCTTTCTAGCTTTCTTGGCATGTAAGTGGCCTGGTTAATGAATTTTTGAATTTTCAATATTACCCTCATTCACTAATCATTATTCCACATTTGCCCCTTCTTAAATTGCATCTTCTCTCTACGTGTGACCTTGGCTCTCCTCGCGAAGACCACCACCGCGCCCCTTCTTAAATTGCATCTTCTCTCTACGTGTGACCTTGGCTCTCCTCGCGAAGACCACCACCGCGCCTTCCCTCTCTGCCGCCGCCGTCGCCGCCACCGGGGGGCCGCTGTCCCTCCCGACCCCTACGCCCTCGCACCTCCTCCCTCCGCCTCCTCGCCCCGAGCCTCTCCAAGGCGGCGGAGTACGTGATCTCCAAGGTCGATGACCTCATGAACTAGGCCAACCGCGGCTCCATCTAACCCATGACCTTCAGCCTCGCTTGTTGCACCGTCGAGATGATGCACACCGGCGCCGCCCAAGACTATCTTAATCGCTTTGGCATCATCTTCAGGCCCAACCCTCGCCAGTTCGATTGCATGATCGTCGCTGGCATGCTCACCAAACAAGATGGCTTCTGGTCTTTGCAAGTAGGTTTGCATCTACTTCCTTCTTTTATTCCCAAATTTTTCTATTCAGTTGATTGTAGTATGGTTTGACGAGGGATGAGTGAGGGTAGTTACATGTGGTATTTCGATTTGTTGTGATTTTTTTATGGATTTTGTCGATTGCCACTTAGTTTCTGAGAAATGCACAGAGAGAAATCGTATTGGACTAGTCGGGAGTCTCGCGAGGCTCGCGGAGGTTGTGTGACCAGGCGTCACTGCGCTTGGAGTTTGGCAACCTCGGAGCCTTCACCTAGGCTCTGAACACAACCCTAGAAATCTTCTCAATCCCAATTGCAACGACCATGGAAGCTCCAAAGTAATGGAATGTCATCTTCACGAAGCACGTGAAGCAGAAGCTGAAGCACAAGGTCTATTGCAATGGCTTCCTCTCTCTTCACACCTCCACCAGCAAGGTACCTTTGCTTTCACTACTAATCTCTGCCACTTATGTCTAGCTCAACCCGAACGGCAATTTAGGTGCCTTTCATTGGGTTAGGACATGATTCGGTTTGATTGGCTAATCTATGTCAAGAGTGCAGTGACAATAGATTTGTTACCATTTTTCCCCGAATTTAGCTTGCTCGATTGAATTGAATGGCAGCCGCTCAATGCTGCTTGATATTTTATTATGTCTATCATCATGAATTGTTCCGTTCTGTGTTTCTGGTCGTAATACTCTCCGTGATTGAGCTTGTTTTTAGGAGATTAGTCCATGTTGTGATTAATGGTGTATGATGGCAGCAGGCAGCTGTTAGAAAGCAGGATTTTGAAGAATGATGAAGTTATTTGTTCTGGTGAGTCACTGATGTTCAATGCTTATTTGGTTGATGTTGGAGAAGCCTGAAGATGATACTTATATTCACAGCCTGATTATTGTTGGGTAATTGGATTTAAAGGTTCCCTCTATTTAGGGTATTGCTTGCTTGTCTTCTTCATCATAGTTGTTTTCTTGGGTGAAATCGTTAGTAGGTGCAATGTGATGAATGTAAAGTTCTTGGGTTTGGTTTGTTAAAAGTCTGAATGGTATATATTAATCTTGTTTTTCTTGGAAAAAAGTGTGTTGCTCGCATAAATATATGCTTAGATCCTCTTTTGTGATGCTTTGCTTGTTGTTCATCTGGGAAATTAAATATTTGATCTTTTGCTTACTAAGAACAGCTAAATTAGGTACGGTTCAATATATATTTGATTGATTTAGAACCTAGATGTGAACATTTGCAATTGATCTACTGTTTCTTTTGTTCAATGTGCAACTGGTCTTTTCAAACTTCATATTTTTTATATTTTCCTTTGATTAACCTTACTTTCAATTGATGCAGAGTATTGATTGAGTTTCTGGTAAGGTTCACTATAATCCACTCTATGAACTATGAGGTGCATTTTCCTTTTGGCTACTTAAATGCTTTGGCATGGAATTTATAGTTGCATTGCCTTCAGAACTTTTCATTTTCTGCATGTATACAATTCCTCAGAAACCGAAAAAGAAACACTCGTTATTTTAGAAGAAGTTGGTTGTTTATGATGTTGCAACCTGCAGGAAAATGGGAACCAAATTTATACTGTCCTTGTACCTCACATGTATAGATTCTGCATTCCAGATGGCACAACGTGCTTTAAAATGCTTCCAAAGGACTCCTAACTAGTGGCCTTCGGGGACTGAAGTCATGGAAGAACTGGAATCAATAGAAGCTACCAGTGCTAATAGAATACTACGGGACAATGCTTTAATTCATTTGTTATGTCATTCTTACTTGATGTGATGTAATCAAAGTCTGTTGCTCCACACTTTTCCATTTTTCCCAGGATGAATCTTGGGCTTTGAATGTTCATTTTAATTGTATCCAGCAGTTATTAGGAGTTGTCTTCTCTTCTAAGTTCTTTGGAATATTCATGACTTGTATATCGATACGTGCATTGGCTTGTGAATTGAGACATTGTGATGGTACTTTTGTTTAAGGGAGGAACAGTTTTTCTAAGGCTAATCCCCGACTTTATCAGCAATCTAAGGTTCACAAAAGAAGTCCATTGCTCCTCGAGAGTCGGAGCTCTTAAATTTTTTTTGCATGACAAGGCTTTGAACATGAGCAGAAGCTCATTATTATTGCCATCACGAATGTGTTCAGGGGGTGCTCGCTCTACAATCAATCTCCAAGAAGTGTTATGTTGTTCAGTCCATTCTTAGTGATTTTTGAGCTCTAAGATTGGATGGGTAAATTGATGGAGTAATTTAAAGCAAAGAGCTGCTCAGTTGTCCATTCCGAATGAAAAAGATATATCATTTAGTGCTATCATGTTGCAGCTAAGACATGACTAATTTTTTTTGTTGCAAAATAAGAGACATATTTCTCATCACATGCCAATATTAGATAAAACTTTCCATATGATATCGTAAACAACAAATTTTATTTTCATATTCTCATTAACTTTGCCAATTGGTCATTATACTTTCTTTACCATTTGTAAATTTAAGGGCCCTATTATTTTCGACGCTTTCGATGTGATTTTTTTATTTATAAATTTTTTATCATGTCGCTTTTACATTTCTCTTAATGTGAAAATATAAAAATTACCATCATTATGTTATTTTTTCTATTTTAAATAAATTAAAATAGAAAAAACTTAAATTGATTATATTAAAGGACTTTCCAAATATATATTTACCAAACAGCATTTTCCCAAAGTTACTTTCCAAATGACTTTTCAATTACAATTTACCAAACAGTCTTTACATTTCAGTAAACTCCTTTAGGCTAAAGGCCTTTGCATTTTCTCAATGGCTTTTCCCAAAAGTTGAACCAAACGCACCAATTGTTACCCTTTGAAATTGTATTAAAGAAATGTAAAAACAAAGAAAGATTAGCGAAGAAAAGAAGCTAGCCCTTGAACCTTTTCCAGAACCTCCCTCTGCTCATATGGTCTCGAATCCACTTGAGGCTTTCCTCCGAGACCAAGGCAAGACAAAGTATACCAACTATTGCCTTGTTTGATTCTACCAAACAAAGTACCTTTGAATCAGCCTTAAAATCGGATTCCCTTTTCTTTGAAATTGCTTCAACCTCCGAGCCACAAACACCAAAATCTCGTACACTTGCTATCTTTATGGTTGATCCTCTTGAAGCAGAGATGGAATCAAATTCATCCAAGCCAGAAGTAGTACATCTTCATAATTCAAATCTTGAATAGAATTCTTCAACTTCAAAATACTACTTCACACTTGATGACATTCCATACTCTAAATGGCCAAATAGACTGTAGAAATTCCATGCTTGGCTCAACATTAAAGCACTTTTTGTTGAACATCGTTATGACATATTGACCGAGTTCGTAGGCAGATTCACCAAAAGCTTAAAAGATTGGTGGAGATCTATTTCTTACCAGGATTAAATGACATTTCTGCTCCAAACAGATTTTCATCATTTGATCCAGGTTATGTACCAATTCTTTATTGGTAAAGCAGAAGATCTCCTTGAGCTTAGAAGGAGGAGAGGTTTCAAATATTCATAGCAAACCACATGATAGTATTTCTAGAGAGGGTACGTTCTCTTCTGCCCCTTAATGCTTCCAAACCTTGCCTCATATAGGCATAAAACAACATACTAGAAGATTAGACTTTGCTTGGCTGACAAAGGCCAATTATTTGCAGCTAACAAGTTTTCTACCGACAGACTGACTTCTGCACACATTATCTCGCTTTTTTCGCTTATACTACAGCGCTACAGCACTATGCCATAGTATCAAACAATGCAAAACAGTACATGAATAGTGCTAAACAATATATGAACAATGCGCTACAGTGCTCTGGGTCAAATTTTTCGTCTTCTTCACATGGGTCTTCTGCCTTTCTTGTTTTGTCTTGAATAATCTTTTGGCAGAGTCTTGCTTTACTTATTATGCTTATGAATAGGCTCTTCAGTATTGTTGTCCGAGGCATTTGAGTCTTCTCCATACTTCTGTCTTCGATATTCCTTGAGCATTCTTTCAATTTCAAGAGCTTCAAGATTTTTTGTGTTTGAATCATCTAAGTAGTATGAGCTAAACATGATGTCGGGAGGATTGGAAGTACCTTTTTCTAGATATTGTTGCCTAGGTGTCTCGAGGAGCTATTCTATTTCTTCAATTGTTTCATTCAGCCTTTGTCTCTAGGATGACTAGTGAGAACCTATAGAAACATCGACAAAATATGCTAGAATATTGGGTTGGGGTAGATACCCAAGTTGGAGTGATGGATCTTTTTTGTCAATACCTAGACTGAGTATAAGTTGTAGTTCAACATAATCAAAAGGATCTTATGACAGTAGACCTCCCCATGGATCTTGTGATGATGAAGTTGAATCCAGTGAATTTGCTAATGAATCAGAAGTATCCGGTACATCCATTCCATATATCTCTTCAAGCAAGCATCAATCACTGGACGAGTTATGCGATAGTCATCAGATTGATCCTAAGAAACAGAGACATCTTCTGTTGGCCATCTCTTTGGTGGAATGATTTGATTATGTTGGCACAGTATCCTCTGCAATTCTCGATACTATCGAGGATAAGCTGAGATTCTAAGGGAGTGTTGCAAAAATCTCATTTGAAGTAGGTTAGAGCTTATATGTGGATACTCCAACATCTATCGGAGTTTTACATATATCTTCACTAGTTGAACAAATACTCATGGCTTATAAAATAAAACGATTGTGTAGAGTTCTAGGTCAGGCCTGTATTCTCTGAGTTAGGCTTCAAAAATATTTTTCCATGCACCTAATGGTTTAAACCAACTAAGCATTTCCCAAAACATTTATACTTGGTTTGCCCTTCAATGATTCTACCAATTATAAGGGGCATCTTGGCTATTAGAAACTCAATGACAATGGTATAAAGATTAAATAAATACCAATAAAATCACTTGAGTTTTTTTGGAAATTTTTCTTCTTTGAAGAAAGTGAGAGGATAAGTAAATGGATATTTTGGGTGTAATCCATTTGGCTTGAGGAAAAAACTACCATATTCACTAAAGATATGGAAGTGATATTGCCACATAAGTCTTTCAAGATTTTCAACAAGGACATTATCTTGGATAAGCCTAGGGATTTCTAGTGGTATGAATATGAAGGCCATTTGGGCTTAATTTCTTAGGCCTTGAAACCACATTTTGGATTTCTTACCACATTCATATTTATAGATGTAGTAGTTGTAAATTCTTTTGATCTAGATAGAAAATCAGCATGTACATTTTTTTCCCCGTGATATATTTGGTCTTAAAGGAATACTTTGAAAACCATTATGCCCATTTGAGAAGCTGGGAATGCGGAATTTGCTTCTACTTGAACTTCAATATTTGAGAGAATGATGACATATCCATTTTCACAAAAAAATGATGTCCTATAAGATGAAATTCAAATTTCTTGATGTTATATTTTACCACCAAGATTTCCTTAAACGTGGAGTTTTAGTGCATTTTTGCCTGTGTGAATTTTCCACTCTTGTGTCCACAAACTCGTCGTTTTCCATTGATTTCTTAAAAAAAAAAAAAAAAAAAAAAACAACAACCCGATATTCATCATTGGCATTTGTTTGCAGCACTCTTTTTCCTTTAGAAGGGATTTGTAATGGAGGAAGATGCTGCAAAATCTCCTCAAGTCTGCGTACAAACTTAATTTGCTGTGGTCCCCATGGAGGAGTATCTTTTTTGAACAATTGTTGTAATAGACTCACAAACTCTGTAATCTTTGGAACAAAGTCCCAGAGATAATTTACAATATCCAAGAATTGTTGAAACCTAGTTATGAGAGAGATTTTCATCTGGAAATTTTTGCAATTCCTCAACATTATGAGGACTTGGATAATAAGTTCCATCATTGAGATGCATTCCAAGACATACAATTTTTCTCTAGGCAATGATCATCTTTTCCTAGGATAGGATGATGCCATGCTTTTGTACTAAATCTGCAAATTGGGCTAATAATTTATAATGAGAGTCCTCATCTAGGCTATAGAAAATGATATCGTCAATGTAAATTTGAGTATTAGCCAGGATGGGCTGGAAAATCCTACACATAGCCTTCTAAAATAATGAAGAAGCTATTTTGAGCCCAAAATGGAGTACTGTCCATTGGAAATATTCATTCGGGTTAACAAATATATAAAACAAAGTAGTATTTTGGAAATGTTACTGTTGTACTATCTTACTATCTCTATGTTTATGTTTCACTGGGTGTTGGTTGATATATTAAATGATTCCACTTGCGTTTATTTGAAAGATAAAAAAAATGGGTTGGCAATGAGTCTTGGAACGTCGTAGTTTATCCATCGTTGTGGGATGTTCGTGCGTTCAGGGATTTCGGGTGTGACACACTATTTACTTCCACTCATAGACTTTTGACCCAAAAAAAAGAAAAATTCCACTCATAGAGTTAAGAACAAATCCATTGTTTAATTTTAAAGAATCAACAACTCCGTCCATCAAATGGACAATTAAATTGAAGAAGCATGTTAATATACAACTGCTGGTCAATCATTAGTTCAATAATAGAAGGGAGATTCTTGTACATCGCAGAAATAGAAGGGAAGCTCTTTATATAATCATATCTAAGCGCAGTCACTGTACTATGTTTGTTTACTATTTATTTCAATTTTCTTCCAATTTCATTGTTTTTACTTATCATACAACTAACCTTTTAAAAAAACGAAAAAAAGTTGTTATAGTCTCATTTACTAGAAATGTGCATTCCCTCTTTTGATTTAAATAGATTTGTTCTTTCCAATTTTTGTTCGGATGATTTATACTATTCTAGTTAAAGTAACTCATCCAATAACAGTTATAGCAAAAAAATTAAAACTCGTCTTATAACTGAGCTTGTCTCATCCATTTGTTTATTTTAATGTTTCAATTATTTGTGTTCTGTCTCTTTGACTTCCTTTTTTTAAAGAAAGGAGAATAGTGGGACATGTGTCAACTAAATATAGGGCTAGATGTCAACATTCTACAAATCTACCCTAGAGCACCAAAATTCTTTCAATAGACGTTCAATTCTTTTAAGCTCTTTCGAAATATCAATGTCGACAATCCTTTCAATAGACGTTCAGGTTTAGTTCAAACATGTGCAAATATCATGACAAGGAACTTTAACTTTTGCGTAATTAACATTTCTTTGCATTTTATACCAGCGACGAACTCCCCGCGATATAAAATTCCAGGATATATTCAATTGCTTTCGAATTATTGAATAGGCTATGTGGTGACTTGTATGCGCCTGCAAGACATTGCGTACTATGTCCACTGCAAATGGTGTCACAGATAAAACTGCATATTAGTAGATCAACAACTAAAATGTCAAGTATAGATCAAGAGATCGAATGTAACATAAATTCCTTGTCTCCAGTTTGTTGCTCCCGGTAGCTATGTCTAGGAAGAATGCTAACTGTGCTCTAACAATCCTATTTCTAGCAGCTAAAAAATTATGAGAATCCGCTTGGTAGCAACAGCAAATAGGTACTATCGCAGGTGATCGTTCCATCAAAAGAATAATTTGTAACATGCAATGAAGATGGCTGCCCCTAGATTCTATCTAAAAATGCGAGATCATTTGCAGAACAATGTGCCTTTTCGTTGTCCATTTCGAGTCGTTAATTCCACGGGAAAGATCACCTAATTGATGACGAAGCTCGGACAAACCAATGTCAGCACTGTCTTAGCTCTAGTTTCGAAGTAATTATAGTCCTCAATCTCGCTTTGGCTTTCTAGGGAGCTTGGAAATAGGTTTAATGGAATCGAACAGAGCATGGATGCCTTCGGTATACAAGGCTGAGCGCATACTGGTGAGGAAAATAAGTTTCTTTATGGACTTCCCACTGGTGCTTACAACAATGGGAGTTTCGCCTTCTATTTATAATACAGTTTCTTGTGGCTCCTCATTCCCCTCCTGCCTCGCGTTCTCGTTTCTTTTGTCCTAACGCCTTTGTTTAGTTTCAACTATGCTCACCCTAGGGGTGAGCATCAGTCCAGGGTCAACCCTAGACCGACCCTAAACCGGCCCAACCCTGCCTGTCCTGGTCCAGTTCCCAGGGAGACTAAGTTAGTCCTTGGTCCTAGAATTCCTGGACCAATACTGTGCGGGTCAGTCTTTGGTCTTAAGAGTTCCGGGTCAGTCCAATCCGGACTAACCCCGATTATATATAAAATATTATTTATAATTTTTTTATATAGAGAAAACCTTAAAACAAACGGCGTTAACAACATTAAACAACTCTTTAGTGAGGAGTTCAAGTAATTTTACATTATTTTTTAATAACTTAGATTTTTAATGTTTTTTATAGCATCAATAGTCATAATTTACAAATGATGAAAATATTTTTGTGAGAAGTCCTCACAGTGTCCAAAAATATATAAACAACTCCTTATGGCATCCTCCTCTAGTATTCTTTATCTTTTGTCTTATTTGTCATCTTAGTCTTCAATTTGCCAAAATCGAAAGAAACAACTTCTCCGCTCACCACTCGACACTCACCTTGCTCACTTTGGGTCACTCGTGCCACTCGCCACTTGATGCTTGCTTGGCTTGTTGCTCCCCGCTCGACATTCGATGTTCATTCTATTCGACACTCATCCCACTTGACCCTCACCACTTGCCTTTCTTAACTGACATTGCTCATCATCGAACTCATTGGGTCGGTATGGTCCTCGGTTGTCATTTCAAGGAGTACAAAAAATAAAATAAAAAATTATTTGTTGATCTTGAGTTGACCTTGAAATTGAACTGAACCCATGAGTCAGTCCAATCCTCAATTGTTTTTTCAAGGGGTATAAAAAATGAAATATAAATTATCGGTTGATCCCGAGTTGACCCTAGAACCAAACCGACCCAATGGGTTCGGTCCGGTTCTAGAGTCAACCCGGGACCAACCGATAACCGGACCGAACCCATTGGGTCGGTTCGGTTCTTGGTCCCAAGCTCAATAGGGTTGGTTCTCAGTCTCAAAAATTGAGGACCAGCACCGTACGGGTTGGTCCTAGGGTTAGGGGGAGGACTGGCCTAACCCGAACCATTCTCACCCTAGCTCACCACCTCCAGCCTCTATGTCCTAACCTTTTTTATCGGTTTGATATGCGCCCAAGCTGACATCTATCCAACCGCACGCCTTAACACCACCTGGATTGCAACCACTTCTGATCTCAATTATATCCAGTTCGATTTGGCCGGTGCTAATGTGAGCGTGATCCCTGTTCTTCTGCGGGGCCATAGTGGATTGTCATTCGCCTGTGGCTTCTATAGCCAAGCTTTTGCAGAAAGTTACGTTTTCGCCAATTTCCATTGTTCAAACCGACCAGTGCTCTACTATAAATGCGAACGTGGCTCCAGCATTGATATGGTCCGCTAATTGGAACAGTCCTGTTGGAAACCAGGCTACTTTGGAGCTCACAGAAGGAGGAGATTTGGTATTGAAAGATGCCGATGGTTTTGTGGCATGGTCAACTCAAACTTCTGGTAAGTCTGCTGCTGGCATCAACTTGACAGACACCGGAAACCTGGTGTTGTTCGATGAGAACGACGCTGTGGTGTGGGAGTCCTTCGACGACCCTAAGAACTCGCTACTCCCTGGACAGAAATTGAGGGTGGGGCAGACATTGATCCCTAGCGATTCTGCGGCAAGCACGAGCGAACCAGGTTTAAATTCTCTCTCTGACTACTGAAGGTTTATTTGCCCAGATGGAGCATGACCCTCCGATCGTTTATTATTCAAGGAGAATAAATTTTCCGAACCCAAGCAGTGACTCTAATTATGTAGAATTCGCCCAAGGACAAATTGCATTTTTGTAAATTCCGTGAAAAATGGCACTTTGTTTCCTGGTTTTAATTCGTCTTTGGGTATGCAGTATTTCGGGCATTTTCGATTTTACAGCTGTCAGGTCCGTATGTAGGTACTGTTTTTTTTTTTATCAAAGTACAGAATTCTTCGGCTGGCATTCAGATTCCTCCAAGTGAACCTCCTGATTATCCCAATACAGATGAGCCTCACGTTTCTCCTAAAAACAGTATAATGGCACATGTCATTATGATACTAATCATCGCTTCCAGCCTCGGATCTCTCTTAGTCTTCATCTTTCTTAGTGTCGTCAAAAAATGCCTACTCACCGAGGATTTCAATAAGAGGCTTGGTGAGGGTGGATTTGGCTCTGTTTATCAAGGGACTCTAGCTAACGGCACCAAAGTCGCCGTGAAGCACCTCAAAGTTTTAAGCCAAACTAAGAAACCTTTTATTGCCGAGGTTGAGGCCATTGGCAATATCCAACATGTGAACTTGGTATGACTTGTTGGATTTTGTGCCAAGAAGTTTCATAGACTACTTGTCTATGAATACATGTCCAAAGGGTCCCTAGATAAATGGATCTTTCATAAATCAAATGAGTCAATCATGCTTGATTGGCACCAAAGGAGGAAGATCATTAGTGACATAGCAAAGGGTCTATGTCATCTCCATGAACAATGTATTCGGAAGATCGTCCACATGGATATTAAGCCCCAAAATATACTCTTGGATGAAAACTTTAATGCTAAGGTTGTGGATTTTGGATTGTCTAAGCTAATTGATAGGGACCAAAGCCAAATTGTGACCACAATAAGGGGAACTCTAGGCTATTTGGCGCCGGAATGGCTACACACATCAATTACTGAGAAAGTGGATGTCTATAGCTTCGGTGTGGTGATTCTAGGGATAGTCTGTGGAAGGAAAGTATTCACAGAATCTCAACATTAGGAAAATATGCACTTGTTAGGAGTTTTCAAGAGAAAGAGCGAAGAAGGATGACTATCAGATATGATTAATAAGATTAGTAAAGATATGCAACTAAACATACCTCATGTGACCGACATGATGAGGCTCACTACATGGTGCTTGCAAGTTGATTTCAAAAAGAGGCCTTCTATGTCGACACTCATCAAAGTCTTGGAAGGAGTAATGGAAGTCCCAAGTGACCTAGATTATAACTTCTCATATCCCACTTTCCCGAATGACAGTGTAAAGATTGGGCAGGAGGATGTCGAATTTGGTGCTACTATTTTTGTGGTACCCTTTGTTTTATCTGGTCCACAGTGATGCATCCTGATCATGTCGTATACGTTTTCTATGCTGAAAAATTGGTACAAAGGGAATTGAGTTTTTACATATCATGATTTTACATGTATGCCTGACTGCACTATGACGTTGATGCATCGCATCCCATTATAACTGTTTCCTTTTGTAAAGTTTTTTCATATAACCTTGTTCATTGCCCTAAAGATTGAAAACACACATGTTTAGGTCGATGAACTTTGTATTAGTTGAATTGCATGTCCATACTAAGGCGATTGAATGTATTTAACTTGAATCACGTGTTACTGACTATTAGTCACATTTGGTTTTTAAAATTTTGATTGGTATTGAGAGTATTATGATGCTGCTATTTGAAAGTTTAGAAGGGAATAGATCTTCGGAGGATTACCATGCTAGTATATAAAACGTACACCAACTATATATGATCCAACCAATTCGATTTCTAAAATATAGGTTTCACAAGTGTGTATACCTTTCACATATCATATTTGAAGCTTTTAAAATATTGATACATATCGAGGATATCATTTGTTAGTATTTGAAGAGGTCCGATAAGTGTAGGTAAAATGATACGAGCAGTGCTACAAGAGCAAACATTCTTTTAGTTTCCACTTTAATAATGTATAATAGAAAATTAGTTCAGAAAGTAAGAAAAAGAGAAGAGTACCTGCATAAGGTCAAAGATTGCACAACTTAACAAGGCGATATTTAGACTAAACATTCTCGATTGAATTTCAAAGAAAATTTTTTTTCGGTCTCTCTCAACTTGTTCTAAAGAAGTGTATACAGTCACGTCTTGATCAAAGACGTGAAGATCATAGCTAAAAGCAGATAGGTAGTTTCCTGTAATTTCGCCATATAATCAACAAGCTATTTGAGCAAATATTTTACAAATTATATGGATTATAGATTATGATATAGAAAAATCAGTAACTTTTATTCCTTGCCTTTTTAAACAAATGATTCTCCTTGCTAGGCATATGGAACGTTACAAATAAACTTACATATAGAAATAGAATACATGTCTAAATAATAACTTTCTTGTTAATTACTTTCGTTGGACTTCGCAGATGGTAAAATAAAGTTGAAAAGAATATCGAAAAGATAAGAAAGATATTTTCTATATGCCAATTATTTTTCGATGGAAAATTTAAATCGTGCATTTGATAGGAGAAAACAAAGTAAAGTCAATATTCAACCTAACAGTTATTGGCTATTGTTATGGAGGGCCACTCTGGCCATACCCAATCCATATGGATTCCGTCATGGCGAAAGAGGAGATTAAGGCATTTACTTGGAGAAATGCCAGAGAAATCCTAATGAACCATGTTTATAAGAGAGAGAAGAATCTTTACTAGATTGATTAACTTAACTTCATCTTCCTCACCAAGAAAGATACAGAATCCATGCAGCATGTAAACATAACAACCATTACAAGTTCATATCAGGACTACAGTTCTTGGACAAGCACCCTTTTTTTTTCTTTTTTTTTTTTGGGTTGGGGGGTGGAATTTTCAGAATAGAACATTCACTTCCATTACAACAAAACGTAGCACTGACTGGAAAGCTCGCTTCTCAGTGGCCAAATAGGATGAGCAAAGCAGCTTGAAGCCGCTCAGCATATCAATCCTCCATTGCAGTCTAAGGAAACATCATCTCGAGCTAAACTGAAGTCCCAAAAGTGAGTGTATGGCACTCGAGGTTTTTTAAGTTTAGCTGCAAAAAAATCAGAAGAAGATATATATTTGAGCATCTCCAGATGATACCTTTCGACATAACTTTGTCATCACCAGTTAATGCTTTGAACAAGAGAAGCGCTTTCAATTTCAGACTGTGCATGTGATGTTAAAGTATACTTAACCACCAAATTTGCAGCTCATTATGCATTTCTATCATCATATTTTGTCCCACTTTTTCTCCTTCCTGGAACAGGACGCAATCCGCCTAAAAATGTGCAGCAGCTAAAACGACCTTCACAGATTATCAATCCAAGGTACAATAAGGAGCCAGTCCCTTCACCAGTTCACAATTTAAAAGCAGATTCTCAAGCTTCCTTTCATGCTTAAATAACCTCTCTCTGCCTATGGTGGGTCTATCATGATTAGACAAGCATCCACACTGCTAGTGAACTAGCGAAATAACCAGGCTTTAAGAACTGCAATCACCCACTTATCCTCCCAGAATGTATAAAAACACTTTGCATGACAGGAGATATGACAGTAGATTAGAGTTAAACGACAAAGGATACAATATTAATATAATACTGATAACTTTTCACTTGATTATTCCAATAAGATACTAGAATTGAATCAAGGCTCACTTTGTCATGAATTTTTGATGAGGTGAGGAGATTAGCCACATAAGCTGCGGCATAAGGTGCAATTTCTCTTAATCCACTTGTGTTTTCCCCCTTTCATTATAATATTTTGTCATCTATACTTGTGATAATTCAAACATCAGTTTCATCCAAGCAATTTAGTATTTCAGTAAGACATTCTTTGCAGAAGCAGACTAACATGCCATAACATTGATTGCAACAGCAGCGGCAACTACATCTAGAAAATCAGAAAATAAAGGTGAGAAAAGACTTTGCATATATCCTGCTACTTCCAAAAAAATATGGACGCCCAGAACAAAAAGGGACCATACCACAACTGCAGTTCCTGTCTCACAAAATTTAGGAATGGAAATGAGTCTCACCAACTGCCCTTCTGATCCTGCAAAAAAGTGATCAACTTTCAGCCAGAGCTGCATAAGCCGTAGAGGTTCAAAGGGGGAGAGAGAGTCTCCACTGGAAAGCAAATTATTTTGAAATTCTAAAGATATTGCACCTTTTAGCATCTGTGTCTCATATTTATCCTGATTCCCAACAAAATAGACATGAGGGCAACTCTCAATAAGGAAAGGATCCCTATCAGTGAAAGGATAGCAGCCTGCGCTGTGATTATACAAGATCAGTCCAATAATGGGGAGAGAACAAGAGTGCCTCAAAAAAGCCTTAAGCCATCTATTCTCTACACGACTATGTGCTATTCAGCTGGGCACCCTTTCCATAAGTTTCTGTTAACATAAGCCAATGTCTTTCAATAATTAGTGCGAAGTCAATACTACCACAAAATGCAAATTTACCCAGAGTATTAGGTGCTGTTGGTGCAAGATGTCTCCATTTCAATGTTCTTTCCATAAATTCAAGCTTATTTTTTGCTTCAGAGTACTTATCGAGATCATCAATGTTTTGACCTGATGTACCAAGAAACCTGAAAGAAAATAGCACAGGTGAAAACAGATTAATGTATGTATGTCTTCAGTCAAATTATGGGATACTTACCTTATATTGTCAAGCTCAAAACAATGAGGATTTGTACAAGATCTAAATGTGTTGTAGGCTGATGAACCAGGGAAAAGGCATCTGTTGAGAGGCTGAAGGAAAAGCAGAGTTAGCAAGAACTACTAAAATTAAGCACCAATGTATTTAACAATATTGGCCGATACCAAACCTGCTGAGGCAAGGAAAAGTTTGCTGGGTCATTTGGCCCCGGCATGATATCCAAAGGCAACCCTGCAGCTATCTAGATATAAGTAAAGACTTTCAGCGACCTGATCTTTCAAGAGGCAATAACAACAATACCTTTTTGCACATAAAAGAATATGTGCACTTAGAGACATTAAATTCACCTGCATGAGCAATATATCAAGCTCTTTAATTGGTTCAGACAATGTTGATAGGTCCTTAGAAGCCAAATTCTGCCACAATTGAGCAAATGACAGTCAGCAATACTGCTTAACAGAGAAAAAAACCAAAGTTATCATGATCACTATCCTTATTTGTTCTATCCCACTTACTGACTATTTACTTCCACTCATAGAGTTAAGTACAAATCTATCATTTTTTTTAAGCAATCATCAACTATGTCAAGCAATGTACAGTTAAATTCAAGAATCTTTTCCCTTAGAGACCCAAATTATGAAGATAAAAACCTTCCTAGGCCTCAGAGAAATGCAACAAGCATTATGTTTCATAGCATGTCAATACACAACTGCAGGTCACTCCTCTAGTTTGATACTAGGAGATTCCTGTACAAGTTAATCATGTATCTGTATATCACAGAAACAGAAGGGAAGCTCTTCATATCTATGTGCAGTCACTGTATTCTGAACTTCTTTCTGGAAGCAAAGAAGATTGTGTAGGCAACAACACCTCCGAGGAAAAGCACCTTTCTATGGGCAAGCAAGCATAAGATGACATACCTGTCTGTTGAGAATTCCACGTGGAATTTCAACAGAATTTCCAGCAATTACAACATGAACAATTTCTGCTGCAATGCCTTGCTCCTGTTCAGCAAGCATAGCAAAGTAAGCAAGACAGTCACTCAGATTGATTGGCTATCCATCCTCTATAGATGGGTTGGGAGAAGGAAAACCAAAAAGTAGCCTTAACCTGTTCATCCCCAAGATGTCCAGTTATATGATCAACAAGAAGCTGAAACTGGAGGGGGTTACAAGTGCTGCTCCCGATGTTAAGCCCAGACACAAGAACGACATATTTGTCTTCTCCTGCTTGAAACAAAAAGCAATGAGCTTGAGACAAAGTACATAGCAAAAGATGTGCCGAATGAACACACTTAAGCAGAATCTAAACTTCACATTCTGAATAAAGATTCACATATTTGATGAGGAAACTGGAACTTTTTCCTTAAAAGAAAAAAACTACTAAAAGAGGAAAGCAGGATCATACATCATTCTAGAAATATAATAGCAAAAACGAAACCATCAAAAACAACAAAGACAAGTGAAGATGATGTTTTACTCTAACTAAATATCCTAATGTGCCTTCTTTTGTATGACATGTTCTGCACGCAATATCTAGCTGCAGGCACTGTCGTTAAGAGCTTGAGATGTCAATGCTCATTTAGTACATCTCAACCGCTCAGAAACATTGCAAGCTTTTATATATAGGCTTATTATTACACAGAGTCACTTCTCTTTTTGCTAACAATTCAGTGTTTGAAACGCTACAAGAACTCGACTTATCCCCACCTGGTGTGGTAAACTCTCCTTCGCACATACACAGGTCAACTACAGGAGAACTCAAGATTGTGCTCCTAAGAATGGCCGAGAGAATGCGCAAATCTAATGATTAGAACCCAGCCCTTGAATAGGAAGGGCTAACTGCTTGAGCAACTCCTTGGGGTTATTACAAAAAATTGCTTAACTTGTTATAAAATAATCAGAAATATGAGTGACCCATGCTCCCTTCCTAGAAAGAAGAAATACAAGAAAACAGATGGGAAAATGAATCAGTTCTTACTTGACTTAAGAGGAAATTCCAACTGGGATGGTAGGCCAGCTTCAAGGACATCTTGGACTAAAAATTCACCAGCATCGGTTTCCTTCCCATGCAAAGCAACAACAACACCTTCTCTAGCCATGTCAGTTCCCGTAATTCATGACAATAAAAGAAACTGACGATTTTCTTTCAAGTTCAAATTTGCAAAGTTTGGATACAATTGACACGATAACACTAACAATTTTTATACTTCTTTTTTCTTGAAAAACAGTGATTCATATAGTTATAAACAGATAAAAGTTATCTTTAACCCATACATTTCTTCTCTTTGCATTCGGTCACTCATTCTTTTTTAGAACTTTTTTTCTTTTGGGCCAAAATTCTTTTGTAAAATTGAGTTCGTTTAACTTATGAGAAAACTATTGTCAATCCATTACAGAGTCCTGTAATCTGCAACTGATCATACCTGTCACATATGAAGCAGGTGAAAACAAACTCCCGCCAAGCTTTACTCTACCACTCTCATCTTCTAGCACAAGATGATCATCAGGGTGCATGAAGTTGTGGCGCTTCACGAGTGGAACAGCAGACCTCTATTTTTTTTTTTTTTGAAAGGACGTATAACAAAATAAACTTAATGCATCTTGGAGACACATTGCAGTCTGAGTGCAGTGAATAGAACATAATTATACAGGACGAGATTACCGGGAAAAAAATTACCTCTTTGGAGTATTCATCAAGTATAGTAGGTTTAAGCTTCATGTGCTTGTATAAAGTACCAACAATAATGCATTCCTTGCCACCTTCTAATCCCAGTACAGTGCAAACTACAAGACATCATGTGGCGATTATGAATGACACTGCGCTATGGAATGTCAAGCCTGTGGTATTAGTGAAAAAGATGAGGCTTCTACTAGTAGAGCTTCATGAGGCTTCTACTAGTAGCGCTTCATGAGTTTCTACTAGTAGAGCTTCATGAAGGCTTTTCAACAGTTTACAAAATACAGGGGAAATGTTCACAGGCATCCCGACAGAGACCCACAATGCAACCAATATAAGCAAGAACAATGCAACTGAAACAAGCAAGAAAACAACTCTATAAACATAATGAAAGGTTCAGCACAGGGCTAAACTTCTATCTCAACAAATTTTTAAGCTAGTGAAAACCATTAACAATCCATCAACATATTAATTTAAACAGATTACTCAGAATTTGTAAGACTTTAGCATTACCCCATTTGCCGAAACAGGACGAGTGTTCCAACAAAACCATGGAAAAGAAAAAAACAGAGAAAGTCTACCCCAAACATCTTCGAAAGATAAAATCGTCACAAGAAGAATTACAAAAACCCCTCGATCCCACACGCGGAATATTCATCACGTTACCCAAAATGCAAAGTCAAAGGCTAAGAGAACTACAAAGCACTCGATAGTTCCCCAAGCAATCCACATTCCAACCGGATCGAAAAACTGGCAGCTCAAAATGACGCGGAAACGAAGCAAAGCTACAGTCTTTAAGACGAAAAAGACCCCGAAAAGCCAGGAAATTTTACCGGGGACATGGGGTTTCAAATTGGGAACGAGAGAGTAGAGGAGGGTCCGCATCATGTGGAGACGAGCGAAGTAAATCTGGCTGTACTGTTGGCCCCGGTACGTCTCCTTCTGTATCTGGAACGTTTCATCCTGCAAAATTCAACCCATCCCAAAACAAGAAGCCACCGCTGGCGAAAATTAGAGAAGACCCAGATGGAGAAATCGAACGAAAAAGAAGTCGCAACCAGCTCGAGACTGGAAAAAGAGAAGCTTGGCGAAACAACGGCAAAGAAGAAAGCGTGAGGATTGAGGCGAGAGATTCGGAGGCTGAGCTCCGCTCGTTCCCGCGAGAAAGCCCGCGATTGGGGAGGAGAGGGGAAGGAGGGAGATTCCCGCATACCAGGGAGTGGTAGGCGGACTGCTTCCGCTGGAGGGTGGCCGCCGCCGGCGGCGGGTCGATTTCCATGGCGGCCGTGGCGGGAAAAAGGAAGAAACCGAAGCGAAGTGGAGCTGAACCGATGAGAGAATTGGCACGGGGTCTCCCTCATTTTGAATTGAGGAGCTAAAATAATTAAAAGTTTATAAAGAAGAGGGAGGTCTATGATCATCGAATGGGGATGTAGCTCACATGGTAGAGCGCTCGCTTTGCATGCGAGAGGTACGGGGTTCGATACCCCGCATCTCCACCTCCTCCTTTTGTTTGTTTTTTGGCTCTTTCGCTTTTATTCATTTGAAGAGTATTATAACTTAATTGGAAGAGATTCTTTCCGACGGTTTTTTTTTTTTTTTTTTTTTTTTTTGGAATTTTTCCATATCCGACACCACCTTGACATTTTGCTTTTATTCATTTGAAGAGTTATTAACTAAGAGATTCTTTCGAATATATATATATATATACTTAGAATTTTTCTATATCCGACATTGCCTTGACATTTCGCGTAAGCAATTTAAGAATTATGTCCTATTGTTCAAAAAATATGGTGATATACCACAAAAAAATGTCATGGAATACCATCAAGCGAGACAAAGATATGGTGCTAAACAACACCAATGGAAGCTCTTCCCGGATCAACCTCATCTACATTGGCACCATTTGTAATTTTTGCTAGACTTTAGGCTGAGATCGCCACCTAACTCACTTCGGTTTTTTTACCACAGCCTAAATACCCAACCGACATGTGACTAGCGTATGGTGATTGCAACTCTTGCACAACTACCCTCTGTGATGGTTCCAACCCTCATGTTACCAACACAAGGAATTTTGATTCCTTTTATTTCTTTGAAACAGATTTTCTATTCTCATTTTCATTATGTATTCTATTTTTATACTGTTTTAAATATGTTCATTTGAATAAAAGCAAAAGATAAAATTTTAAAAGTCTGGAGGATCGCCCTATCTTGTCCTATTCAAATTTTTATCCTATGCCACTAAATACGACCTTCAAGTAATGAAAAGGAACTGAACTTTGCATGAGGTAGATAGTGTCTATCAAAGTGAAGATGAGTAGTTATTTCATTGACATATATACAAAGTGAAGATGAGTAGTTATTTCTTTGAGTATGACTGATACACACCAATTGGCACCAATAAGGATGGTAAGCAAGGCGGGTATAATTAGGTATGGCTTTGGAATATTATAACGGAAAAAACTCAATATCAAAACCCAAATGTATAATTACTAAAATGCCCTTATTTCCTTCACAATCACTAGTTTATTTATAAATGATGTATAACTTATCTTGATTATATTGGGGTTTGGGACTTTTTATGACTTACCTAATGGGTAAAATTGAAATCAAAACTCAATAAATCATTTACCAAAACACTATATAGTGCAACTCCATAGGTTATCTAAATTAGAATTCTACTATGCATTTGTCACGGTCCGTGAATCATTCCGTACTCGTGACCTTGTGAGTGGTGCTTAGGGTTATCGGGTGAAGAGTGAGGAAGTAGAAGGGACGAACACAACTGGTCCATGGGAGTGGCGTCAGGTCGGTTAGTGCTAGGAGTCCTAGGATAGAAGAATTATATCACTTAGGAATTCTGAAGGCGGGTTTGGCCTCCCGTGCACAAACTGGTCGGGAGCTGATGCCGTTCTCCTGACGAGGTCATGGCAGGTCAAAACTAGTTGTTGAACCTAAATGGTTACTATCTCACCCAATGGACTAAACGCCCGAGCAAAGCTGGGTGTGGTAGAATATTGCACGAATAAGCATTCACCGTATTGTTCGCTGGAACAATTATAGAAGGAAGGCTGGCCTAGCAAATTCCGCTCGCCAAGCGCCACACGGATTGTTCCGCAACCAAAGAAACTCTCGGCCCGTGACAAGTGGTATCAGAGCAGAGATCCCTTTAGTAGGTGGGTAATTTGGGGAAAAGCCTGTGGTCTTCCTAGTCCTATGAGGGTGGAGAGTGATCGTCGGGGCCAGGGGGTTCAGACAATGTGCGGCTCTCGTCTAGCTTCTGGGATGGCAATAGGGGCATAGGAAGGAATCGAATTGCTTGCTAAATGGGGATAACGTTCTTGGATCGATCGGTGAATTCAAAGAAGAGGTCTACTACCACGTTTTCAACAAGGAAAGAACCATCATTTGGTTGGCTGGGGTCAAGATGCTTAATAGGCAAAAATGGTGCTGCCAAAAGATGTAGTTGGCGAAAAATGCCACGCTTGCCAAAGAGAGCGCAAGTGACCGAGAAGGGCCTAAACACTTGAGATCAAAAGAAACTACCAATGGAGCAAAACCCGTTTTGTTGGGCGAGCATGACCATTCGATGCAAAATCCCAAAAGTGGCGCATCAATGGTTAAGGACGCAAGGAAGCGACAAAACATATCACAACGAGGGTGTTGCGAAATTGAGTGGGGGAGAATGTCACGGTCCGTGAATCCTCCCATACTTGTGACCTTGTGAGTGGTGCTTGGGGTTATCGGGTGAAGAGTGAGGAAGTAGAGGGGATGAACACAATTGGTCCGTGAGAGTGGTGTTAGGATGGTTGGTGCTAGGAGTTCTAGGCTAAAAGGATTATATCACTTAGGAGCTTTGAATGCGGGTTTGGCCTTCCGTGCACAAACTGGTCGAGAGCTAATGCCGCTCTCCTAACGAGGTCATGACAGGCTGAAACTAGTTGTTGAACCTAAATGGATTTGTTGTCTCACTCGATGGACTAGACGCCCGAGTGAAGCTGGGTGTGGTAGGATCTCGCATGAAGAAGCATTCATCGTATTGTTCGATGGAATAGCTATAGAAGAAAGGCTGGCCTGGTGAATTCCGCTTGCCAAGTGCCTCACGGATCGTTCCGCGGCCAAGGACACTCTTGGCCCGTGACACATGAGTTTGACGTGGTTTATTATGTATTTCAATGTGAAATATTTGTTTATTAAAAGGTACTACAACCAAGTTGCCGATACCCGTTGGCTCTTCGACTATTCTTCAAGACCTCATCCCATTACCTCGCTTTATTTAGTAAACAAATATTTGATAAGCCACCGTTACCACAAAAAGATGGAACCTAAGCTTGCTTTGAGCATGTAATAAATCATCTACGAATGCACAATTATGATTACTTGAAAGATCTTCCCGATCCAGTCATCCTGGTTGTTCTACATAGCATATTGTCATGCCAACAATTTTAATGAAAATTGGCCGAAATAAATATATTGAAATTTTGCACAAAGGTTAAGAACTACATTGACAACATTAAAAGTTTAAGATTGAATTGACATTCATATAGTAGGTTTAGCACAATTTTTTTTTTTTTTTTAATGTTGTATATGGATAGCTTCTAATTTAACTGTGCATCCATATCAATCATGATATATTGTGTGCAACTAGCAACATATAGTGATTGTGTCGTATGTGAGACACTTTTTGGTCCATATCACATCCACAATTGTTATCTCTTCATAAGCGAAAGGAGGTAGCTCCTCAATATTATCGATCAAAAGATCAAACTCATTGAGGGTTATTTAATCGACGCAATGACTCATCGAGAGTTTGTACGTGAGATTCGTGAAGGAGCTTTTGGGGTTAGGGCTTCGAGGAGAGTTTTCTAATTTGATCTTAGCTTCTGGGGTGAAGATTGGAGGGAATTGTTTCCAACCACCATTTCTAATGGTGGTTTACAGGAGTTATAGTAACCCACACGCGAACTTAAAGTGCACAAAAGACAAAGCAGACAGAAATGAAGAAAGATGTGCCAAACTACACACAAAACCATCGCCTCCGTTGACATTGCTTCGTCGGTAAGCCCCATCCGCAGCCCCTCCCCGCCGCCAGCAGCCCTTGCACTCCACCCCACCCACCCCCTCCCCCAAAAAAGACTCTCTCTCTCTCTCTCTCTCTCTCTCTCGTCGGGTCGGGTTGCGGAGGGCTTGAAGGCTGCTGTGCGACGTTGGCCGCCGCGCATTTGGTGGCCTCAGTTTGGCTGTCCGCGACTGTAGGCGATCATCGATCTATAGTTACAATGGACAGCGGACGATTGTGGGGGCTCGCGGCCATAGGGTCGCAGCTTGATGAGAGCAACTTACAAGTTACAACCTCAGTAAACAGTGTAGACACTTAAATTTTGAGACGAAGTGCTGCTTATTTTTTTGTTGATATTATTAAACAGCATTAAATGTTTGAAAGTGACTTTTACTTAACATGCTATAGGTTTGAGGTTAGTATCCATCAAATTGATGAACTCGTTTGCTTTGTTGGCTGATTTATTTGCTGATATTAATCAAACTGAAATAAATGTTTACAAGTTACTTTACATAATATATTATAGATCCTTCATGACAAAAATGTAAGTGGCGGATGAATTTGAAATATATGATCTAGAGATCCATTGATTATCATCCAATCTGCCAAATCACGCAAATTATATAAGCAATTTATATGATGAATACACCACATGTCAGGTAACCAATGAATCAAAAGTGGAAAAAGTTATATACAAAAATTTAGGGAAAAGTGTTAAAAAAGTCATAAACCTTTTGTATATGTGCTAATTTAGTCCTAAATCATTTTACTTAGTGCCAATTCAGTCCTTTCTGGCCAATTTTGGCCGGATTTTGCTGACTGGACGCCGGCCAGCTGACGTGGACAACTTTGAATAATATTTTAATATATTTTTATATTTTTTTTCTTTTTCCTTCCCCTCCTCCAGCCGGTCGCCAGACCTTGGCAACCGGCGAGGTCGACCTTGCCGGCCACCTCGCTAGTGGCCGCGAGGGCAGTCTCGCGTTGGGCGGCGAGGCTCGCCCTCGCCAAATGGGTGGAGCCTCGCGGCGAGGCTCACCCTCGCGGCCACTAGCGAGGTGGTCGGCGAGGTCCGGCGAGGTCGACCTCGTCGGCCGTCACCTTTGGCCATCATCGAGGTCCGGCCATCAATTAGAGGAGGAGAAGGAAAAAATAAAAATAAAAATAAAAAAATTCAAAAATATTAAAAATGTTATTAAAAGTTATTCACGTCGCACCGATCATGCCACGTCGGTCGGCCAGCGTCCAGTTAGCAAAATCCGGCCAAAATTGGCCGAACCTCGGCGACCGGCCAGAGGCGACGGCCGGCGAGGTCTGGCGAGGTCAACCTCATCAGTTGTCGCCTCCGGCCGGTCGTTGAGGTCCGGCCACCGACCGGAGGATGGGAAGGAAAAAAGAAAAATAAAAATAAAAAATTCAAAAATATTAAAATGTTATTAAAAGCTGTCCACATCAACACCGATCATGTCATGTCAGTCGGCCAGCGTTCAGTCAGCAAAATTCGGCCAAAATTGGCCGAGAATAACTGAATCGGCACTAAGTAAAAAGGTTTAGGACTAAAGTGGCACAAAAAAAGGTTTAAGACTAAATTGGCACAAATACAAAATGTTTATGACTTTTTTAACACTTTTCCCCAAAAATTTAAACCCTTTGCGTGAAAAGCAATGAAGCGGTAAACCTATCAAGTGGTTCAACAAAGTCCTAAACTCTACAAAAAAGTGCAATCGAGTCTCAAACATTTCAATTGGTTCAATTAAATCTTAAAATTACAGTGAAAAGTATAATTTAAAGAGATCAAGTAGACAGGTTTCAGTGACTCATAAGCAACTCTGGATACGTACTTAATTACGTTTGTTTTGAAAAAAAAAAATATTAAGGTTCAGGGTTTACTTGAATCATATTGAAAGGTACGTGACTATATTGCATTTTGTATAGAAGGGCTAGGACTTAAAAATTAGGACTTCCGATGCGTTTTTTACCGTGAAAATCGAGATGTATCGCCGGCTTCGAGAAGAACAAGATTCGGTATGCTTAGACACTAATAATCGGTTGATTCTGACCATGTATTTACTGTCGTATGTGCACCCGTCACTTGAAATATCAAAGGGAGAAGATGGGCGATCGAGGTCTGAAAGACACGCACGAGGCTGAGCACGCGGGTTGACTAAAAGAGTTCTTTCCAATGTTGTCTTTTTTTCTTCTTTTTTTGAAGAATTTTTCTACCGATTGTAAGTGGCTTGTCGTGTGATACACCATCAACCGATAGAAGCTCTTCCTGGATCAACCTCAGCGGCACCGGCACCGGCACGGCACCATCTTATGATTCTTGCTAGCCACAATCGCTGCCTACGTCACTCTGGCTTTTTTACCACAGCCTAACGACCCCAACCAGCACGTGACCATGGCATGGTGATTGCAACTCTCACACGACCACCCTGTGATGGTTGCAACCCCTGTGTTACCACCACAAGGGATTCCTATTCCTTTTATATCTTTGAACAGATTTTCTATTCTCATTTTCACTATGCATTTACTTTTTGTACCACTTCACATATGTTCATTTAATAGAAGCAAAAGATACAATCTGAAAAGTCTAAAGGATCGCCCTATCTTGTTCTATTTAAAATTTTATCCTACACTGCTAAATACAACCTTCGGCTAGTAGAGAGGAACCCAACTTTGCATGAGGTAGATGATGTCTATCAAAATTAATATACAAAGTGAAGATGAGTAGTTATTTCGATAAGTATGACTAATACATGCCAATTGGCACCGATAGGGATGGTAAACAAGCTTTAGATTTTAGATAGCATCACGTGTTTGGAGTCAACTACTAAAAAGCTCAGACGGTTTAGTATGGGTATGGAATATTATAACGGAATAAACTCGATATCAAAACCCAAATGTGTAATTAATAAAACGCCCTTATCTCTTTCACAATCACTTGTTTATTTATAAATATAATGTATGACTATCTTGATTATACTAGGGTTTGGGACTTTTTGTGACTTACCTAACAGGTAAAATTGAAATTGGAGCTCCATAAATCATTTACCAAAACACTATATGGTGCACTCTATAGGATTTCTAAATTAGAATTCTACTATGCATGAGTTCGGATAGGGGATGCGCATTTGATGTGGTTTATTATGCATTTCAATGTGAGATATTTGTTTATTAAAAAAGTACTACAACCAGGTTGCCGGTACCCGTTGGCTTTTCGACTATTCTTCAACACGTAATGCCATTACCTCGCATTGTTTAGTAAACAAATATTTCACGAGCCATTATTACACGAAAAGATGGAACCAAAGCTTGCTTTGAGCAGAATAAGTCATCCATGAATGCGCAATTATGATTACCTGAAACATCTTTCTAATCCAATCATCCCCACTATCCTACTTAATACGCTGTCATGTCAGTAATTTCTAACAAAAATTGATTGGAATGATTACATTGAATTTTGCATAAATGTTTAGAATTAAAAAAGGTGACTTGTTTGGCATCCATACAATAAGTTTAAAACTAATTGGGCAATTTTCCTAGTTGTATATGGGTAGCTTCAAAATTAATTGTGCATCCATATCATTCATGATATACTGTGTGCAACTGGTGACGATCGTGACATTTAGCGATCGCATCATCCGTGTGACATTTTCTGGTCCATCTCACGCCCACAATTGTTATCTCTTCTTAAGCAAAAGAAGGCAGCTTGTCCGATATTATTGATCTAAAGATTAAATCCATTAAGGGTTATTTAACTGATGCGGTGACTCATCGAGAGTTTGTACGTGAGATAAGTGAAGGTGCTTTTAGGATTAGGGTTTCCAAAGAGAGTTTTCTAATTTGGTCTTAGCTTTTGGAGTGAAGGCTTGGAGGGAATTGTTTCCAACCCCCAATTTCAATGGTGGTTTACTGGAGTTACATCAACCCACGCGCGATAACTTAAACTGAACAAAAGACAATAAAGAAAGATGTACGAAGCTACGCACAAAGCCATCGCCCACCAGCCCCTCGCCAGCAGCCTTTGCACAGCTGTGGGAATAAGAAATTACTTGTTTTACATTTTATTTTTGTTCCAAACTTATTCTCCAATCACTTTTCTTTTCTGGATAATAGAAAAATTAATTGACGTTACTAAACGGATTTTTGTTATTTTTCTATTCCGAGACACAAATGAAAAAAAAAAAAAAAAAAAAAAAACCAAGGAACGGAGACATCGCCAAACGGAGCCCGCTAATCAGTTGATTTTGACCATGTAGTCATTTTCGTATGTGCACCCGTCACTTGAAATACCCACGGGGAGAAGATGGGGGATCGAGGTCTGAAAGACACGCACGAGGCTGAACACGCGGGTTGACTAGGGAATGTGAACGAACCACCTTTGCTGATGTCCGGCACTCCTGAACAAAAAAAGGCTCTTTGTCCGGACGTCAACCGGGTGATGCTGCTCTACCTGCACTTTCCACCATATTAATTCTTTATTTCTCGTTCATATGGTCGATCACATCATTCACCGTCACCACTGGCGAAGTATATTGAATTGAGTTCCGGCGCAATCCCGCTGCTCGGCCTGGCCTTGTCTTCGTACTCAAGTCGTCGTCTTGGGAATCGTGGCGTGATTATCCTCTGTTCGGGGTCTTAATTTCTATGTTTTGGATAAGAGTCCGATCTCCCTTGAAGATAGTCACAATACCCGAATTTTCTTTTTGAGGGATTTTCGCTGACGTGAGCAGAAACCTTTGGAGCCTTGAATTGGAGTTTTGTACTTAAACGTTGTGAGCTCGCAAAACCCTCGACTCTTTCGAAATGGATCGAGTCCTTTCGCTAACTGGTTTGGTAACTTGTCGTGGAATTTAGTGCAAGACCCAATCGATTGATTAACAAAAATTATAAACAATGTTAGGTTATATCACATGTACATAAAATAATGAGGAATATGCTCCCCAGTTGCCTTTTGAAAATGTGTTTATCTATGAATTTGAAGCACGTCTCCTCTGTCATCCTCACCCCAACTTTCATTTTGTATATAGAGTACGTTAGTCAGATCTACATGTCACGATGGTATTAGTACTACAAGTTGCGAGGGGGTATTATAGCTTATCGGAGCCGCGTTGCGTTGACTTCAACAACAAAGTCAAACAATAATGTGAACCGCCAAACGTCGACTAATATGTTTTATTATTTGCCCTCGCAATGCTTTATGTTGTGTCGCAATGCTTTATGTTGTGCTATTCAAGGATGAATTATGTATCCGGTGGGACATAAATAATGTCAAAGTGCGAAAATGAATAATCCAGTCTTTAAATATTCCACATTGATTGTCTCTCTCAAAGTACAAACCATCGTCCTGAATGTTCCCCCAAGTGCATTTTGTGTGTGCCACTTTTTGTCCACACGACATTCTCGGCACGGTTTGCACTTGAGAGGAGCTTTCAATGGATTTTCTTTATGCGCAATCTTATCTCCACCTAATAGCTTATAATCAATGTTGATAGAAGGACCAAACAATACCAAAGAAAGGATTCATTATTAGATATATTTATGACACACATGATAGCCATTCTATTTCTAACCAAATCAATTTATTTATTTTTAGGAATGTAAATCCGTTTGTTAACGCAATTTTATTTTTTCTATTTCCGAAACAAATTTTCAGGCCAGAAATAGGTTTAAATAAAAAATGAGAAGTAAAATTTTTCTTTTTTTTTTTTTTTTGTTTATGAAACAAAAAGAGAAATAAAAACTCCACCTCTTGTCCTTGCCTCCGACCCACTATCGCCCATTGATGTATGGAAAAGAGCATAAAATGGAGAAATTTTGTGTCTTAATAAATGAATTTCTATTATGGGAAGATAATTTTTTTATTGTTATCACACACATAAATACATCCAGAAACTTATGTAGTAATAGAAATAGAAAAAACCTCTATTTCAAAAATAGAATAATTATCATTTGCGCCCTTAATACCCAACTCATTACCTAAAGCATCAAAGTGAGATTAACATGTACTTAAGATTCGAGCTACATGCTATGCTCACAAGAAGATCTCCGTGGGGCGTGATTTCGAAATGGAAGGAAGAGTTCCAATTTCTAGAATGATTATAATCTGCGCTCTAAAAACCGAAGTCACTGCCTAAAGTGTCAAAGTGAGATTAACATGTACTTAAGGTTCATGCGACATGCTTTGCGAGTGTGATTTCAAAATTGAAGAAAGAGTTCCAATTTCTGAATTCACTGGGCATGCACATTAGGTGACTTGGAGTCTGACAGATCCACAGAACGTCTAAGAACCCATCAAGTCAGGATTATGTTTTCACTAGCACTTTTCAGTGCACCTTGAATTTTCTGTATCTGATATACACCGGGGAACATACAAGTACTTTTCTTGCAAGAAATCCATTAACACATCAAATCTCTCGTACAAGTCCTGTATAGATATGCTTGTCTACTGTACATTGTATGTCAACAGAGGAAACCCCTCAGAAAGAGATGTCCATAAATCCCACATTGAAAAGAAAAATGAAGAAAAACTCCAACCCAAGAAGCCAAACCAAACAAGAACAATACAAAATCCTTCAAAGAAAGCCCAGTAGCACCCCCTAGCTGATCGTATCGCTTTGCTTCCATTACATCCTCGTCGATGGAGCAAGAAGTAGCAGCAGCAATCTCCACCAAAATGCAGATGCAGTATCCCATACGCTATGCTTCATCAATATTTACAGCACAAGACTGTTCTCTCACCAAAGTAATCAGTGGTACACAAGCTGCCCATAAACTGGTTTTCCATACAAATAGTTTTCATTGCCATAAGATGGGTACTTATATTTCAGAAGTAAACTGTCAATCTGAATCAATAACGGTAGAATGGGCGTGTAGTGAGAAATTAGTTGACATAGTCTGTTTACCGTGTGTAAAATCCTTACTCAGCAAAAAGAGAGAGAGAGAGAGAGAGAGAGAGAGCATGAACATTTTCATCAATCAATCAACAAACTCGGTGTCTATCTCAATCCCCTAAAACCCTGAAACCAAACCTTGAAGACTCTCCACAAACTATAGAATTCTCCATCCACACACCCGCATGCGTGTTTCACGAGGAGACGTGGTGCTGGTGATGGTGATGGTGGTGATGAGCTGCTTCAAAGGAGGGGATTTGAGAAGCATCCGCAGGCAACAGAGGCAAACCTCCCATCTCATACGTGAAACCGTCCAAGTCTGCAAAATCCTTCAGGTACCCACCCCCATCTCCTCCACCTCTCATCATCATCATCATCATCCCTTCTTCCTCCTTCATCCTCTCCCTCAGGTCGAACCCATGAAACTGGTTAATCTGCTCCATCTTCCTTGGTATTGGCTTCTCAGGCATGATCTTTTGATGCCCTTCTCTTTTAGGGATGATGAGCCCGGGTGACTTCCTTTTCTGGCTCTTCTGATGGTTGGCAGCGCTGGCAGCGGACTTCCCCGTGAGGCGTTGCACGAGGCCCCGGAAGTTGGCGGTGTCGGTCTTTATGATCTCCGGGGCGAATATGTGGATTATCCTGATCTTAGGTTTGACTTTGGCAATTGATCTTGAGTCTCTGTGGATCCCTAGGGCAGATGATGGGGTTGAGGTCGAGCTTGGGTTCACCATAAAGGGTTGTTCTCTCAGGATCATCTCCTCCATGGCAACAAAGATCTCTCAGCTGAGAAAGAGAGAGGAAAGAGAGAGAGAGATGGTGGCGGCGGTGGCGGTGATGGTGGTGGAGGAGTTGGTGAATTTGTTTGGAAGATGAGGAGAAGAGGGTGTTTTTATATTTAGAGGAAGGAATAAAGAAAGATTATTAGTTGGGGAAGATAAAAGAGAAAAATAATGATCAACAATAAGCATATCAAGCTGTCTTTTACTTTTTGAGGGAGGGTTGGATCAAGGATCGTTGTCAAGCAGACTAGAGGGCCGATTCCATTAAAATAAGATAAGAAGTTTCCCAAAATTCTCATAAGGTGACAAAATGGCTCTTTAGGTGAATTTACAGGTATAGATTTCTTCTTCATCACATTTAACGCGGTTGTACCAATTCAATAGTTCACACGGATTTAAAATATATGCGCCACTTGTACATACATCTAATAATTTGTTATAGAGAAAATACTTAATACTCGCCACTACGATTAGATATGCAATTTAGGATTTTTTTAGGACATAAAGAACCCCCTGCGGCAACCCTGATTGAGATGATTTTGTCATGTTATGTTACTTGCCATTACGGATCATGTGTCTATAATTACCAATTTTGAAACTTCAATTGAGGGATTATGGCTAGACTTCGGGATTGTGGTCCTCAAAATTTGCCCCTAGCTTCCAAATATAAAACCCTAACTAAAAACAAAAGGGGCTAAACAAATATTATTTGTCAATGTATGTCTCTTGCGGATCCAGCTTAGGTCAAGGATCAGTTGCCAAATGGTTAGGATATACAGATACGGACTGGTACGACAGTTTTTTTTCGTCGCTTTGCTATGCGATGCCACTACTTGGGATATCCATACTTATATAGATGATCCAAGTGTCATGCCTTGCACAATCCAACAGCTGTATACGTTCCCGCGTCTTTGACCTTAAAATAAACGAAAGCAGAAGCCAGCAAGAATCATGCCCTAATTCTCCCCGGGCTAAACATGATGTCTTTTCCCAAATCGTTCTTAGCTCTCTATGAAGGGAGATCCTCTATCACGGTCGGCATCACTATTCAGTACCTCATTCATCTCGTGAAATTTCGTTAGGCCATTCAAAAGTTAAATCTACTAGATGAAGGTAGTGTGTATTATTTAAATATTTTACCACACATTCTTAGGGGTAGGTTGGACTTTGATCTAAGGTTAAAGCAAAGAAATATGTAATTGAGGTGGCAAATAAAGGTTTGAAAATTTGAACTCGGGATCTCTCACTCTAATTCCACCGACCCCTATTCATATTCCACATTATACATTTCTGCACTTAATACTAGGCCAAAATTTAGCCTAAATGTGAGGAGCCATTATCTAACAGTTTAAACTCTAAGAATAGTTGGCAATGATCTCATAAAATCTCATACTTCTAAACTATGATGCTTGCAAATAACTGATCATAGCATGTCGCGGCATCGAATGGAGACATGGAGCAGAGCATGAAATCCACCAGCTTGCTTCCACCATTTCAAGGTCACCATCTCACGAGATTGAGGTGCACCCGATGTTTACAGATCATTCCGAGAACGTGCCATGAGTGTCCTTGACTTTGTCATGATTCGTGTCAACTTCTACATTCACATCGATCAAGTAATGAGTACTCAGACGTCGGCACCTATCGATGAAACTATAGTTTGCAAACATCGTACCACGTCTTTTATAATTTATGGAATTAGGCCTCTTTCTGGCAGCAAAGTTCGTGGTCTGTCCGTCTCACACACAAGAGTCGAACTATATAACTAAGTAATAATTTGTTGGTTGAACTTCCTAAGACCAGATGACCATCCTCACTTTTCCAGGCATGCACGTCTACATTCTGTATATCTACCGTGATAGAAAAAGATCACTTTTGACTTCATTTCGTCCAAGGCAGATATGAGGGATGCACTTATCTAGCTTTAGAAATTATTTTTCCTAAGAATTTGACCAACAAATTAGTAGTAACGAGGACATTGGTCCTTTTTAGTCCCTTTATGAAAACTGTCTTCGATCTAATCAATAATGTGGATCATCCACAAGTGTTGCCAATCACAGGATCATTATATATAGAGCGACAAAAAGACAAGTTAAAGTTAATTACCTCATACTAGGTCTTTGGCTTGCAAAGAAGGTGTTGTTTTCCGTTGATGTCATTTCGTGTGCCAATGAACTGATTTCAATTATTTATAGGTATACATGTATATAAATACTGATTAACAACCGAGACTTCTTTTATCCCTAAATAACTTGATTATTTTCCCTCATTTGTGACTTTATATTGTTAATACCCTTTAAAACGTCTCAACGAATGACAAATATTATCGAACCACCGATAGTATCCGTTAACAACCTAGACTTTATATGTTATTACCATTTAATCGGGAACATTACCAAAATAGTCCTAAACATATTGCAATTTTTCCAATTCAATCCTAAATCTTTTGTAATTATGCCAATTCAGTCCATCCAACCATTTTTTGTCGATCGATGCTGACTTGGACATTGCCTAGTTGGTTAACACTGACATGGACAATTTTTTAATAGTATTTTTTTGAATTTTTTATTAATTTTTTTTTTTTCTTTTTACTTTAACTTTCCTTTTTTTTTTTCTTTTTTTTTTCACTTCCTTCTCCTTCCTCCATTTGGTCGTTGCCAGCAACCAGCTAGAGGCAGGGCTAGTGAGGGACCTCGTCAACCGTGGCTAGGTGACCTCACCCAAGCCGCCAACTAGGCTAGCAAGACTCACCCTCGCCAGCGTTGCTCGTGGTTGGGTGACCTCGCCTAGGTCACCAACTAGGCTAGCGAGGCTCGCCCTCACTAGCCCTGTGTGAGGTCGAAGGTCGTGACCTTGCGCAACCTTGGCAAGGGCTGCCAAAGGTTGGGTGAGGCTCGCCCTTGCCGGATTTGGTGAGGCTCGACTCCTGCTAGATCCGGCAAGGTCGCGACTTGCCCATGGCCGGCAAGGCTCGCCTATGCTAGAGGTAGGCAAGGCCTTACTTAGCCATGGCAAGGGCGGTCTGGTTTGTGACCGGGTGAGGACCCTTGCTAACACTCACCTCTAGTCGTCCGACCAAAGGAAGGAGGGAGGAGTATAAAAGGAGAAAAAAAAGAGGAAAAAATTCAAAAAAATAAAATAATTAAAAAATTATCCATGTCAGCATCGGTTGAATGGCTAGCACCAGTCGACATCCACGTTGGCGCCAACCAACCAAAATTGGCCACATTGACTGAATTAACACAATTGCAAAAAATTTAAGACTGTATTGGTAACCAAAAAAAAAAAAAATTATGATTAAATTGAAAAAATGGCAATAAGTTTAGAATTGTTTTGGTAATTTTACCTCATTTGATTTGTCTCAACAAATGACAACTATTATCGAACCAATGATATTACGTGCTCAACATCAAGTTGATAATGGAGCCTTGCCTAAAACTGACGTGATTAGACTCAGAATTCTAACATCTGATACCTAAATTTCCTTTTTCATATCGAAGTTTTAACGTCAGATGCGGAATCTAAAATAAGAGTCCCAAAGCCCAAGCCCATATGTTTCTATAGTTAGGCCCTCAGCCCAACTCCATTCCTTTAACCCTGAAACACAAGAAATTAAAAACCAACAGCAGGAGGGGTGTGGGTTCGAACCCTTTAATTTTTTCTGCGAAGGAATTCTCGTAATTAACCTGTAAATTCGTATTAGTGTAGTTCTTAGTTTGCCCGGTTCATTCCAATGATTATTAAGGTGTGAAATTGTGTTTCATGCGTGTTGTTAGCCAATTATGAATTACTGTTTTTGGCAATGGTCTTCCCCCACCTCCATCCATTTTTTGAGTCGGTGAAATTTAGGATCTTTTAGTACTTCAAAAGAGACTTCTTTTAACACTAAACTCACTTGAATCAGAGTTTAATAGAAAGAGTTGCGGCACAACCAAACTCAGCACAGTAGTACTCATAGCAGACAACAGTGAATGCTTGCTACAAGCGAGTTTTTGGTTGCTGCATAGGAGTTGTTCTACCACCTGATGAGTTTAACTTAGTTAAGTCTTAGTTAAGGAAGTTATTTACTCGATTTTTCATATCCGTTTCTTGCTTAGTTGATATGATTTTGAGTTCGCCGGCTTAACTAACTTTGGTTGTTTGGTTTTGGCATTCTCAGTTGAGTGGTGCTTATGTTTTCTTTGATTCTGTAAACTCAACTTGAAATTAATAGGAATTAGGTAACTTATGAGTTATGAAAGAGACATCACATGGTATGATACTTCTTTGAAAGAAAAAAAAAGTGATGGGTAGATTATATTTGTTCTATAAATATAATCTTGTTTGCCAAGAGAGAATCTTGTTTGCCTTTATCACAGAGCGTTAAGCATGACCACAATTGAATGTTAAATACTAGGTTAATCAATAGAATGAACTATTGCCGTCTGATTTGATTTTGATTGATTAAATGAATGAATCATTGATATTTGATTTGATATGTTTAAAGCTTTGTTGAAATGATTTAGCTTAACTTTTTATGTTGTATGTGTGTAGCTTTGCTTATAAATATGCATAATGGATACTTGATCTATTTTAAAAAGACACGTACTATTCATTGAGCTGTGATTTGGTCGCTCACTCCATTCATTCCTAATTTTTTCATTTTCTTCAGCTAGTAAGCAAGTAGAACGACAGATATATCGACAAGAAACTTTTGATAGTTGGATTGTAGGTATGAATTTAGATAGTTTGATATGCCTGGAATGAAATCTGTTTGAGTTTAGTTGTTAGTTTGACAAAATATATATTATTTTTAGTGGATTTTAGAACTTTGATTTTGTAACTACCAACTCCCTATTTTATCAAATATATAGATGGGTATATATTTTGATAATAGGCTTATGTAAATGTATTATTCTTTATATTTTCTTCGAAGAAACTATCTGGGAAAATGGGTGGCACGTCAAACAATAGCTGTCAATTTGAGGAAACGTTCATTTCTCTCATTGAACAAATCGATAATATATAGTACAACAAATTGAAAACAAACCAGAAACTACAAAAAAAAAAAAAAAAAAAAAAAAAAAAAACTTACATAGGTAACAAAATTTATGTATGTATATTGTATATTGGTTCTACATCAATTATCAGCGCCTCCTAGCTTCAAAGAGGAGTGGCTTACCTGTGATGCTCTCTGGTCGCCGGACACAAGGAGCTACGCTCTCGCTTTGACCACTGCGTGTTGCTCTCGTCTAGACCACCACACTCTTGTCTCCTCCGATGCACAATCTTATGCCGCCAGCCACCGCAAGAACTCTCGCCTTCGTCATCGCCGAAACCGCCACCGACAATCCTCTGCAAATTTCTCCATCTCGACCTCTCGGCACTCTATCGTTCTATTCCCATGGCCCTCTCTGTCGCTTCTCTCTTTCACCTACACCGCAGCCCCACACCACCTCTCCTATCTACTTTTGCCTAGCCAACCCTTGCCGCCTCTTACGGGAATGATTCCAGCATTAGAAATCCATCCAACGAGAAAGTATTTCACATGATAGATACATTACGTAACAGTGATGACGTGGTGTAACCGACCAATCACCATTGTCCCCATGTTATGAAATCCAATCTCACTCGACTCCACGTGTGTTTGCATCTCGTTTCTAATGAATCAGTTATGCCAAGCGTCACTACCGCGTGCTATATCCGCCACACAAAATACCTACACCCCCGCTGGTCCAACTATCATTGAGCAGGACGAACCACCATTGCTGCTGTCCATGCAGTGCTGAGACGGGATGTTTCAATAGGTTCTGGGGAAAGAGCTACAACATGGGCTTCCCGTGGCAGCGGGCTCTCATGGGCTTTTCTGCCAGATAGATCTACTCAGCATTCAGTTTAGCTGGGCCTTTTTAGGCTCTTGATTTGTCCCCTTCTCTGTTACTATGGGCGTAACGTAAGCGTAGTTATCTGGGAGATGCAGGTTCTTGGATTGCTCGCTGAAATACACAAGATTTGCCTTGGAAAAGACGGAGATCTTGCATCTTGATCATCTTCTGGGTACGCGTGCAGATGAAATAATAAGAGAGATGCTAATGTTTTGAGAACAAGAAATGCTAATCTTGAATCTGGGTCGTCTTCTTTTGGGGTGCCGTGTGATGGAACTCTCATCCATTTCCATCCCGACGAGCAGCAGCTCGAACACGGTTTAGTTTCGAACGAAGCAAGAATCGAAACAGACTACGCATTCAAAGAAACAAACAAAAGTCACCACCACTAGTACACGGACACAGCACAGCACAGCACAGCACAGCACAGCACGGCAAGATGTATAATATATATTATTTTTGGTCGGTGCAAGATGTATTATATTGTAGACCTAACTCCAACCCAGAAAAGAAACCCTAGGAGGAAAGGCCAGCGTCGTGTCGCCACAGAGGTCGTGGAATCGCCACGTAACCCTCCTGCGCCTTACAGTTACTCCTGTTTCTCGCTCCCTGTCCCCGAGACCAAAGCGGATAAGGAAAACCCCCCAGAACTTCCGTACAAACGATGATCCATCCCCAGATCTTCCGCTGGTCCAGGGACGCGTGTCCTCGGCGCAGCGATAGGTCCTCCCTCGCCTTCCACGTAGGGAGCTTCGCTGTTCCATCTGTCCCGTGGACAAGACGTTGCCCGCTCTATTTAAGGCCCTCCAAGGATTGCAAGTAGCTCTCGTCTTCATCGTCATCAGCAGCAGAAGCAGGAGGAAGTGAGTTAGAGTCAAGTCTTGCGATCCGATTTGAGTGCGATTTGGGGAGTGTTTTCGGGTTCTGTCGTTGTCGTTGTCACAGAGTTCGAGGAGAAAAAATGCAGCCCATGAAGAACGCGGCGGCTTCCGCCAAGGAGACGGTGGCCAACGTCGGGCCTCCGCCAAGGCCGGCATGGAGAAGACCAAGGCCGTCGCCCAGGAGAAGGTTAGCCTCTAGATGATTGCGATTGATCTATACGTGTTGTACATCTCGTATGTCACGAGTTTCCATAGTTGAATTTCTTTGTGTCTAATGAATTGGTTTGGCTTTGGATTATGGTGGCAGATGGAGAAGCTGACGGCCCACGATCCGGTCGAGAAGCAGATGGCCACGGAGAAGAAGCACGAGCGGATCGATCAGGCCGAGCTCAACAAGCAGATGGCCCGCGAGGAAAACGCCGCCTCCAAGCAGTCCGCCGCCGCCACCGGCCACCTCGCCAACACCACCACCGGCCCCGGCACCACCACCACCACCACCACCGGCACCACCGCCACCTACTCCACCACTGGCGCGACCGGCCGGCCGACCGGGGCGCACCAGATGTCAGCCCTGCCCGGCCATGGCACGGGGCAGCCGGCCGGGCAGGTGGTCGAGGGCGTGGCGGGGTCCCACCCCATCGGGACCAACACGGGCACGGGGCAGACGACGGCGCACAACACCCGGGTCGGCGGGACTGGGCAGGGATATGGCACGGGCGGGGCCTATAATTAAATATCATCAGGAGTGTCGATGAGTTTGGTGTTGTGGTGGAGTAATAAGGAATTGTATCGTACGAGTGTGTTTCCCTTCTTTGTATTGCGGTGTACTACTAGTTTTCAGGTCACTCTCTCGTGTTTTGGGGAGGGTGTTTGTGATTTGTAAAGATGCATTTTGCCCGTGATTTTAATAAGATAAGATGATGTGTTCTGCCCCTAGCCAAGCGAATTGATGTTGCACAGAGTCTTTATAGTCTTGATTATCAAAATCTGGACAGCAGGAATAAATTGAAACAAAAGGGTACAAAAATAGTTTTATTATTAGGTGTTTAGGAGCTTTATTTTTGTAATTAAAGACTGATTAATATCAATGACGGAGTCTTAAGAGAATTTCTGGTGCGCTTTATTTGTCGAGTGCGTGATCGAGCATATTTATTGGTGCGCCAGGCGAGGGAAGTAGGAAACGGGGGTAAAATGTTTAACGCGATATGGGTACGAAAATTATAATTCCATCACATAGATCTACAATACCAAATATGTCAAATTAAAGTCCTAATGTTTTGTACTCGACATTTTACCATACATACAATCATAATATGATAGGACGTTTACAAAACGATTTACATTATTTTTCAAAATGACTGGTCTACATGTAACTCAAATTCAATTCGGGGTCTTAATCGTTTTAATGAGATCATTCTATCTGCACTAATGAAGCCCTTCCAATGCCGCATATCTGGCGAAAATCGAGCTGGTGTCACTATTGGCAACGTTGAGTGCGACGTGTACGACATTTTGCTGGCGTTGACCCTATCGTAAAAGAACGAAAATCTAACAAAAAGAAAATCACTCCTCATTCACCTATAAATCCCTCTTTTTGGGCATCAACTTGGATTTCGAACTTGAAAAATGCTGTCCATACCGCACTCTACTAGGAGCAATTGGGGTTACTTCATACTGGCTTCCTCCCATATACCCCGTTGACTGTGCTTGCAAGTCAACTTATGCTTACTTTGAGTACGCTTGACTTTGTCTATATTAGTCTAGCTTTGCATTTCTTGCCTTGGACTCAGCCCAGCTTTGCATAAAACGGACTATTGAATGTACTTTATCTACTGGGTTACGTTACGGACGGGCATTTTACCAGAGGTTTATATTGGATCAATCTACCCTTATGTGATTCCCATTGAAGCATATACTAGGAGGCTGGGTATAGGGTGGATGGCATTCAGGGGTCGCGGACCGACCATAGAATCCTGTTTAATAAGTGGAACGCATTAGCTATCCGCTCTTAGGTTGAGCAATAAGGGTTGGAGAAGGGCGATCACTCATTCTTAAAACCAACATTCTTAAGACCAAAGAGTCGGGATCCTTGGATGATCCGTCTGTTTGATTTGGTCGAATTTGTTGCTTTAGGGAGACTTTATTTTAGATAATTTGTGCAAGTAAAACGACTTGAAGCTGAATGGGACCATTGGCAAAAACACTTCCAGAAGAGGAATCAACTCCAAGACACGTGAAGGCATCACTACTCAGATGATCATTAATAGAGCTGAATGAATTCACCGCCAGACAGCAATCCGTGCACGCATATGAAAGCCTACCGAATCAACACACCTGAGTATATCAAAAAGCTCTACCATTAACAAAGCTGAGACAATGTAACTTATCAAAGTGATTTGGTAGCCCCAAAATTTAAAGAACATGAAATACGTAATGCTACTAACTCAGATACTTAAAAAGCTCTCCCTAATACAAAGCTGCACAACAGATCCTCTGTTAGAATTGCACTCTCAAGACTCCACAGATTTCTTCAAAGTGCACTCTTGCGCAGCTCGGCAGCTCCATGCGCAAAGTGACACCTCTCTCCAAACGTGCAAGACCCTTTGGTGAAATTATCACACAGCTTCGTCTTGTAGTTACTGCCAGGAGGGGCTGGGCCCCCAGGCCCTCCATGGCCCTTTGAATGGCCGCTTAGTGCACTGATGTTGTCGATCAGCTCCCTCACCATGGTGCTTGCTTGCTTAATCTGCTCAAATGTTCCTTCGAATTCGATGTTCCTGAGAGCTGGGTTGCTCTCATGGTCCCGGATGGAAAGCTTGGCCCCTGTCTGGCGACAAATCTGCTTTGAGTTCACACCACCCTTCCCAATGATGGCTCCAGCAAGAGAAGCATCAACGCTGATTTTTGCAGTGGCAGACGCACCAAAGCTAGAAACAGGGCCAGGTGGTGGTGGCAGCGGCTCCATCCGCCCACCCAAGCGGTGGCCTGTAATGGGTCCCATGGAACGCGGATCATCGAAAGATGGAGCAATGGGCTTGCCAAGCTCCCACTCACCGTGAGCAAAATGGCATTTGTCGCCAAATTTGCAGCCTTCTGCAGTGTTATACTTGTTGCACATGCGGGTTTTGACAGCTGGCTGAGACGCACCGGTGCCATTTTGCAGGGGTGGAGCAGCCATATTTCTAGGTGCTTGGGGGACAGCCGGTGCCAGGTTCATCATCTGGGCCACAGCATTGTAGCCACCAGGCACATAGTGCAAGAAGTGACAGCCCTCACCAAAGGGACAACCAGCAATGCTGCAATCACAAAGCATCCCCCACTTAGAGACAGTACGATGCATGCCACAAAATGTCAACCAAAACAATGATATCAAACTCATCAAATTACATGACTCCACTGGATCAAATTGCATGAAGTTGGTGATTTTCACAAACTAGATAGATGCCTACAAAAATGCGAAAGAAAACCAGCAACTTTTTGTTTGTGCACAGATGCCAGCAACAACATCCGTTTGCCATGGATAGACTCAATTTCACAAACAAGAAAACTAAGACAAAGTCTAAATATGATAACTTCAAAATGTTCCGCCAAAAATTTATGAGACTCCAAAGCAATATATTTGACCTGTAATCGAACTAACAACATTTGACAATGATCGTGCTTAAAACTTTCCACAAGGTATAGAATACCTTTCGAGGCCAACCCGCCAAAAGGGAAAAAAGATAATACACAAGCCGAGAACATAGAAGAATAAATTATTATTTTTTTTTTTTTTTTTTTTTTAACACTAGGATTGAACTCATTAAATCTGAGTCCTTCAAGTTAGAAGATCATCGTGTCAAGAAACTTCCAAGATAAAGATGCAAATTCCATTATTGGTAGGAGACCGAGGGCACATTCGTGCCAGATTATGTAATAATTAGTTATTTGGGCTTAGGCCACATCTTTCACCAAAAAAAAGAAAAATCGATGCAAGTTCCAAAAGACACCAGCAATATGTGAATTTTGGGTTTCTTCTGATAATAATGATTAAAAACAAAGCATTACACAGTAACAGCAGTTATATTGATAAAAAGATATACCAATATTGCAAATGGATATTCAGCCAGGTAGTAACATGTTGGGAAAAAACTTCTAACAGTGATTAAAGTGATTAATAAGCCCTGGGTGCAATATAATGTTCACAAACACTTTATCAAATATTGTAGACAACCATTCTGAAAATTCATCCATGAATTGAGAATGGTGCTATGAAGTTTTATATTAGACTGATACATAAAATATGGAACTGCAGCAACTTAACTACTGTCATTCTCATCTTCCTTACGTTTCAAGACCTAGTTCTCACTAAATTCTAGATTTTCAGGTGAGAATAAATGGTATACTAGCAGATTCACATGACTGTGGAACATACGAAAAAATTCTTGTTCTCGAATACTAAAGCACCAACTGTCAATTCAGAATTTTAATACAACCTTGCATTATTGTGAATATTGTTGTCTCATATCAGAATAAGTTTAAAAAATGGACAGAAACATATGCTTAAGGAGAAAATCCCTCCACTATTGTGATGCTCATTCTTTCAAGTTGTGATTGAAAAAAGAATTATTACTGCATGAGCTATGCAAACGGATGTATCAATATTCATTCACAACGACACCAAGAAATGGATTGAAATCACACATACATGCAAGAAGTCATAGAAGCAATGCTGAAAAGAAAGAGAAACAGTTGGAAAATGACTGTAGAAAGAAGAAAAGTCCTTGGATCCCACTAACTGCAGCTTCCTCCATCTCCTCCAAAATAAAAATTGCAACCAATTCAAAAAGGACCTTGGACATGATCTCATTTGGTACACCTATTTTCTAGTCACACATGTACTTCTATTTAACAAGTATGATTACAAATGAAAATTATCTTCCACCAAAAGGTGGAAATTTTAGTATGCCGGGTTGTAATTCAGTCAAAAATGAGCATGGCTTGAGCTGATTAAGACAATTCAACACTTAATACATTGTCAATCTAATAGATAGTTTATCTTCGTGAAGAAGTGAAATTTCTATTCAAACGAAACTTTTTTACATGCTACAAAGGAAGTCTGTAACATTACCACATTACCTTGTTTGTGGATACGACTTACCAATTGACAGGTAGATATATAGCTGTGTAACATCCAGTACAAACTAATTAATATGAGATTTATTATAGAAGTCCAATAAGGGTGATCTAATCAATTAAACTTCGAATAACTTCCTTGATCCAATAATAGGCAGCCAAAGTTCATCTATCTGTACTGCATGATAAAGCAGTATCTCCATTATATAGCTTTCTTTAACATGGTTAACCAAGGCATAATATGTACCTGTATGACACTTAAATGTCCACTTCATTAGTGAAATCAAGTAATTATATCTCTGGCACTTATAATTAAAATTTTCTAAGAACTTGTAAACATTATTAAGAGAGTATGGAAGTTTAAGATATTTAATTAGATAGGAAAGGATATAAACCTGAAAAACTTTGTGCATGGCTTCGATTTGCTTCCTACACCAGATAAGGACTCCAATTCTGTTACAACACATTATTAAGTGTTCTCAGTTGAAGATTCTGTTGATTTCAAATCTGCTTATCAAAAACATAATTTCAGGTAATTGTATGACCTTTGGTAGAAACCAGGATTCTGGATAACAAGTTCTTTCTTCATTTCAAAGTTCATGGGCAACATTGCAAAATCGAACATTTTCCTTGCAACAAATGCTCCAGGCACTCCTGAGCACTCTGTTGTTTCATACTAATGACGACACTAACACGACTGCTCTATAACTGGAGCATAATTTTCTTATTCACACTTTATAGTACTCCCATCAGAAAGTACATCGTAAGCACCAGGTGCTATAACAGCACCAAGCCATAATTCATAAATGTGCACTCAAAAGCATCATCGAAGGAGATATATTCATAACATGAAATAGCAAGGAGGAACCGGGTTCATGAGTGTCTAAACAATATGTCATTGTAAAGTTCACCTAGGGCTAGATGACACAGGCATGGAATTCAATAAGGTAAGAGGTTCTTTCATTCTACAATTCTCAGGTGAGTCTTTGCATCATTCACTCCTGAAAAACCTTTTTTAGCAACAAACTATTAAACAGATATTTCATGTTTTCTTTATTAAAAAGAAGAACTTGGGAAACAACTAACCACACTTCTAATTCTTAAAGCATTACAAATTACCCAAATTTTCCGGCTCCCGGCTCAGAATAAAGGCAAAACCGCTCGAACAGCTTTTGCAAACACACAAAAGCCACAAGAATAAAAGGGGAAGAGAGACGCAAATTGGCGACAGCTGAAGTCAAATCAACAACGCTCCAACACCTAGGAGTTGCCAAGACTACGAGATGCGGCATTGAACGACTAGGCATGACTCGGAAACTATAAGGCTCATACATTCCCCCACGATTTTCTCACCGACCAAACAACAGAGCAACCGCTAATCCCAAGCTAAGAAAGGAAAGCACACGGGGACGAACCTTGCTTGGGCTTCTTGAGCCCGCCATTAGCGTACAAGCCGCCTTCGGACCTTCCTCTCTTGCGAGTGTCCATGGACGGAGACACAGATCCGAACCGAGCGTCGACACAACAGCCCCCGAGAACGCCTCCGAGGAAACCCACTAAAGAAGCTCGAGCTGGGAGCTACTCCAGCAGCGACCAAGAGGAACCGCACCGCGGAAACCGCCCTAGCGAGCGAGCCGGACCAGGGAAAACCCTAACCCTAGAGGAACCAGGGGGTTCGCTGCTCGTGCGGACTCCTCGAGCTGAGAGAGAAAGATGATGAGAGAGAAAGAACAGAGAGAGAGAGAGGGAGGGAGGGAGTATATATAATCAGGAAAAGGGAGATAAAAATCGGAGCTTGGAAAAATTAGGGTTTCGTGTTTATTTGAATGTCTCGATTGGTGTTTATGGAATTGATAATATAGATCGGGGAAGAAGAAGAAGACGGGATAGATTCCGATTGTCGTCATCGGCGCCTCGATACGACGTCGCCGGGCTCGTGGGTTTTTCGGAGCGGAAAGGTTGTGGTGGCGTCCAGCTGGCGGAGAACGACTCCGGTTTCGCGGATTGGGCCTTCTTTTCGGAGCCCATGAGGCTTTTGAGATGGAGGGCCCCCGGCCCGGCCCATTCAACCGGTTTGACTGATTTGGGGGTGGTCTTGGACCGGTGCTGGCCAGCTCGATCAGATTGCCGATCCCGGTCCAGGCTGCAGGAGCCCCCGGGTCCCAGGTCTGATGGCTGAGTGCCTAGGTTTGAGCAATCGATATAGTCTGGCATCGGGGAATGTCAAGTTGCATTTCTAAAGAATTTTTAAATTATGGCGCTCTGATTGTGAATTAATCTTAACCGTTCATTTTATTTATAATTCACGATTAGGACCCTATTAGCAATCGTTTTTTTTTTTTTCCCGCCAAAAGAACCATATACATCTATTTTCCCTTCATGACCTCAGATGGGCAAATTAAAAATCAATTTATTTTCCTAATTCTTTCAGAACCACAGTCATCCATTGTTCCCCTTTCCGCTTATGTCTTACAAAGAAAAAAACAAGAGAGAGAGAGAGAGAGAGAGAATTAAAAGACAGAAACTAAAAAGCGGCGTGAGCAAATAATATATGATCTAGGAACATATACTTTATCTCAAATGAAATATTTTATTTTTTTTTGGGTTTTGAACAGAAAAACCACTTGGAAGCACATCTGTATTTCACGTTGCAGTCTTATTGCAGTTGTTTGCTTAATCAAAATAATTTTTATAAAAGGCATAGACTAGATCAAGACGAGTATTTCCAAACTTTTTTGATTACATTCTCCATCCCTCACCAGACCAGCGTGAAGATTGTTTGTCAGCCATCCTGTAGCAATGGAGCAAAGCCGAAATCGTCCCGCCCCAACGAACAAGGACCTCATCATCGAGCCGCCGTTCACCCTGTCGCCGGCCGAGTTCATCGGTTTGGATTTGTACGCGATGGTCGCCGGGTTCGAACAAGAGGACGACATCGACGTGAAGCTTGAATCGAGAACAAGGGCTTTCCGGCTTTCGGGGGAAGACAGCACTTCTGAGGCGATCAAGAAGGTTCAAAGCCGCCCTATCTAGGGTTCTCACATTTCGTACTCCGCTCAGAAAACTGAGAACTACTTCGGGTTGAAATTGGAAGGGCTTGTGGATCATCACTATCCGAAAAAAAGCAACGTCTGCAAGTGTAGTCCTTGACTAGAATTTGTGTACGTTTTGTATCCATGATACAATCTTTTCTTCTTGTTGTAGAGCTCGGATTCGATGTTACTTGAATATTATATTACAACTCGTTGCATATCAATTCATGTGAGAATGTTGTAGGCATGGTTGGTAGTGGAGCGATTCTTATTTCGTATTTTACAACTTAATTAGACTCGATTCATGGTCCAAATAATCCAAAATTATCGCATGAATGTGCAAAACATTAATTCGCATAGGCTTCTACCAAATAATTGGCAAGTTTACCAATTCGATATGAACCAGATCAATTCTCTTTTTTATTTTTAGTTTGTTTCAAAAACTCATACTTACAGATAAATATTATCATTTCACATCACATGATGCTAAAACGAGATGATCTTCAGCTTTAAGTTTGAAAGTGAATCTCATCTCTGCTATTCCCTACCCAGAATTACTAGAATGAATCTAATAAATATTATTAGGTTCGGACCGTCGGGACCCCTGAGCAATCAAGATAATTTGGCAATGATGAATGTCAATTTATATTTCAGAAAAATAGTTGCTAATTTTAATGATTCTAGCGAATTTCAGTATAAATGTTTCTTTAAATATGAAAAAGTTCTCCACTAACTCATTTTCTTTATCGAGGAAAATATTTTCAAAAACCGGTTAATTTTCCGCCAATCAGGAATAGGAATAAGGTGCAAAGTTTATATGGAACTATTTTCGGTTTGCTCTTATTAACTAGAAATGCATGGACTTTAATTTGCTTTAATGATGTTGAATAGTCAGAAGTTCTTAGAAGACCAACTATTACTATCGGATTATGGAAACTTCTTGACAATGATGATCTTCAATCTTAGGTTTAATAAAAAAATCAGTAGAATTAATTTCATCAGTACTGTTAGATTTATATAGTAAAGCATTAAGACCCAAAAAAAAAAAAAAAAAATGGATATCACAATGGCTTGTCTTAATTTATATATTTTTAAAATTTGGCGTATTGACTGAAAATAAAATCTTAACTATTTATTTTATTTATAATTTATGAGAACAATCGCAATTAGCAATCGTGCTTTTTTTTTCCTGAAAAAACATATACATCTATTTTCACACTTTCATGATCTCAAAAAGATAAATTAAATCAACTTTTTATCCCTATTTCTTTAAGAACCACCATCATCCATCGTTCCCCTTTCCGATTATGTTCTTACAAAAAAAATAAAAAAGGAATCAAAAGACGGGGCCTAAAAAGCGGCCTGAGCAAAAAACATATGATATAGGAAATAGAAAATATTTCCTTTAAATTAAGAATAGGAAATACTTCCTTCTTAGGAAGCACAAAATTGGAAATATTTGCTTCTTCAAAAACCAAAGCACTATTTAGTTTAATTAATAATCGAGGTTTCACCTCTCTATAAAAAGCATGATAAAAAGCATGGAGTTTATCAAGACGAGTATTTCCAAACTCTTTGGTTACATTCATTCATCCCTTACCACACCGCCAGGAAGATTATTGTCGCCACTTGTTAGCAATGGAGCAAAGTCGAAATCATCCCGACCCCACAAACAAGGATCTGATCATTGAGCTGCCGTTCATCCTATCGCCGGCCGAGTTCGTCGGCTTGGATTTGTACGCAATGGTTGCCGGGTTTGAGAAAGAGGATGACGTCGACAAGAAGCTTGAATCAAGGACAAGGGTTTTCCTGCTTTCTGGCGAAGATGGCACTCTTCAAGCAATTGAGAAGGTTCAAAGCCGGCCTAACTAGGGTTCTCACATTTCGTACTTCACTCAGATAATCGACAAGTACTTTTGGGTTGAATTGGAAGGGTTTGTGGATCATCGTTGTCCAGGAGAAAGAAGATGGAAACATAGGTGGGAGAAGAAACAATGTCTGCGAGTATAGTCGTTGACTACAATTTTTTTTTTTTTTTTGTTATAAGCTTGAGTTGGTGATTAATTGAACATGATACATAACATATCAAGCGAGCATGTTGTCGGCGCAGTTAGTAGTAGATCGATTCTTGATTCTTATTTTACAATTTAATTCATGGCCTAAAATGGAATATCCAATTAACGTGTAATGCTTTCACGATGTATGATGATGCTCTTCGGCTTTAAGTTTGAAAATAAATCTCATCTTTGCTATTACCGAACCAAAACTACTAGAATGAATATAAGAAGTATTAGATCTTATAAAGCATGACATTGAAAAACCCTTCAGATTGATTCCATAGTTTGGAAAATGAGCTAGACTTGATTTTTCACAATAATTTTGACTCAATTTACCTCTATGTAAATAAATTTTAATCGTATATTCTTTTTATAATTCGGGGGGCACGATCACAATTGGCGATCGCGTATTCTTTCTTAGCCAAGAAAACCATATACATCTATTTTCATCCTCCCGCGATCTCAAAAAGTAAAAACTAAATCAATTTATTTTTATCGACTCAATTCAACACTCGAAGTACCAAGTATCATCATACGAGAGAGAGAGAGAGAGAGTTACCTTCAAATGTGCATCAAATAATCATACTGCCTTTGGAAATGCCTTAAATACAAACTGCGCTCATACAAACAAATACATCGGTGCCGGCACAGGAGCACAGTTGCACGTCAAAAAAATTTGAACGGAGGTCAGATGTTAGATTTCTGTGTGTCCTATCTAATCCAGAGAGGATCAGGCCCATGTTACCTCAGATCTTCAGATCCTACCTGTCACAAAATTCAATAGATTCAATAACATGAGCGGAGCCAAAAGAATTTTGCTGCATTTCCACCACCAGTGCCCCCGATCGCAAGCTCGAGCGCCTCATCTTTGAAGGGCACATTGTCCGTCGACCAGGGACTTGTTTGATGGGAGAAACTCAGGTCTCTCCAAAAATTATGTGGGCTTCGTAAAATTCTGGCCAATTATAACCTGAAGAACCCTAGCCAATATCGGTATATTCCGGCGACAAGGGACAATCATCTAGTTCTGAGATTACATCAGGAACATAGTAGGTATTTTGAACCATATCATAGCTCTCTGCTTCCAAGGGAAGCTCTTTGTCCATCGCCGAAAGCAAGTCACCCTCGAAGTCATGTGCCCCAACATCAAAAGTGGCGCTAGAAAAGTCGCACCACGCATTCGCATCTCCAGCTGATACCATCTGCATCGGCAGGGGCCGTGGCTCAGAAACTGGCTGGTTAGTGAGGCCAAACTCCATGTTTGTTTTCCTGAACTTCGACTTAGAGGGCTTGATTGAGTCGGTTAGGGGAAGCTTGTGCTTTCCCAGAGCCTGTGGCTTCTGTGCCGATCGGGTCTTGACATCAGTTGCTAAGAGACCAGAGGTCGAGCAACCAAGACTTCCTTCGGCACCAGCTCTCGACGCTTCCCTGTAAAAATCAAATAGAACACAAAGTCATTGCTAACACAACAAGAGATTAACACAAAACAGCATGACAAGAAGATGCAATAATCGCAAGTTATCTATACAACCAAAACAACCATTCATATCAGCTCTCATATCAGATCAAAGAGGATTTGCATCAAAAAAACATAACGTGGTCCTCCGGCATCAATTCAGAATTTGACCTTCCTAGACCAAAAATAGCCAGCAATGCATTGCTTCAAGGACCAACTGCCATCCCACAATATATAAAACAGTTGACTATGACCTCCAGGGATTAATTATATAATTCTTACAATTTCCAATCTAACAAATAAATGACTACCTGAAACGACATTCTGCCATGTTCCTAGATGATCTTAAAAATTTGTCTCCACTAGAATTGCTTCCAGAAGTTGATGGAACTGAGTCAGATAGCGATAGCTTCAGAAAGGTTGGCAATGGAATGGTCAAATCATCTTTCTCCTGCTGGAATTCGAGGGTAACTTCCAAACCTTCTTCAATAGCTGAAACTCCATCTCCCTGGTCAGAGGGGCACACAATCTCATTCTGATGACCAACAGCATCTAGTGCATCTGCCATTAACTTCCTACTCGGAATCAAATTAGTCATTTTAACCTTCCCCGCAGCTTCAGGTCTGGATTTCCGTGAAGAATGGTTGATAGCAGAATCAAGAATGCTTCTTCTAAAGTACAAGCCATTTCTGGGAGATGAGAGATTCTCTTGGTCATTAACACAAGATGTCACCCTCCATACCGATGAGAGCAAAGCAGTGAAGTGCTTCTGAAGGAGTAACTCATTATCTGGCAAATCCATGGCAACATCTAGCAGCATTCGAATGTTATCCTGCAACAGGAAATTAGAAAGAGAGGCTAAGCAGTAGCTAACTTCATTTACAAGATTCTCAGTTTCAATCATAGATTACTGAGTCACTGTTTATTCAGCAAAGACCACAAAATAATTTCACAGAAAACATGATCAAGAGGTTAATTAAGATGCATTACAAGGAAAGTCTTCCCATTAATTATGCATTGAAATATAAACAAAGAATTGGTTCACGCAAGTGCCTCAAACTTTTCAAGGACAATACAGTATAGCTAGCATAGCACACTCATCGACTAAGCTCAATCAGACGTATTTTGCCACTGTGACATTACTAGGAATCATGAGTTATGCAATGCCATGGAAAGTAGAGAACAAGTTGAGAGAAAGTAAACAAAAGGATTCACGTCCTATAAGAATGTCTGAAAATGGCAAGAAACGGAGAAAAGAGGGGAAGGAGGTGGGGAAGCAAAGGAAAAACAATCTTAAATTTTGTGTGTGGTGAAGGGGGGGGGGGTGGAGCCGGGGCAGATGGTGGGTAACAAAAATCAGCAAATGATGGATTATCGGAGGTTACCTCTGTCACTTTAAGAGAACCTTTTGCGGAGACCGCATGGCCAGCCTTTTCATTGTTAGGGTTGTCCACAGCAGATAAAACATACCTCTGAATAAGGTCCCTAAACCTCTCACAACAGTGAATAGGGTTTCGATATCTTCCCCGATAAAATCCACCAGCAGTCATCCCATATAGTGTATCGGCAACCAGGCTCCAGTTAAAACCATATTCATGCACTACAGCACATAATACTGCATCCTCTTGTGGTAACCACAAATCAGGCGATGGAACACAATCTCTAGACCAGATATTTCCTTTCTTTAATTTCTCCGGTCTTATCGTAAAAACCCTCTTTATTGGCAATGATGTAATGGAGATTTTTCCTCCCATCCGGCTCCTGCCGACTGTTTTCTGCTCGCGGTCAACATCCATGTAATCTACTGTCTTCGAGTCTACAGATTCCTCCTGCTTTTTACCAGATGGCTTGCAATCCAAATCTACAGAATTTCCAGGAGGGTCATGTTTCTTGGACTTCTTGGAAGAAGTCTCTTCATCAGGGTCCTCAAAAAGCTCATCCTTCTTACGTTTCTTCTGCATAGCTGAATGAGGCAATTCTCCATCTGAAATGTCAAGGCAAACAATGTCATCATCTGAGTATATGGATTCTTCCGGAGATTCGCCTTTGAATTGTTTTCCATCAGAAGTCAATGAGCCTTTCTTCAGGGACTTAAACTTGGCCTTTTTCGCTTTCTTCTTTGACTTCGGCTTGGAGGCCCTAGGACGCTCAACCCTGCAAATAGATAAATCTCAATCACATATAGTTTGATATGAGAGAGAGAGAGAGAGAGAGAGAGAGAGAGAGAGAGAGAGCGCAAGCAAATTCACTTCACAAACTTCGAATGCCAAAAAGATGAACCACTTTGTATACTTCTAGCCATTTTCCCTTTTTTCAGATAGGGGCAAAAGTCACAGTACAATTTTCTTGTCCCTAGGCCTTTATAACCGCCGTACAGCATTCAAGCCACTCTCTTTAATTGTAAGGAATAAGAGGGTGAAAATCATAAATTCTAAGAAAGCTTTACTGGTCGACTTACTTATCTTCGCAATTTTCATCATCCAAATCTTCCTTCAATTTTGCTTCCAATTCCAGTTCCTCCTCCAACTGCACAAAGTACAGTAAAATGACCACCTAATTTGATTCCGAGTGGATTAGATGGATGACATTAGTCAATTTGAAACTGACCTGATGTTGAGCCAATGCCTCAACTTGCTGTCGGTACGCCTCAGTTGCAAAATCAGCATCCCATTCTAGTATAAGACAACATATCGAATTCAGAGATGCACAAGATTATACAGCATTTGTTCTATTTTGGGGTCATAACACAGGATACTAAGAGGACATTAGTATCACTTACTTTCATATACAAGAGGTTCTTCATCATCATCCATGTCAGCTTCCAGCTCCTCCTTGTACTTCTCTAGAGGTCCAGTTCCCATTCAGTCTCCTCAAACCTTTCCTGAGATTCCACAGCTCTCTTGTCTATGATAGGGTCCCATAATTCCAAAAACTGCATCGCATAACGATCGATTGGGCGTAATTGATTCTCAAAAGATGAAACTGCCTGTCCTGCTGCAGCTGCAGCTGCTGCCATCTGTTTAACATCAGCCAGCATATCCAAATCATCTTCCTTGCCAACAAGAGTGAGAGCTCCATCTTCATTAAAATCACTTCCACTAATCAGTGCCTCCTCCTTGTTTAGAGTCGATATTTGGCCACCCTGATCTGTGGGCTCATCATCTTTGAGATCATCCTCATTTACAAACTCATCGTCTTCCATTTTGCCAATCGCTTCTTCAGTGAATTCCTGATTGTCTACAGCCTCTTCCTGTTCAACTTTCTTAAGTGCCATGTAATCTGCTTCATCTTCAGCATGTTTTAAAGCAGCTTCAACATCTGCATTTGACAAAGAATCCTCACTTCCATTGCTAAAATTCTTTTCCTTCTGCTTCAAGGGAAGAGTCCTGTGACCTGAAAATAATTCCATAGGATCGAGCTTCTTGAAGAATTCAGTATTGTAACCTCCACTCTGTATGACCAGATCGTCAAGAACCCGCTTTTGATTTGCTTTCCTTAATATATTCTCCTCAATGGTGCTCTCACTAATTAGCCTATAGATGTGTACCTCACGAGTTTGTCCAATCCTGTGGCATCGATCTTGTGCTTGTTGATCCATTGCTGGATTCCAGTCACTATCATAGAAAATAACAGTATCTGCACCTACTAGGTTAATACCAACCCCTCCACTACGGGTTGACAAAATGAAAAGGAATATTTTTGGGTTTGTATTAAAGCGCTGCATCAAAGTTTGCCTCTCCTCTGGTTGGGTGGAGCCGTCTAATCGCATGTAGGTATAGCCATACAAATTTATAAAAGCTTCCAACACATCAAGCATCTTGGTCATTTGGGTAAAAATCAAAGCCCGGTGACCTTCAGATTTCAATTTCCTAAGCAAGATCGCCAGCTCCTGCAACTTCCCACAATCAAATTGTATGAGTCGCCTGTCAGGAAAGTATACTTGCCTGCGAACAATAGCTGGTCTAATAGGTGATAGAAGAGGCAATAAGATCTGAGAGCACTTTTCCCCATAACTTGGGTGCAGGAAGACAGGAGTGTCATTTTTACTGCACCAGCAAACAGGTTCTGGGGCCCGTGCTGCTGGAATTGCAAACATAAAACTCTCCACCAAGTCAGTCATCCTCTCAAAGCGTTCTAAGGGTGAAAGAACTATGTCAGCAAGCTTTGATGGATATAAATAGGATGACCGATCAGCCTTTTGACGGTGAATATCATAAACTGGGTGCTTGATTGTAACTACATCTCTCAGTGATGTTGAGTACATGGGTCTCCTCTGGCATCTCAATGAATTCCACCAAGAAATAGAAGCAGCACGTTCTTTCGCTTCTCGTAATCTCTCCTCCCATAATGCCTTTTGGATCTCTTCGAATATATTTGTTTGCTGTGATCTCTTCCAGTCTCTTCTAGGACAATACCAATCTTCATTCTGGTTATTCAGATCAACCCTGTTTATGATTAGGTCCGATGGAGTTTCAATGGATCTAACTTCATCACTCTCCCAAGATGTCATGTGAAAATCAAGATGAGTAAACAAAAACCCCAATCCTCAAGGTCCACTCCAGAGAAGGGTCCAGTAGATAAAATGGAGCATACAGATGAACTCAAATGGGTAACAATGCCACTCATGTCAAAGGAACTAATGATTGGACGGCCCTCAAACAAATCAGGATGGTTGCATACTTTGCGAAGTTGCATTATAACACTGATCATTCCAAAGAAATTTGAACTTGCAAGAGTAGCTTGTGTGTCATTGCTAGCAATGAAATCCTCATACAAATTCCGCTGTCTCCTTGAAAGTCTACAGTATATGACATGCTCATGCTTCATTGGAAGCTGCTTCTCCACATCCCTTTTTAACCTGCGGAGTATAAATGGGCGGAGAACATTATGCAGGCGATCAACAACTTCTTTATTTACCTTTTCCTGTCCTTCGACCATTCCTGAAATCGGATTACAGAACCAATCCTTAAACTCTTGATGAGATTGAAAGATGTGAGGCATTAAAAAGTGCATAAGAGACCACAATTCCATAAGATCATTCTGCAGAGGTGTGCCAGTTAACAAAATGCGCCTCTTGGAGTGGAAGTTTAAAAGAGTCTGCCACCTCTGAGACTTCCAATTCTTAATTAGATGAGCCTCATCCAAAATTAAGTACTTCCATTTCTTCCGCTTGAAGACTTTGGAATCCTGTATAACTAGCCTGTAAGTGGTTATGCACACATGGAAGGAGTTGGGTTTCAGCCAACCTTGTCTCTTAAATTTCCTTTCTTTTGCACTTCCAAAATAAGTTAAGATTTTGAAAGCAGGACTCCATTTTAGAAACTCAGTTTCCCAGTTTAGCATCACACTTGTTGGAACTACAATTAGGTGTGGGCCCCATATTCCCTTCTCACAAGCAAGATGTGCAAGTAGTGCAATGGTCATGATAGTCTTTCCAAGACCCATTTCATCAGCTAAAATCCCATTCAGTCTTTTCTCATACATTGTAACAAGCCAATCCAAGCCAATATGTTGGTACTCGCGTAGTGGGTGCTTGATAAGAAAGGGGAACTTTGTGCGCACTTTGGTTGTTGAGAATGTGTTGCCTGTGGGCTGGGCAGATCTTGCAGCTGCTGCGGCATCTGCAATTCTACTATCATTCTCCCTGCCTTCTGATTCATTCAGTTCTCCGGCTTCTGCTTCTTTTCCAGGAGAAGAGTCTGACAAATTTGCATGAAGTTCACCATCACTTTCAGACATGCTTTCCCTATATGGTACCTCATACTTGGGGCCTGCAGCATCTTCAAGATCTTCAGATGAAGCAGAGGCATATTCAGATTCATCCTCTGAGACAGCATCATTTTCGATGTCCTACCATATAAAAAATGACATCATCATACTCAAGTAACAATGCAAATTTACAAATCTACATGCAGAAAATCCTCCCACCTACCTTCTTATACCTGGCAATTAATTCTTCGACAGGAATCTCGCTCTCCCTCTGCAGTAAAGCAATCTGCAAAAGAGTAAATCCTTCAAGATTAAAAAACCTAAGAAAGAGCAACATCCGAAAGAAAAAGTTACTGCCATGTTTGGAGGCATTTTGACCCCCAATGTATATTTCTAGAACAAAGCTAGAAGCTAAGTCAGAAGCTGGGTGAACCAACTCAAGTTCTGACACATGGCTTACTATTTTTAGTAGAAATATTTTGATTTAATTTTGAAAAACTGCAAAAGAAAGATGAAATAACTTCATATGTAAATATGTAAAACCTACTTACACTGAGCCATTTAATATTAAGACTATTCAAGATAAGCTGCAGTTGATTAATTGTAAAGGTAAGCTATCACTCAAGTTGACAATTAAAGCAAAAAAAAAAAAAAAAAGAAGTCAAAGCTACCCCACATTACAAGTTTCACAGTGAACCTAGAATCTAAAAAAAACTCGAATGTCAAATGCATTACTCTTGAAAGGGAAAAAAGTACACAAACAGAAATGAGAAATCCTCCTCTTTGTTTCACTCTATAAAGGTTACATCTTGGGTAAATTATAATCCAACTTAACCCCAAAAACTCTTTAAGGTCAAAGGTGATAGTAGTTAAAAGGAGCAAAAACATAACAAAAAGCACTCAAAGAGTTTGGACGAGCAAACCTCCTCTCCAATGACCAAAAAAGGACAAAGGTAATAAAGGAAAGGTGAATCAGCATTCTCTACCTCATCCATCGGATCATATGAATCTGCTTTTGCCAATTCCTCCTCTTCTAACAAGGTCGCTTCATCATCCTGACCATTAAAGTGTAAACAAGAGGTTGTAAGTAAACAAATAAGAAAATTTTGAGAAAAAATTCTGACCGGACTCCAATTCCTAATTCAATCTCGTAAGGAAAGCTTAACCATAATTTCATGCATATTTCAATAAGAAAGTATAAAGATACAAAGGCTTTAAATTAACAGAGCACAAGATGCTTGAGTGTCTTATACCTTGTCCTCTCCACCAGCGAGGACATAATCACCATCTTCCTACATCCCACAAGTGATAACTCAGCAAAATCAGCTTATACAAGATTGTTGAGATAATCACAAAGATAAAGTAGATGGTGTAAAGGCACTCATGTTAGAAACATGACGAGCGAGCGCGCACGAGAGAGAGAGAGAGAGAGAGAGGCAGTAGTTTCATGCAAAGCAATAAAGGCCATAATTACAATTTTAAATCAAACCACAATTAATTTTGGAAAACCATAGGTGCAAGAGAAGAATGCACATAGAAGTACGGAAAGTCACAACAAACCACAACCATTGCCATGAGAGTCCCATGACAATTAGAAAATCACAGCCAAAAATTAGCGAATTGAGGCAAAGATGAATCTAAAGACCCCTTGAACTTCATCTTAAATGCCACTAAAACACCATCAAATTTCCCTATAGATTTAAAGAATCACCATTGGTCATGCATTGCCACGGGATTCAAAACTTTTAAGGCAAGCAGCTGGAGTAACAGATTTATCTAAAAAAACTTTCTGTCAATTCCAAAACCAAACCATAGATAGGAAATGATTACAAATCCATCATATCTCGGCAATAGATGAAAGAACCTGTTCTTCAAGAAAGTCATAATGCGCATGATCTTTGTCATTCTCCAAAATTTTGGAACTACTTTCAGTTTTGCAGACCTCCATATCAGAAACAAGGATTTCGGTACACTTAAGCTGCCATTACTTTCAGCCTGAAGATAAAAGAGATGATATTCATGTTGAGCCATAAATTTCTCAGCAACTGAGTAACTGCGACAATAAACACATACAACTTACACAACGACGACCAGTTACTACAACAGAGCTGTCTTTATTTGTCTCGCCAGCAGCAGAAATATCCTTCTGTACACCTGCACAATACCTCATGCATCAGGAATATTCCATAATTCACAAGTAAAATGCTTTATCAGCTAAGTCATACACTCATGCTGATGATTCTCGTCTGAATTTTGCTGAGCCGCATCTTCACTTCCTTCACTTCCTCCTGGACTATCTCTATCATCTGAAAAAGAATGAGCAAACATGCGTAACAAACTACTGAACTGGAAATTACTTGAAAATGACAAGCATTTATCCATCAACAATTCAATAATTCAAGTTTGTCATAGAAACATCAGCAAATTTTTGTTCGCCCAGAACAACACATTGGCTAAGGGCCTTCCTAAGAAAGATACTTTCAACTTTTAAAAATTTCACCTCTGTCCATAGCATATCGTTTAAGTAACTCCTCCAGTGGAACATCCATTTCATTGTGCAAGGCTTCCAATTCTTCTTTCCTTTCTTCTTCTGTTATGAGAGCCTCATCTTCCTCAATAGTTTGCTCATCATCCTCCTAGAACATCATCCACCAAGAGAACTTATAAAATTTGATATACATGGAAGAAGCAAACCAAATTCTAGGCACAAAATAAAAAATAAGCTGAAACTCTTCCAACATCCGCAAATAACTTCGAGGCCAACAGATTATGAACTTTTCTTTTCAGCACAAACAAATAGAGACATCGAAAGGGTCCAAATGAATGTGAGTGTGTCCAAAGGGATGCAGGTAATCATATATCAGAATTGATACAGTAACAGTGCATAAGAAAATTGTACTTCCACTAAGTTACATAATCTATAATAAAGTAGTAATTGATGCTAATGTTGCCATTAAAAACATGCACTTCATTGTCATCAGGATAATTTGCAGAAATACATCAGACTCTTTCTTCCAGTTTAGTAATGTCAATTACTCTAGGGGGAAAGCATTCCACCTGTCTCAAAATCAAATCAACAAGTGACATGCTACTCCAATCCCGAAACTAAGAAAATGACTATCCATGCACCTAAGTGGTTCCCAAAATATGCATTTCTAAACTGTTGCTCACTACTACATACAAAATAATGTTCTACAGCACAAGATGCAAGAGAGCAAGAGCTGCAAATCCCAAATGCTATGTGCCCCTATACGGATAGTTAAAGCTTGCAGATCCTCACCGACTCATCTTCGGTGTGTAGACTAAACTCTTCATCAACATTTGCAGCTTCTGGACGAGATTCTGCATAATAGACTAACATGTAACTTAATAAACAGACAGTAAAAATCGAACAACTTGAAAAACCTCTCCTCACCAGCATCTAGTTCCATCCCCTCATTAGTCAAATTCTTGTCATCATCCTCAGGTGAAATACTTGGCTGATGCTCCTCGATAGTGTTTTGTTGCAAAGTTATATGTGCATCTGTGAGATTTTCTGCCAGCATTGTTGAGTACCTAATATAAAAATATATGGCACACACAACATCAATGTCAGCTGAATCTTCTTAAGATGCCTGTCCTTCACAAGCAAGCTCATTGATCTCATCATAAGCAAACAATTTATATACTTATGAAAATATAAGAAACGTTTACCTCTCAGTTTGGCCCAATAAAAACTCAAGCTGCTTATCAAGTGCCTTCTTCCTTTTCTCATCAACCTCCAGCTGATGCTTGTAAAGCACCTACAATTAAGGGTGTTAGTACAAGTCTCAGATAATCTTCAAAAGAGAGAAAAATGCATCCCTTTGAGAGAGATCAAATTGCACTAGATAAACCTACCAGCTTTTCTATTTTCATCCAGAACTTCTTCACATCCTTTGAAATATTAAGAGCAACTTTTCTCAATCTTTGTTCCCCTTCCTGACATCAAAATTAAACATAGTCAACCAACCAATGATCACTGTGGCATTCCTTGTCATAAACCAACAAGTATACAACGCCTTCCTTGAAGAAGAAGAAGAAGAAGATCACAAGAAAGAATGGCAACTCTAAGCAAAAAGGCAAAACCTTCATTTTCTTTTCTTCCCTGGTAGCCTGGTCTAACATGCCTTTGCTTGCTCTTATGGCAACCTTCTTTGCTTGAGCTAGTTTCCATTTACGCTCAGACTCAAAATCCTGCATGTAAATAGTTCAATTGACATGATATGAATGCATTTCAACCAATCTACTGTTCCAACATCTTTTGCAAGAGTGATATCAATTGCCCTAAGCGAAACACGCCACATTCACCCCACAGCTTTCTGCAGTGAAGAAAAATATCAACCAGGTAAGCAAGTAAAAAATGCTTCTTTTACCTTTGACAGCCAGACCATCTCTTCTAAAACATGATCCCAGTGAGTTTTAGGGCGTTGAGGTTCTCGAGGGGCTTCGAGTGCCTAGCATTTAAAGTGACACCATATATCAATGACTGAAACTGATAAACTAAGTAAATTATGAGCTAATATCTGATAACCTAGGAACAGTCCCTCTACTGAAAAGCCCCCATCCATCAGATGAATCATGCAGTTGCATAAATATCTGCCTCATAAGCAGAAAAGCATAAACTTTTCCTCCTACCAACAAAACATCTATATTGCATTATGCACAGTGAGTGCTCATCTGGGCAACTTGGCTATGTGATTCATGAAAAAAGAACTATGAATACACCCCCATTATGTAACTCGCCAAAATATACATATTAAACAGAAAAGGATCAAGCAAATCCCATAATTTATGAACCTTTTGGCGCCGAGCTCTCGTCTCGTGATCCAATTTCGACCTTGGACCTTTGGACGCCATGGTTATAGTTCAACCTATAGCACTGTGGAAGGAAGCAACATCTGCATTTGCCAAAAAAAAAAAAAAAAAAAAAAAAGTCATAACAGCGCTCGTCAGACCCAATGGTTTTTAACGCAAGGCACTAAACGAATAAACGAAGACCGCGTTGCCTTACGCCACGCCAAATTGTTATCAAAAACCAGACGCCAATTTGCGACGGCGTAGGCAGGGACGGGCACGGGGCGCGGGCGGGCGGGGAGGGAAGAAAATCCGCCACGACGCCGCCCCGCGCCGGCCAAGGCAGTGCCTTTTCTGATCCGCACGGCCCGACCGACGGTCCTCACGATCTGGCAAGAGCGCGCGCGCGCGGGAACGAGACGCTCACCTCGGTTTACGAGAGCGATTCGGCGAGGTGGGCCCGGCAGCGGCGAGGACTGGCGGCGATCAGAGTCGGCGAGCCGCCAAGAACACGAGCGAGCCGGTGCTGGGTCGCTGTCGCTGCGGAGAGAGAGAAAGAGAGAGAGAGAAAGAGAAAGAGAAAGAGAGAGAGAGAGAGAGAGACGGAGACACAGAGACAGACGCGCGGCACAAAGAGACGCCGGAACCGGGCCCCGCCGGCGCGAGCGGCGGTAGGTCCGGCGACGGGGGTGGCGGCGGCGGCGGCGGCGAGGGTGGCGGCGGAGCTCGACAGTGCGACTGAGCTGCGCGAGCGGAGAGGAGAGGAGAGAAGAGGAGGGGGAGAGGAGAGGAGGAGAGAGAAAGAGTGAGGAACGGAGGAGAGAGAGGAGGGAGAGAGAGAGAGAGAGGGGGTGAGGTTGGAAGGAGGAAAGGAGACTTGACCAAAAAAAAAAAAAGAGAAAGGGAACTCGATGTTTTGTGAATCTATAATCCAAGCCACCCCACAGAGAATGGAGGGGAACGAGCGAGAAAAAGAAGGCGGAAAGCTTTGGAAATTTCCCTCTCTTGCGTACCGTGGTGGATGTTTGTTGGGTTTATTGGATGATTCTGGCCTTCTCTCTCTCTCTCTCCTTTCTTTTTTTAATTTTTTTTTTGGGGTCAGGTGCGCTCTTGAAATCGCTCGAAAATAAACTTGTCTAATGTCTAGGTGCAAAGAAACACGATTTCGAATAAATGATTATATATCTACAAAGAAGTTTGTGTCGAGCAAGCTCGGGACTTTAATTTAATGCAAATCATGTTTGTGAGCTTGTTTAGACATTTTCATAAGAAATTTCGAAAATCGAACCACTCTTTTTAAGAAGACTTCGTTATGGTAAAATAAAGACTCTTTTTTTTTTTTTTTTGGCTTATGAATGTTAGTACCATGTTTGATTCATAGAATTGAGTAAATTGCCCTGGCTTATGATAAAATTTAGAAGTCTTTGATTTCTTTTCGGGTTATCTTATCAATATTACGCTCATGAAAAGGCTCTCCTCATGAGCTTTTCATCTGCGTCACGATGGTGCAAGTTAAGAGTGAGCATTGTTTTAGAGTCAACTCTAGATCGATCTTGGACTGGTCCAATCTGACTAGTCCCGGTCCTCTTCCCTAGGGAACTAGGCCAATCCTTGGTTTCGAGGTTCCTAGGACTGCGTTTGGCAGTCGAGATAAAATTCGAAATAGAATATGATTTATCGTATCTTACGTTTGGTACTCGCTCAGGACATGATAAAGTCGGATATAAAGAAATATAGACGGGATAAAATTATCCCATGCGGAAGGTAAGATAAAGATGGATAGGATTTCTAATATCCATAATAGGAAGGTTATTTTTCTTGAATAACAAACTTATTAAATTAACAAAATTTAAATTATATTTCAATATAAATGATATTTGAATTCTAATTTAAAAAATTAAAATAAAAAAAAATCTTATAATATACATTCAATCTATAAATTAAATATTTATATTTATTATATATTTTAGGTATTTTTGTATTTTAGGAATGTTAGTACAATTTACAATTTGATAAAATTTTATTAAAGAATGATGAAAGGGGAAAAAGAAATAATAATGAAAATAATATAAAAAGAGAAAAAATAAAAAATAAAAAAAAAATAAATTAAGGAATAGTGTTATGAGAGATTTTCACTATCTTCGTTTATGGACATTTAGGTTCATTTATAATGATATACCGTTTATATCAAAAAAATGTACATGATATGAAGTGAACATATCCGACTTAAATATTGTGATTTACCAAACAATGAACGGGATATAAAAAAATCCCAGGATTTCATATCCTATCCTATCCAGTCCTATCCCAATTAGAAATTCGAACGACCAAACGTAACCTAGAAGTTGCACTATGTGGATTGGTCCCTAAACCTGGGACATTAGGGTATGTGCATGTATAGATGTACGTGTACACATTCTTAGTCCAAACCCTCGGCCTCTCCTCTACTTTCTTCTATCATATAAAATGAAAACTCTATGGCCTCTCTTCTTAGATCTTTCGCCTCTCCTCGCTCGCCTCAAGAACACAACTAAGGTGGTGATATTGCCTGCTTATCTTGGCTCCCCTCACAAATACAGTTCGCTTGCCTCTCTCATCTTGCCCCATAAACGCAACTCAGTTGGTGAGTTCTCAATCTATGCTTGATTAGAGAGATTCAAGCTCGAGTGAGTTTTCAATTTATGTTGAGTATTTATTTTTCAACTTTCATTTCTTGGTTTGTGCTTGATTTGAGAGTTTTAAGCTTTTTAGAAAAATCTGTGCTTGATTTGAGAGTTTTAAGCTTTTTAGAAAAATCTCATTCTTGGTGACAATAACACCTCTTGATCTACAATGTAAAGTCCATTTGGTAATAATGCTCATGAGAAATCTTGCTTTTTGCATCTCTTGAACCTTGAATAGTCATATGATGATATGCTACTTGTGAGATTTTCCTTGAAGTGGATAGTGAATTTCTTTCCTTTACTATTTGCACGTAGTTGTTGCACATGCATATTATTGATGTTTGTCGTTTGTTTTGTTTTCAGGTGTTCAGAAATTGAAGCAATCTTTTAAGAATGAACAAGATATGAAGTTCTATTATTCATGGTTTATACTACGTCTTTTGAACTTTTTATGGTTTAATTTTATTGTACATGTTCATCTTTTATGATTTGTTACTTTTAGCAAGTGCCTATTTCTATTGTTACTTTACCTTAAATTTTGTTTGATTTGTACCGATGTTCACAGTTTCCTTACTTAATATCGCATTGTCAATGGATACGTAATTGAAAAATTATGTTTGTCCTTTCAAGGAATACAAAAAATGAAACAAGACAACAATTGGTTAGTATTGAGCTCGGAATCGAACCACACCCACAAAATCAATCTTGTCCTCAATCCAAGCTCAATAAAGTCGGTCATCGGTCCCAAAAATTAGACATTGACACCGTGCAAAGGGGTCCCTAAGTTAGGTGTTGAACTGGCCAACTCAGACCATGGTCACTCCTAATGCAAGTCCAACATAGTATGAGCAGGATATAGGCTCGAAAAGATTTATGGAAGATACCTTGAGGATAGGAATGTGCAACCGGACTGGGTATACCTGAAAGCCGGACCGACCCACTAGAAAACAAGGTCAAGAACCGATTCTTATTCAAACGGACCGGTTTGGGAATCGATTTGGGAACCGGTTTTGAAGTCCAAAACCCAAAATGAACGCGGTTATTGAAGATATGAGGCGTTCTCATGCATTTTCTTATATTATAATAATCCAGCTCTATGGGTAAAAAGATCTTGAAATCATATTAACTAAGTTTGCACTTAAAAATCTGTATGTTTTATTGTTTTCTTTGTTTATTACCTTTTTCCTCAGGTTACCTGCTTATGTATATTGCCAAGACGAGGAAGTTGTAGACATCATTAAAAGTCATCAACTGGAGATTGTAAATCTTACTACTTTATCATCATTAGCCTTGTGGATCTTAGTCTTTTGTTTAGTCAAAATGTTAATATACTTATTGATTACAAGTGCTTAATGTTTCAATACAAATTAGGAGAAATACGTTGTTTTCTCGTGTATTAATGTAAAATTCGAATTCATATAAGATATGGGTGGTTGCAAAATAGGTTCCAGTGGAAATAGGGTTACCCTTGGAACCGAACCAAAAAAAAAATAGGGTGGTTTAGGTATAGGGTCCACTATAAACGGGGTCGAGTACAGGGTCCAAAAAAAAAAAGAACCAGTTATAACAGGGTTTGGTTCGAGGTCTAGATTTAGAACCTACCGACCCTAGACTCGATCGCCCCTACTTGAAGATATAAGGAGTCTACTCCTCATCTTAAGTTACATGTGTTGAGAAAACATTCCCTAAATTATTTTGATGACTGACAAACGTAGAGACTTTGATTCTTATATAAACTATTTTTAGGAGGAAGTCTGATGGGATATGATCAGACGTTGTCAATCAGAATCAAAGTCATGGTTTATCTCTCTTACATATTTTACCAATCGGATAGGAAGAAGTAAATCATCCGTACAACGGCTAGTGGCAAATTAGTTAGATTCCTTACTATATTTATAAGGAATTTCAAAAGGAAAATTGCAAATATCTTTCAGAGATTTAACTTTCTTGAGATTTCTTTCTAAAGGCGAAACATTTTTTCCATTCATAAACACTCGACTTTTTGGAAACTTGAACTGTTGTATGTGCGACAAAAATTATAGGCATCATCAAACTCGACGATCCTGAAGCCATAAGATCTTCTCCAATAGATTAAGGTCAAAGGGTAGATTGGCTGGATAAGTCCTCCTGAAGATATGTTCAACGGTTATCTTGGACTACGAGGAGTATAAGAGGAGATTTCGAAGCTAAGGGAATAGTATTCACATTGACGAGATTTGAAACTTTTAATTCCGAGAGTTTAAAGAATATTTGTGATCTCATATATTCGTCTTTGCTAAGCGACACTATGTAACCCTTTAGAGGTTGAGAGTGTGAGGAGTTGTTCACACAAACTTGAGTATTTATAGCTTAGGACTTCTAACCCTAATCAGTTATTACTAGTGAATTCCGGCCAATAGGATGTAGCATGGGAGAGTTGACGTAAGCTTAAAAAAGCCAAACCACTATGAATTTTTATGTGCAATTTTCTATTTCTTACTTTTTATTTATTTATTGTAATAGAATTGTACATCAGTAAGATCTGACAACTTCATCAAAAGTTGTCTCGCTATAATATTTATTTAAAATAAGATGAAAGCATTCATCAGATCCGAAGATCCCTCGGAGTGTGATGTTGTTCTAAAAGACATAAGACTATAGGCCTCTTAGAACAAGGAAGAAGGCAAAAAGCCAGAAACCTCAGCTCTCTCTGATGCAGACATCACTAAAAGAGAAACATTAGATGCTAAAGCTGTTTACTCTTTATATTACACTTTATCTCCATTTGAATATAATCGAATCTCTTCATGTGAATCAGCAAAACAAATTTGGGATAGATTGCAGGTATCTTATGAAGGAGCTAATAAAGTCAAGGAAACGAAGATAAACATTCTTCTCCAGTAATATGAAGCCTTCAAAATGAAACCCGAAGAATCCATAACCAACATATTTAGTAGATTTATTGACATTGTCAATGGATTAGCATATCAAGGGCAACCTGTATTAGACTCAATGAAAGTAAACAAGATTCTTCAATGCTTGTCGAAGGAGTGTAACAACATCGAGACATCCATCTAAGAGACTCAAAGGATCTCACCTCTTTCTTTGGATGAACTTGTGGGAGCACTCTAATCCTATGAAGAAGAACGTCTAAACGAGGAAGACATCAGAGGTAAGAAAGTAATAGCATTGAAATCTAACCTTGACTCTAATGATTCAGATTTAAACAAAGATGACAAGGACAACGATGAGATAGCCCTTATGGTGAAAAAGCTTCAAAAAATGGCCAGAAAATGAAGGGAGTTCAAAAGGAAGAAATCCTTCAAATCATATGAGCAAAAGAGAAACTTCAACAACAAAGAGGAAAATAAGGATGTTATCTGCTTCGAATGCAAGAAGCGATGACATATCAAACCGAATTGTCCTCTTCTAAAGAAAATAAAGAACAAGTATGAGTAGACAAAGAAAGTACTAAATGCCGAAATGTGGAGTGGCACTAAGTGCGAAGCGAGTAATGAAGAATAAGTGAATATTTGTCTCATGCAAAAATCTGATTCTGAAGAAGAATTTGAGGTAAGAGATTTTGATATTCCTATTGAAGTATCTAATTATATAGAAGAATTACTTATTGATTAGAAGGCTGCGCTTAGAAAATTTTTAGAATTGAAGAAGGAAAACTCAAAATTGAGACAATAGGATTCTTTCCAAAAAGAAAAGATTGAGTATCTTGAAAAGAATCTTCTTCAAACAAAAGAAAATCATAATTCTGTTTTAAAAGAAAACGATTCATTGGAAAATGAAATTTCAGATGTTGTAAAAAGATTTTCAATTGATTTGAAAATTTTGGAACATATTTTGTCCATCCAAATCCCATACTATAACAAATCAGGACTTAAATACAAACAAAAAAAAAATTAGAAAATGATTTTCCGACTTATAAAGAAAGGAAGAGGCAAAAGCCTCCGAGAGTTTTCTATGAAAACCATTTTAAAATATAGTTTGTAAAACCTATTGGTCAAAACCTTTTTAAATGTTTAATCTATGGTAGCCATGATCATTATGAAAATGACTGTTCCAAAGGTTGGAAGCCGATTCAGAGAAACTTTCTAAGCATGACCAATCATTCTAACTAGAGAGGACCCGGATAAATATGGGTACTAAATAAGACTTGAATTTGTCTTAATCTTTGTAGGTACCAAAGAAAAAGAGAAACAAATGATACCTCGATAGTGGCTGCTCAAAACATATGACCAGTTATTCAAACAAGTTCATTAAATTCACAAGATTTAATGATGGAAGTGTTTCATTTGGAGGGAACAATAAATGAAAGATCATCGGCAAATGAACCGTTGAAATTGGACATCTGACTATAAGAGATGTATCTCTTATCAAAGGCCTGAACTATAATCTCATCAACATCAGCCAGTTATGTGACGCTGGTTACAAAACCTGCTTTCAAGAAGACAAATGCTCAAGCACGCATAAAGATCTAAAGTAGTCATTTATTGCAATGGGACATGTAAATATCTATTTACTAGATACAATAGCTGATGACGTTCAGTGTCTGAACTCCATCAAGGACGAAGCAGATCTTTGGCACAGGAAGCTTGGACACATAAACATTAAACAAATATCGAAGCTCTCCTCAAAGAAATTGGTACGATGATTACTAGATCTAAAGTTTGAAAGATCTAAAACCCATTCAATTTGTGTCCTAGGTAAACAGGTAAGGAAATCTTTCAAACCCATTGATTTTGTCAATACTAACAGAGCTTTGCAGCTTCTTCATATGAACATCTTTGGTCCTACAAAAACGCAAAGTCTAGGTGGTAAAAGGTACTGCTTGGTAATAGTTGATGATTATACAAGGTATACATGGTTTTTATTCCTTGCACATAAGCATGAGGTATATTCTCATTTTTCAAAGTTTGCCAAAAAGATTCAAAATGAAAAAGGTTATTCCATTTTTTCCATTAGAATTGATCATGGGGGTGAGTTCAAAAATTAAATTTTTTAAATTTTTGCAAAGAAAGCGATTTTGAGCATCAGTTTTCGACTCTCTAAACACCTGAACAAAATGGTGTAGTAGAGAGAAAAATAGGTTCTTGTAAGAAATGGCAAGAACTCTTTTTTTAAAAAGCAAAATTGCATCACATTTGTAGGCTGAAGCCATTTCAACAACATTCTACATCATAAATCGAATTTTTCTTAAACCCTCTTTAGAAACCCCCTATGAGCTTTTCAAAGGCAGGAAACCAATCATTTCATATTTTAGAGTTTTTGAATGTAAATGTTTTATCTTAAGAAATGCTAATGACCGGCCTAGTAAATTTGATGAAAGATAATATGAAGGCATATTCCTAGGATACTCAACTACAAGCAAAGCTTTCAGAGTCTATAATAAAAGATCTTGTATAGTGGAGAAGTCCATCAACATAAAGTTTGATGAAAATCTTTAGATCTATGAATATTCCAATCAAGCATAGTAGTCATCTAACACATTTCAAGTGCTAGAAGAAGTCAAGGAATCAAAGTTAGATGAACAGCCACAGTAACAAGAAAGTTATGATAAGCATGAAAGTGGGAAGCACACAGTATATGATAATAGATTCAACAAAAACTGGAAACACAAGTTAAGTTATTCAAAGGATCTAATCATCATAAACATCAACAACAAGATTAGAATGAGATCAACCCTAAAGGATGACGTCAATACTTTGGCACTTAGTTTAGAGATTGAACCACGAAATGAAGAAGCTCTATTAGATGAAAATTGGATCTAAGTGATGCAGGAGGAACTTCAACAATTCCACATAATGAAGTGTGGAAATTAGTTTCTAGACCAAAAGATAATCCCGTTATCAGAACAAAAGGGGTTTATAGGAACAAGCTCAATGATCAAGGAAAAGTCACAAGGAATAAAGCAAGATTGGTTGCCAAAGGCTACTCACAAGAAGAAGGAATTGACTATGACGAAACTTATACGCCAGTAGCAAGGTCAGAAGCGATCAAACTCTTACTCACTTATGCGTGTTTTCATAATTTCAGACTTTTGCAAATGGACATGAAGATTCATTAAGGAGAAAGTGTTTGTAAAGTAGCCTCCAAGATTTGAAGAACCATGGAAGCCATATCACGTTTACTAGTTAAAGAAAGCCTTACACGGTCTAAAACAAGCCCCTCGTGCTTGGTATGAAGGGTTAACAACTTTTCTCATTAAGAATGGTTTTGAGAAAAGTAATGTTGATACTATTTTATTCATTTGAAGAGAATGTAAGGAAATTCTATTGATGCGAATTTATGTCGATGACATTATTTTTAGATCTCTTAACGAAAATCTCTGCAAGAACTTTGCCAAGTTGATGCAAGATGAATTTGAGATGAGTATGATGGGAAAATTAATTTTTTTTTCTCAAATTGCAAATCAAGCAAACAAAGAGGAAACATTTATTTTCCAAGAAAAATATGCCAAAGAGCTTGTGAAAAAAATTCACCTAGAAAATTCAAAGAAAGTGGAAACTCCCATGTCTTCATCTTCAAAGTTCGATAGAGATGAAGATGAAAAGAAAATTGATCAGAAGCTATACCGCCGCTTTGATACCAATTAAAAATGCTAGTATTATCACATAGAGAAGGGTGAATAGGTGTAAAAACAAATTAAGTAAATAAATGCAGAATAAGTTATTTTGCAAGGAAAGTCTGACTAAAAGTGACACTAGACTTCTGAAGTAAATTCAAACTCAATTAAGATGGTTTATAAATTCACGGAATTCAGAAAAAGATTGCAACAAACAAATCAAAAGAGTTAAGGGAAGAGAAAATTGAACACGAGATTTATAGTTGTTTGGCTCAGATCAAGCCTACATCCACTTTCCCACACTAGCAGTCTTCTGGTTGAATTTCACTAAGGTATTAATAGAGAAATATAATGGTTTGAGTACGATCACTCAGTGGAGGTTTTCTCTTTCTCTCACTAAGTCACTCTTCTTGTGTTTTTCTTTCTTAAATACAATTTGTAAGCACCGTCAATGAAGAACAAGTGATTGGAAAGGTCTCAAACTTTGGAATTTCAATTTTCACGCTCTACCTCAAGTGGACTGAATGACCTCCTTAAATACTCCTCTACACATTTCTAACCGTTGGCATTCTCCAGAGGAATTTCTTCCAATCAATCCATTGGACAGAATCGATTAAGGAAATCTTGTAGCCATTTGAAGATTGAGATAAAAACCGATGATTCTAGGCGCCCATACAATAATAATCTAAGTTTCCATAAGTAGATGCTTCCCAAAAAAGAACTTATCTTTGAGATTGATTTCATCAATTTGTGATTAATTCCATCAATATATTTATAAAAGATAAGTGAGATTATTCGCTAGAAAGCCATATATTAAGGATAAATCTCGTACGTACTAAATCCTTATCAAAAGATTAATAATCCCGAGTTTGATTATATTTTCGTTATGGACTTGGGTTTAGTTTGGATCTCGTCAGAGTGGGAAAAAATTCTGGAGTAAAATAGACTATGACAACATTCCACGATATAGCATAGAAGTTTAGTATTATTCAAAATAAAAACAAGAATTAAGAACGTTTTGTCAACTTTAAAACCTTATAAGAGTTTTCTCAACAAGTATGGTGGATGTCGATCTCACTCATAATCCAGAAAGTGGTGACAATACTGATGAACATTAGAAGCCCGCCTTGGACAAAACTATCATTGAGCATCAGGAACAAGTTCCAGAGCAAATCATTATTGGAGAGTAGGATTTTGCCTCGCATATAAGCACTGTTAAAGGTGATTTCTCATGAGTTATGGCACCTATTCAAGGGGAGTTTTGTCGTGCGGAAGACACTGTGCAACCTCTTCCTGAAAATATTCCCACTAAGTTTCCTGATGTTGCTGACAAAGAAGCTTCTATTGATCAATGAGCAATTATTTGTGCTAAAAAAGCTCAAGGAAGTCAAGAAGTACTTGTCACTCAAGACATTCATCAAGACACTCATCTGTCTCTAGAAATTATTATTGATACTCTTATTGCAAACCCCGATTCCATTTCTGCTAAAACTAATGACATGACTGGAGTAGATACTCAAGAAGTTCGTGAGTAAATGTGTCACACGAATATAAGTCTGGAGTTTTTTTATGTCACAATAAAAATTGAGATAAATTTGTCATAGTTGGTAAAGTTTGGGTTTTTTTTTAATCACAAAAAAAAATTCAGGTAAATTTGTCACATTAGGTAAAATTTGAGGTTTTTCGTGACTTTTTCCCTATTTCTAAATTGGAACTATTTTTGCTTAACATTTATCTATATTAAATCTCTCTAAAATTTTATTGATGCAGGCTTTATGAGATAACCTTAAAAATCCTTGTGATCTATCACAAAGTATATTTATTCCTATCACACTTGTTATCTCCCCTACATATTTTATTTCAAAATTTTAAGAGAAAAATTTCTTGATTTCATGTAAAAAACTTGCTTCCATCTTGAAAGGGGAGGTTGGGGGTTCAAATCCCCACCTTCTTAGGGGAGATTGGGGGTGGGGACGATTTCATTTCAGGAGTGAGTTTCGACTCTCACGCCCTACAGGAAAGCAGGGCAAAAGTTTGAGAGTGAGTGTTAGAGTAGGATTAGCGTAAGACAAAAAAAAAAAAAAAAAAAACCTACACACACCCCCCACACCGATTAATAATGTTTCCCTTAAATGCAAATGAAGTTATGGTATAATTAAACTTAAGATACCATTGTTTAGGATTTTGTTTGAGTCCATATATTGACTTGTTTATGCATTTTCTCTTGAACACTTCTCTTCTAGTGTTTTTATCTATGATCCGAGTGCACCGAGTGAGTAAGTGAGAGATATATCGAATGAAAGGCTGAATTTCAACGTGGTAAGGTGCGATGAGTCAAGAGAAGGGAAGACTGAACTTAGGCCAAGTAAGGGGTGAACGAGTCAAAGAAAACTTAAATAGCACATGATTGCATTCTCATGTGTGAGGTTATGCCATGTTGTTATGGCTAAAATATCACCTAGAGGAGGTGAGTAGGTGATTTTGTAGAAATGAAAGAATTTAAATAAATATTGCAACGAGACAACTTTTGATGAAATTGTCAAATTTTACCGGTGCACAATTCTTTCATAATAAATAAAAAAGAGTAAGGGATAGAGAATTACACACAAAAGTTTGTAGTGGTTCGGCTTTTGCAAGCTTACGTCCACTCTCTCACGCTATAGTCTGTTGGTTGAAATTCATTAATAAGAACCGATTATAGGTTACAAATCCTAAATTGTAAGTACTCAAGTTTGTGTGAACAACTCTTCACACTCTCAACCTCTAAAGGGTTACACAGTATTGCTCAGCAAAGACGAATATATGAGATCACAAACATTCTTCAAACTCTTGGAATTAAAAGCTTCATATCTAGTGAATGTGAATACTATTCATTTAGCTTTGAAATCTCCTCTTATACTCCTCCTAGTCCAAGCTAATTGTTGGTCATATCTTCAAGAGGACTTATCCAGCTAATCTATTCGTTGGCTTGGATCTATTGGAGAAGATTTGATGGCTTCAGGATCATCGAGTTTGATGCTTCCCATAATTTATGTTGCCCATACAATAGTTGGGATTTTCAAAAAATTGAATGTTACCAACAAAAAGAATGTTTAGCTTTAGAAGGAAATCTCGAGAAAATTAAATCTTAAAAAGATATTTGCAAGAATTTTCTTTTGAAGTTCCTTATAAATATAGCAAGGAATCAAGCCAATTTGTCACTAGCCGTTGCACGGGTGATTTACTCATTCCTATCGGATTGGTAAAATATGTAAGGGAGATAAACCACGATTCTGATTTTGATTGATAACATCTTATCATATCCTATCATACTTTCCTCCTGAAAAATAGTTTATATCGGAATCAAAGTCTCTAGGTTTTGTTAGTTAGCAAAATAACTTAGGGAATGTTTTCTCAATAATCTCCTTATTTTTTATGATGACAAAACTTGCACAAGCAAAACTTTAAAAAGATATTATAGCTCTTGAAAAAAACAGTTTTAAAATGCGGCACAGTTAAACTATACAAATATTTGCGTTGAAAGAATTTTAAAAGAAATTCTTATAGATAATACTTTGAATCAAAAGATAAGGGATAAGAAAAATTTAACCAATCCCCTTAGTTTTTGCAATGCTCAGAGTCTTTAAGATCATGCATAAAAGGTATTAGTGAAATTCGCAACCTTTGTTACCTTAGTTCTGCCGGTCCACCTTCTCCCTCTTTTTGTTAACAATCAAAAAAATACTAGATAAAGCATCAACTCACAGTACAAAGGTTAGTCCAACAAGTACAAGCATCAAACCACAAACATTACGGACTAAATGACAAAAATAGTCCAAACTTAGAAAAATAATGCAAGCACAAAAGATTATTTGGAGGAGGATGGCTGGATTGGATGAGTGTCTGGATTGGGAGCTTGAGTAGGAGTTGGAGAAGGAACCCTATACTTTGGTGACAGTTGAACAAAAACATAATACTACATATGATCCAAGGCATGCTCCATGTTTATCATTCTGGTGTCCAATGCTTCGACTTGGGTTTTGAGAAATACATTTAAGTTCTTCAGTTCTTTTTCCATCTTATCCTTATGCTCCATCATTCTGAGTAAAGTCTGCAGAAATAGCCTGTCTTCAGTGCTATCAATAATAGGAATTCTTGATGGATTAGCCTCTACCCCAAGTTTCATCACCATATCGATGTGATGTTGCCTCTATCTAATAGCATCGGACTCCCCTTCAACATCTGCAATTCCTTTCCCTTTATCCTGCAAAATTGGATCAAAAGTATGATTCGGATTTGTAATTTGCTCACCAGTGATGCCATCAGTTGCAGCAACAGGGACTTCTTTAAAAATAAGATTAAGGAAATGGAGAAGTTGCCGCACAAACTTCCTAAGTATTTGAAACATCATGAAGAACTCTAGTCATGTTAGCAATTTTAGCAAGAATGAAAACAAGGTTTGCAATAAGAGTATCAACAATAGCTTCTAGAGGCAGAGGAGTGTCTTGATGAATGTCCTGAGTGACAGGTACTTCTTGACTTCCTTGAGCTTTTTCAGCACTAGCAATTGCTCATTGATCAATAGAAGCTTTTTGTCAGCAACATCAAGAAACTCAATGGAAATATTTTTAGGAAGAGGTTGCACAATGTCTTCGCGCGACCAAATTCCCCCTAAATAGGTGCCATAACTCATGAGGAATCACCTTTAACAACGCCTATATGCGAGGCAAAATCCTACTCTCCAATAATGATTTGCTCTAGAACTTGTTCCTAATACTCAATGATAGTTTTGTCCAAGGTAGGCTTCTAATGTTCATCAGTATTGTCACCACTTTCTAGATCATGAGTGAGATCGACATCCACCATACTTGTCGAGAAAACTCTTATTAGATTTTGAAGTTGACAAAACTTTCTTATAATGGGTTACCCTACTATTTTTGGTGGTGATCGATTTCAATGTTGGTCGGTTTGGAGACCAAAACTTGAAACCTATCCTATAGGTCACGGTTTTGAAAGATTAGAATTGTGAACTGAATCCGTTATACTTGGAATCATCGTGGAATCGAGTTAGTCAGTTCAAGACAAGTCTCAATTCTTCTAAAGAATCGGGTTAGTTTTGTACAATTCATATTATCTCTTACATATGACTCATAAAGCCCCATTAGACGAGTTCTTGTGTGGAGGTCGTCATTTTCATTCTCCTTAGTTGCACATAACTATCTTTTGTTAAAATGTCTATTTTAGACCACTTCAATCTTAGAACCGATCAAGCGATCCAAACTAGTTTTTTTCAAGATTCAAGATCGAGAACCGAACCAGTTCTTCTTGAAACTGGCCTGAAGCGAATCGGGTAATGCCAGTTCGGTCCCGTTCTTAGATTGAACCGGCCGATTACTCACCCCTAATTACTCCGATTTGGTGATGTTACCCCAATTTAAGAAAGGAATTTGGAGGATGAATAAAGAGGAGTTATGGCCCTTGGCGACGGGTTCCCTTCGCACCGCATGGAGAACCTCTTTGGCGTTTGTCGATTAGAAACGTGCGACTCACTCCGAATCTCCACCATTGATCCGTGGCTTTCGCCAAAGGCCATTCTTCCTCCTCTACCCTTTTCGTGGTCTCTGATGTTTGCTCAAAACCCATTCTCTCTCTCTCTCTCTCTCTCTCTCTCTCTCTCCCTCTGTGGCGTGGTTTGGTCGCCTTCCGCCGGCGAATTCCTCGACCCGAGCGGAGGATGAGTTCTCTGCAGGTAATTTCCTCTTCCTCTCTCCGTTCGGCGATATTCGGCTGGTGGGTCATGGCGATTGGTGAGTTCTGTTCAGTTTGTGCTGATGGGTGATGGGGAGGTCTTGGGTGCTTTTAGCTTTTTCTTTGCGTTCTGCGGGTTCCAGGGTAGGTTGCTGATGTTGCTTCTCGATTTGTAGCACCTCGTCATGCCTGATTGAAAGCTTCGATTGTGAAAGCGGTCGGTTGGTCGGTCTTGGGATCTGGGGCTGCGGTTTCAGGTAATGTTCTGTTGATGCTAAATCTATGTGCTGTGCCCTTGATTCTGATTCGATGGTATGTTGGGAGAGGAAGATCCGGGGACAATTGGGGGTTATCCTGCTGGAGGGTTAGGTGATTAAGTTTGGGCTTCTGACATTGCATTTTGAATGGATGCGATCGAGCTGTGGGTTCATGATCTGAGTGGAATGTGTTTTTTGCATTGGATCTGAGTGCTTTGATGCTGTTTGTGTTGTCTGTTGTTGTTTTTCTCGCTGGTGAATTGTTTAGATTCCGTAGATATGATGACTGATGATATCTGCTACTCTCCTGCTCCGCATTCAATTCATCTGTGTTGAATCTCCAAATTCTTGCCTGCGGTGCGCTTTGATCTAGTCCTTAGCACCATCGATGGCTTAGCTAGTTCACATTCTCAGTGACCTAGTACTTTTCCCAAAGGGCCTTATATTGGCCTTTTATTTAAAATACAATTTGCTGTTTTACTTGAGAGATTTCAAATAATTCAAGTGACAATGTTTTTCTGTTGCAAAGTTAGATTTAAAAATGTTGGGTTCTTCATTTCCTCCTTTGGTCTCCTAGATGGTAGCTTGCATCTAGGTCCTTTTAATTTTATCTCATAAGTTTCTCTAACAGGAAACCAGAAAATGAGGGGAAGTCAAAATATTGCTTAGTAATGTAGGCAGCGATACTGAACCATATGATAGAAAGGGATCCGGTGTTGTATACTGCACATACTTCTATCTCCGAATGTTCATTGCCTATAAAGACTCAGCAGCACCTTAAACTTTGTTATATCTAAGATGTCAATGATATCTGTGGAACATGTTATAGAGTGCTGCTGGAACACTTGCCAATTCTTGTTAAATATGCCTTGGAAATTTAAACCTTTGAAGAAACTTCAATAAAACATGTTATTATTTCATTTCAAAGTATTCTGGAAAGTGTTCTTTCTGCTTTTAGTTAACTTAATTGAAGAGGACTCTAGGAGTGCCTTAACTTTTAGTACAGCGCTGATTTCAGTGTGAAAATTTTTCAAGCGATCACTCGAGTGCTGCATTGGTGAAAAACTAATTACTTAAGTACCTCCGGCAACTAATCCTAGCAATTCATCATACATGATTTTCTAAATAAAGTTTTGAGTCCAACGTGGCTTTCTTAAAACAAATTCAAGTCCAAAGTGGAAAATGAGGGAGACAATGTGGCAAATGGGACTAAAAACAGTGACTTTTCATCTCTCTCCTTCCTTTCTTCTTTATCTCTCTGTGTGATCACATTGTACTGGAATACGCCTTTTGTTTGTTCTTGGTGCTTCTCTCTGCTACTCTTGCCGGCGAAATGATAGACACTATCGACGACATAACCAAGGATCTTGTTCCAGAACTTAGATGAGGACTGCGATTGCTTGACAATCTCCTCAACGATGTGTTGCAGAGAGAAGTTGGAGTCAAGTTCATAGAACAAACTAAGACAAATCATCTTGAAGTTGTTTTGGAAAAAACCAATTGTTTTGCATTGCACAATTATGAGCTGCTTGTACTCTCACTCTCCATTGCAATTTTTAGAAAGTAATTTTTCCCCAATTTGAGGAATTAGAGATAGGAGTATTTGGAAGAAGATAAGCATTTTTATCCCAACTCTAGCTTTTGGATCATCAAATTTGTACTCTGCTTTCTTCTGCTTCAACTCATTCTTGTGGAGTTTTCTGATGCTTGTGATGGCCGAACTGTTTCAGAGTATATATCTGCATAGGACAAGAAAAGTGAATGTTTCTGGATTCACTTGAAGTGCTGAGGATTTTTGTTTCACCTTTTACTGCTGTGTTTGTACTTATGAATTGGTTTGATCACGTTTCCATTCATCGGTCTCTAATCCCTGAGTTTGTGCTCATGGAATGAAAATTTTCAACGAAAAGTGGTTTTTCCATTGCAAAGAACAACTTGGGGAAATTGAATCGAAAGTGTTCAAGAAATTGCTTCATTCATCATTTTTCTCCAGATTGGCGGTATGATTGTTGATTGTCTACATCGGCTTTGACTGTTTGTTCCATTTTGATTTGGGTTTAGCAATTTTTTAGTTTAGCCATTGTTCAGCCTTTTTTTTTTCTTTTGAAAAACCCATAGGGCCAAAACAATGTTGTTCATTGTGGTTTTTGCTGATTGGATTTTTTTGGCAAGTCACATGTGAAACGTTATATAATAAAATAATACCATCTCGGGTTTTCCAGCCACCCAATTAGGCATGCACCTTTAGTGATTTATTTTTTATTAAATAAAAGCAGCACTCAAGTGATTGCTTGAAAATTTTTTGACACTGAAATGAGCATGAAAGATATAGCACTTGTGATATCCTTTTCCTTAACTTAACTAGTGCCTTTGAGGTGCTTGTTGACTGGCACTCGTTGACAAGACTCTTATGTTAATAGGAACTGCAAATCCTTAAATGGAGTCTCTAATCATTCCAATTTTATTAAATGTCTCCAAAGTTCTCTGTTGGACTACTTTGTCAACATTGCCAAGAATAGTAATGTTATCTACTTCTTCATTTTCTTGAATACATTTCCCCTTGCAGAGATGTAATTGTGAAGGTTTGAGAGGAAATTCTAACAATCAGTTACTTTGAGCCAAGGTTGTAAAAAATGTGCTTCAACTATTATGGGTAAAGGTTTCACAAATCTCCTTTTTAGAATGGATGGCCAATTCTTCAAAACGTAATAGACGAGATAAGGCCACTGGTTGCTAATATATTAATTAGTGAGAGTAAGGGAACTTTGTGCAGTTGACAATAATATTTGGCTTCTAAACGCAGTAAAAGTGTGGGAGAGAGAAGTATTTTGATGAACTTTTAGTCCTTCCAAAGAGATTAAATTTAATAGCAGTCTGTTGAATGATTGTAAGCGGAAGCAATGTTTCTTTTTTAGAGAGAAGTTGCCATTTCAGCGATTCAAAGGAACTTTTCTGATATCTATTTGAGCTAATTACAGTCGTCTGAGTCAATGGTGCATTTTCACACTGATTCTCTCAAGCCTTCTCCATTGAGCTAGATATATTCCATTTTCTCTGACACATTATCAGGCTGAAAATAATTTACAAGATAAAGTTGCTTTTGGCATTCTAACTGGATATGAAGTCATATTCCTGAGTACTTTTGGTATCTGAAATCTGATGCTCAATCTGCAGTGAAGGCACTATTGCTAGATAAGTTTAATGCAGGGATAATCTGACAATGATGACAGGTCTTGCCTGCTGTTGATTTATTTGGTAGTCCTCATTTACTTCACATCTACAATGTTAATGCTGATACCTACAGGAGGTGATTTCATTCCGGCTCTGACTTAGTTTATTAGACTCATTCCTTTAGTCCTTGATTCACTTGGCCTGGTTCATTTCTGTCAAAGAAATCTAAGGATCTTGGTTGTAGGTATCCAACCACTCTGTAGCATATAAAAAGGGGGACTCTCTGGGTGCCTGGACCATGTTACCCAAATAAGGGAAGGGTAAAAAGAATACTTGTCGGTGGCAACATCAAAAGGCATAAAATTTTGGATGAGAAAGTTAATTGTCTGGTTGCAAATTTGTTTTTACCTTGTGTGGCAATAATACCTTGTTCCAATATTTTTGTTGGCTGAGGGTTAGCCCAGAGTTGCCTCATAAAATTTAACATCCTCCCATGCTGGCACATTTGTTCTTCATGTCAGTATGTGTCACCTCTTGTCTTAGGTGTGCTACATGGTGGATTTTGTCTTGATGAACTTCCTCCTCTTAATTCCTAGATCATTTATTTTGGCGATGCAAAAACTGTGTATTCACCACCTTATAGAGTTGTCCTTCTAGGTGATTGTCGATTGTTGTGGAACACTAATTTTAGCAGTCTATGTTTTAGTTTTCTCCAGCTTGACCTTGTCTTTCATAAGAATCATCATGACTGTTGTTGCGACTTTTACTGGGTGATTCTTCTACATAGTATCTCTCATTCTCTGGTTGAACAGGTTAAGCTAGGAGTGCATCTGAGGGCAGGATCACATACTTGCAATGCTCTATAGACAAGTTCGAGCATGCACCGTGCAGCTCAATCAGAGCGAACAGCACCTGCAATCTGCATAAAGTGGCTGAGCTGTCAGGTTCAGTAAGCTGAGCAGTCGCACCCAACATTCGAGCATTGGCTAATTTGGGAGGAACGAACTTGATCTCTTTTGATAGAAAAAGGGATCGCAAGAGTTTTAAGGTATTTGTGCGCTTGACCAACCTTCTAGGCACCATGGTGTTTGATATTTGCCGAGCATAAATAGCTCATTACCATGCTCACTTGGTCTGGTTATGGCAAATTTATGATTTGGGGGAAGATATAGTACTGCAGGTTGTGTTATGCATGTGCTCTTATCGGAAGATCAATCTTATCTTGGCAGGTTGTAAATTGGCAAACGACGTGATGTTCAAGGGTAGCCAGTCTATAGTCAAGAACCTACAAAAATCTCTTTATATCATTACATGCTAAACAATCGATAAACTTCCAACTTCCAGCTCCCAATTAAATAATGCAAGTTCTTCTGTGATGTTATCGAAAGACAGAAGCCAAAGTGAAATCTCCAGGTCAAGCAAGGAAGCGTTCCGCTTCTCGATAATCATCATCCACCACTCCCGTCTTCAAGAAAAACACCATTAGAACAGAAACAGAACTCTTTAGCTCTCAAAACTGACATTTCTATCTTCAATGCTGGTCCATCGAACGGGCCTGTTCTCCATCTGAGTAGGAGAAAGGTACAAGTTAGGCAAACAATAACTACAGAAAAAAAAGGAATTACTAAAGGGTGTGACAACATCAATTGTCTGAAGAAAACCACTCGATATAGAAAAAGTTGCAAGGGAAAATGCAGACAGCTTGTAAAGGCATTTCCTCTCAATATTCCACCGCAGCAGTTCATATAAGTGTTTACATCATCTATCGGTTACTCCGTAATATTAGCCCATCGTTGGATGATACAATTCAATAAAGGAGAAATCTTTAAAAAAGCTCAAAAGCTCCAGGAAAATTTGCAGATCAAAGGAAAATAAATGCCAATTTGTTCTGCCATTCATTCACCGTCACCACTTTGCCTAAAAAGTGATACAAGCTCAGGGCTCTAGAAACTGAAGATTGTTTTTGTTTAGGCAAAAAGCGCAAAGCTTTCATTTTACACAGATCAAAGCTGGGCCAGAATCAGCATCAGAAGATTTATTGATGCATCATGTAAACAAATGGAGCACCAAATAATTTACGTGCAGATGTATCCATTACCGCTTTCACCATCAGAGGTTTCACCTAGCCTAGCAATGGCATCGATAAGCGCCTGTTCATGTTCCTGCCCACAAATTTCAGTTACATATCCGTAATGTAAGATGATGAAAGGGTAATCATGGAGAGAGAGAGAGAGAGAGAGAGAGAGAGAGAGAACAGAAACATTAGTAGGGTTACCTTTAGCATTTTCTTGGCCTTCGCCATCTCAGCAGGATCAGGATTGCTTGCATCAAAAACCCTCTCCACCTGGCATCACGTTCCCAGGGATATAAAAGACCAAAACCAACAGTACGTTAAAAAACTTGCTGGTGCATTCTCGTACCTCTTTTACTAAAGTATCTGTGTTATATAACTCAATGTCATCTGGGAGCTTCTTTTGGAGCACCATTTTGTAATGGCAAAAGTTCTTTTTTAGATTGGCTTTTTGTAGATCCTCTACCCCTTCCAGAACTAGGGACTGCTCCACTACGGGCTGAAGATTTCTTTAAGCCTTGCACTGGACCACTGCGATGTGATACAGCAAGATCATCAGCATCCCATCGAATGTCTTCAGGAGATATCTGCATATCATATCAGATAGACCATGTCAAGAGGGACCTCCTAGAGTCTCGAAATAAGCATGTAATGTAGCAAAACTAAGTGTGCACCTAAGTATAGCCACATCAAAGAAATGTAAATGCTATCACCAAAATGTCATCGAGTGGAAAAGACATTTATAGGCCCAGAGAGTCACCTAATGAATTCTTATATAGACATTCAATAATTCCAACAAACTCGGGGACTCCCCCATTTATATTTGAAAAGAGAAACCTAATCAAGATTGAGGAGCCAAACCCATAATTTTGAGTTCAAAACTTTAATGGGCTTGCTTAGATTCACATTTCTCGATCTTTCTCAAGATAACTCAAGACCTTGTATCTTGGAAAGGATGAACTACCACTAAGTCAAGCCATAGCACCTATTTGGCTAATCAATACAAGAAAATCAAACCAAACAGATCAAGTTACAACCAACCTCTTTGAGATCAACCCACTCCCAAGTCTCGTTGGTGGTGTGTATATCATAAACCAGAGCATGTCTTCCCTGAACACAATTTTCACAGAAGATATACATGAGAATTTTGTCCATAAAAATGTAAACGAGCACATCCCTCATAAATACACATTCAACAAATAACTTCTGCATAATATCTGGAACAGTTTCATCTTCAATGAGACCACACTTGAAGCAGATAAAATTGTAAGCTATAATGTTAAAAATTTGCAGGCAATGTTTTTCTTCTGTTGTTTTTAGAAGGAAGGTGGATTTAATGTTAAACATTAATGACATCAGCCTCAAAATTTTACAACATGTTTATGTGTTTCATTGCTCTAGAAAAATAGCGTGCAATATTCATTTCATAGGCCACTCCAAAGATTTCACCTAAAAGAAAAGGCTGTGAAGGAACAAAGTCAAATTTGACCGAGACTGCCAATGGGCACCTACAATATAGTTAGCCTCGCTCTTAGAACCTGCTAATAGATGTATCAAGGGCAGATAGCTAAAAGATTCAGTATTTAATAATATTAAGCATGTTTGATGCGCTAATTACTTCCAGGCACATCCTACCTTTAGAGACTTTCTTTTCCTTTTTTTACCCCCTTGATTTAAAAGATTTGATTGAGTGAAAGATTCACTTAATTCATTATCTAAAATCCATGTTTGGTAGGAAACAAATGACAACTCCTATTAAGTTTTCAGCTATTCAAACCAATTTTCTTTTCATTTTCAACCTTTAGAATTATAACAATTAAAAATTCAAAACTTAAATTTTCATTTTTTTTAAAATTTTTTCAATTTTATCAAAAACAAGGTCCAAGTCTCGAAGTAATTTGGTGGGGGAGAGATGCACACTCCTGTATGGGCGTTTGATAGGGCTTTGTCTTTTTACTTTGTTATTATTTTAAAAAGTAAGGCAATTTTTGCATGAAACAATCAAAATGTTGAAAGACATAAATATAGGCCCTCATAGTCGCCCTGAATTATTTTGTAAATTTTTAAATAAAATATTGTTTTGTTTGGCGTACAAATGTGGCTTATTGGAACGACTGAAACCCCATTGAAACAGAGCCCCTAGAGAATACCTCAACAGGGTTATAATCGGTGATGACAGCCTCGTAGAAGTTGTTGTCATCAGGCCATTTCGTCCACACTTTTCTCCCAATAAGTGGATCCGCTTCTCCAGGTGCATTTGCAGGACGAACACCAGTAGAACTGCGATGACTATACTGTCTACTAAGAGAAGGGGCCGAAGAAGGATACTGAATAGGATTGACTGAGGACAAACCAGGCATAGGCCGAACCTACCAAGTTACATAAAGTATAACATGAGATACGAAAGTTTGAGATAAACTTGCAAATAATCAATAAGTGAAACTTTTGCCCCCCAAAAAAATTAGAACTGAAACTAAACATTCTTGGTCAAGAAAATGCCCCAAGCCAATGATGGAAAGATCTCGGTAGTTTATGAGAGTCAACCCATGAAGATAAATAAGCAAGAAGATACCGATTGGGATGTCTTTTGCTTCTTGCGAGATGCTGAAATTGTAGGACTAGGTAATACATCGTGCATGGGCGCGGCGGTGCCCAGCATGGCAGCTTGATGTCCACCTGCCTGTCTCCACTCCCTGAAACAGCACAACAATAATTAGCAAAGAAAAGGATAAAGTCAAGACTTCCCATAATTTTAAGGATACGGTAATTTTGAATTTTGAAATGCTCAAACCTTATCCTACGGATGATGTCATCAGAATTAACTCTTGATAGAAGCTCTCTGTGTTCGTCATCTGAAACTCTAAGTTCCTTCCTAAGTTCCGTAATCAAACTCTCTTTTTCCTGACATGGAATTACAAGGGAAATTGATAAGGAGATGCAGAGGGCATACTAATAAGTCAAAAACTTATAAGGTATTTACCCAGGTAATGGCATCTGACTGAGCTTTAAAGGCACGTAGAACAGAAGAGTATGCTTCTTGCTCCAAATGATGAATTTGGGCCTCCATGTTGTTGTACATCCTTGGTGGAACAGAACCTAGAAGAGACCTTCCATTGCCTGAACTGCGTCCTTGTCTTGAATTCCTGTTCCGATTTGAGGGAGGAAGATCATCGTCAGTTCCTGAAATCATAAGGAAAGGAGAAAATAAATTAAATGCTGATGATCCCGTGAATGGTAAACTGGAGTTTTTTACTTTGAATTTTAATGCAAGTAGTACCCGTCCGACGTTACTATATGGTGATAACTTATCGCTTCTTATAGAGTTTCCATTGAATACCTTACCAATTTTTCAACAGGTATGCGCACTATGCACCCAACAATAATAAATATGGATTCCAATTGGATGCGTTGAACGTCATACGTCTCTATCCAATAGGTGAGCTCCTAAGGTTGAGCGCAAGCATAGCAAAACAATAAAGAGTATTAATAAGCCATGAAACCCATGTTTCGATAGCTATTTTGGAGTAAAACTTTCTCAACACTCATAACTTAAGTATAGCCAGACTTTTATGATAGGTTCATAATATTGCACTACACTTAATAATCTGCATAAGGCTATCCTTTTGTTTCCAAAAGCTGCTTAGGGAATGCTTACTGGTAAGACTAAAGACAGATGTCTAACTCCATATGAATATGGAAGGTGGCAATAGAAGGAACGCAAATCTCTAATTGCCAAATGTTCCTATTGATGGTCCAAGCATCTTCCTAGAAGAATATTGATGCTTTCACATGAGTAGATTGATATTTCAAATGTAAGCACATCCGATTACAAACTTTCATCATTCACGAGCCAACACCTCATCTTGTCCTAATAAATATTTTGGAATGCCTGTCTGTATGGACTATGAAGTTCTGGTGCTCGCCAAGCTTTGCACAAGTTCTGACAACATTTCTTGGATCATAAGACATTGTCATTGCCATTGTCTTCATTAAGTTTTGCATAGGTTATGATTGAAACCATTTGCACAAAATGATACCAGGAAAACTTGAATGGTCCTCGGGAAGTGCCAGGCAAAGAGCATGGTTCTGAAGAAATCGGCTTTGGAGAAAACATAAGTGTTGGTCCCGCAAAGAACCACGAGTCTGCTAGTCCTAATTTGAAATTGGGATGTCGCAGCTGCATTTAGTGACAGACATGGTTGACTAACAAGCCAGATAAGAGGGTAAACTGACAACACTACCTGAATGCAGGCAGACACATTGATCCTCAAACATCTTTCCCAACTATAAGTACACTAACAGTGGCAACTACTTTTCAAAGAAGTAGCAACAGGACAAGACATGCTCAGCATAGAAGAATAATTGCTAAAGAGTTGATAATAGCAAATCTGCAAAAAGTACGAAATCACATTCACAGGATAAGCAAAAAGTGGCGCACGCCAGTTGATAATATTACAACAGAGTTCCTTTTCTGTGACTCCTGTTCTATTTACCGTAGAATTGCATCTTTACTGAATCCCTAATCCACCTATCATATATGAAGCTTCCTAACAGTCCCAAAATCAACTCTTGAACTAAACACCCTTCAAACCCCCAATTCAATCTACAATATCACGACATACGAACCGAAAACCATAAACCCACATTCCCGAACGATGACCAAACCACGACCCTCTCGAAAAGACAGCGCCTTTGGACGAACAAAAAACCCTAAACCCTAAGCCCCACCAGAACCGCCTGGGGCGAACCCTTTCCTGCCCTAATTCGGCATCCGCGCGATCGGAAAGGAGGAGGCGAAAAGCCCCACGATTCTCCCCATACGTCGCGACCCAATTTTCAATATCACCAAGCGCGGCTCCGGACAAGATCAATCTCGAGAAAAAGACGGGAACTTCCATCTCCCGACACCAACCAGAAAACAACCCACGTCGAATTGAGACTCACCGCTGCTGTCCAGAACCTCATAACCCATTTCGCGAATCACTCGAGCGCGCGCGATTCGAGGCTAGATCTCCAACTTCAAGCATTGCAACTCGAGGGGCTCCCGAACAATTTGTAAACCAGAAACGAAGAGAGAGAGAGAGAGAGAGAGAAACAGGGGATGGATTTCTACAGTGGTGGGAAACGACGATGCATGAACGGGACGCGGGCTCGAGCTGGAGAGAGAAAGAGGGGGAAGAGCAGGACGATCGATTTCGTTTTCAAGAAATGAGGGGAGAGAGAGAGGAGGGGGAGGCAACGTTCTTTGGCCCCTTTTTATGATTTTTCTTTCTCTCTTTGTCAAAAATATTTTGGAAGTTGAAATTTGTCTGCTTTTGTAATTTTCGATCAATATTAGTTAGATTTCCATTTTTGATTTTCTTGTTTAATTGCTTGGGTTTTCTTTCCCTCTAAAGTTTGCTCATTTCCTATATTGCATATTTGTCCTGCCTTGCCATTGGGATCATGCCTCTTGGAAAATTGGTATCCTTGATGAAATGTCTAGTTCTCTAACGAAAAACCCTAATTTTAGGTCTAGTCACAATTTTGTTCGAATATTTTTGTCTAAAAAAAAAGCTCCAGACTTTAGGTCCGATCCAAAATCTATACCGAACTTTTTTTTTTTTTTTCTAAAAAAGCATCAACTTTCAATCTAGTTTCGAGTTTACCTCCGTCAACCTTTCATCTAAAAATCATAATTAGTTATTTAATATGACATTCCCATGTCGGTAATAAATTCACCTTACTAAGGTGACGTAAAAAATTATCTCCATAACGAAACCTAATCTTTGATATTAAAATTAGGGAAATTAGGCATGATGACTAATGACAACTTTTTGACGGAAAGCCAACATGAATAAATTTAGAACTGGAGTAAAAGTTGATGATTTTTTTAGATTAAAAAATTCTTCGTAGATTTGAGATTGAATCTAAAATTAAGTTTGTAAAAATTTCGTGATAAAATCGAAAATGGATTTAAAATTGGGTTTTTAAGGGAATTAGATATAATAAAAAGTAGCGAATTAGTTTGAATAAACTAGAAAGGACCACCAGCAAGGGGTTGAGGATCCGTTCGCCAAGCATCCTTGAGAACAAGACAAGAAAGCATGACTTCATTTCATGGCTTGCTGCGCTATAGCATTGAACATCAGCCTCATCACATTCACACGCGCACGACAAACATCTCCTTTTCTTTCTTTCCATCCCGCCACCCTGAGGCCTCAAACCTTGCGCCCTGGTCTGCTCCGCCGTTGCCTCCCCACCACCAGTGGCGCCGGCGCCGGCACCTCCTAACCAGCCACCGCACATGGCAGTTGCCGCCACCATCATCATTTCGTGGTCTGACAACGACGGCAAGATCTGGAGGAGGCCTCTAGATCGACTCCTCACCTAGCATCGTGCTTTGTCGCGGTCTATTGATGGACGTTGGCGCACGGAGGAGAGAGGAGAGGCATAACGAATTGCCCTTTGCAATTTCAAATATGGCCATCACTATGAATGAGCGATGGCTGAGTGGGAGAGACGGTGGAGCTAATTGATGGGGGCATAAACGGTCAAATGACCAGGTCAAGTTGAAAATAATCCGATTCAAATTAATCCATTTAACTTATTTTGAACTATTTTCATACAATACAAATTTAATTGCCCATACCCAAATCAACCTATACCCGACTTGACCCACAATGGCGACTATAGATGAGTGTGACTTGTGTCGACAATGTGACAAACAATGTGTTGTGCTCGACAACTCACTCCTCAATAAGTTATTTGCTCAGATAGCTAAAAGTTTGCTTCTATCCTTATAATTTTAAATTTAAATTTTGTTGAAATCACTTAAGGAGTAACCATACTGATGTAGGGAAGCATACCCTTAAGATTGCTTGGGATATTAGATTTGTCGAGATGTTCGAAAACTTGCATGGACACCACTTCAATGCTAAAAAATAATCATGTGAACAAGCTTCTTGAAAGCACTAATTAAATATTTAATTGGCAATAATTCAAATTCCAAAATGTTGAATTGTGCATTTCATTTGAATATTCACTCCAAAAGCTATACAGTTTTCTTAGTTAGTTGCTTAACAAGTGTTTTTTAAGCACTTTGAATAAAATCCATCACAGAAATAACTATTCTAGAATTTTATTTGATTGTTCTATGTAATTGGGAATGACAATTCAAAATTTAATTAAGATGCACACACATAAATTTTCCCAATCACTCATAAATTTATTGTACAGATGCAAATTAAATTCTAAACTTTTTAGAAATTTCAAAACGTTTTAAAAAATAAAAGCAAAAAATTGTCCACATTAGTACTGACCGTGCTACTTAGGACCGATGGTGTCCACATAAGCAATTATTGATCAAAATTAGCCGAAATGACTATATATGCAAATCGTCAAAAGTTTATGACCTAAGTAGTCAAAGTAAAAATGTTTATCACTATATTGACGTCCATGTAATAACTTCATGACTGTTTTGGTAATTATTCCTATGTAATACTATCACATGCTTGCTAGTGTTAGAAGAAGAAAGAAAGGTATTCTTGCCATGTTTTTTCAATCTCGCTTAATGGCATTAGGGTTTTTGTGTGTAGCGTTATAATTGTGGTTGGTTAATGGATCAATGAAAAATGAGCAAAACGAGATGTATTGTTTCCATTCATGTATCTTTTGAATTCATGTATTTACTTAATTTATAGTTTATGTATCTCCTAGATTCTTGTATCCATTTAATTTAGATATCTTCTAGATTTTTTTATTTATTTAATTCATGATCCATGTACCGCTTATGTACATGAATTCTAAAACTCTATAAATAGATTTGAAATTATTCATTACAAGAGAGGAAAAAAAAAGTGAAAAAAACCTACATCTCCTCTCTTGAAGTTTCTCTAAGTGTGCTAGTTTCAAAAAATATTCGATAGAGTAATGTTTGTATAATGTTGATAGTAACAAGTTTGAGGTGTTATATTTGGGAGGCGAAGTTCATGAAACTACTTAGCACCATAAGCAGAAACTAATCACCTTAAGGAGACTTGGTCGGTCATACCTCACCTCCAATTCTTTTTTTTTTTTTTTTTATCACTTTCTTGAATTAATTGTTTGGTTACAAAAATAAGTGTTATGTACTCTTTTCCTAATACGTCTTCTTGTTCTTCTATTTCTTTACCAAATACATCTTCTCCTTCTTCTATTATGCTCTCTATTCCAACATCTAGTACTGCCAGAGAATTTTTTTCACTCATTTTCCGGAAGTTCCCTAAACTTAATGGCTTCCTTTCTTGTGCTAATCCCTGCCAAGTTCCCTAATCTATCAGCTCATCTAACACCATTCCCAAGATTGTGTCAAAAGTGCTTGTCGATTGAGTGAGGCCCTTCTCTGATGATCTGATCAGCCCTAACCAGGGAAGGACTGATGATATGTAACCATCCTTCAGCAAATACTGCGTGTCATGAAAAACAACTAAGAGAAAGGAGGGTTTTTGTGGTATAAAGACTGATCTGGGGAAAGCTCACGACTGTCAAGAGAGCACATTTATTACAGATGTTCTAACGTTATTTAAGTTCTCGGATATGTGGTGAGATCTCATTTTAAACTGCATTTACACGGCATCAAACGTAATCGTTTTTTTATTGGGGTGCGACTGATCCTTCCCAACCCAGTAGAGGTGTCAAGCGATGCGCTCCCTTCTTGCCTCACCTGTTTATTCTTTGTATGGATATCCCCAACTTCGCATCAAAGAACGGTGTGAGAATGCCGATCGGTGTCATTTGAAGGCTTCTAGAAGTGGGCCGAAATTCTACAATCTCTTCTTCGTGGATGATCTATTTTTGTTCTCAGAAGTTAGTGATAGTGGATGTGACTCCATTGTTAAAATGCAATAACGCGTCTAGGTTTGGCAATATGTCTTGTGCTTGCATGATCAATCCTGAAGGGCTCACGTCCCTTTGGGAAGTCAATTGGACTGGGCTTGGGGACCTATTGGGGATTTGATTCAAGTCCTTTGAATAGACATGAAGATGATCTTAAAGTCACAGGCTGCTGGAGTTTTATATGGGGATCTACTCTCTGTGGTTGAGCAGGAACAATTATGCCCTTCAAAGACCGACAAATTGCCTAGACTCACTCCCTTTAGTTTGACAACAATGGGGCAATTTATTGCAGTCATGAAGAAACAAAAGGGAAGAAGTTGTCAAAAACAACAAAGGCTAGCTTGTGTAGCTCAATATAGATGGAGTAATGGCAACTGCATCACTGGTTTTTCTTGACATGTATGGGACAACTAGTGCATTTGCAGCTGAATCATGGAATCTGAGATGGAATTAAGCTGGCCATTGATTATCATGTCGCTCATTTGCATATTGAGATGGACGCGTTTGCTGTTACTGAAGCTCTCTAGAGACTGATGCAAGGGGAATTTCTCACGGGCCTAATTCTTGATGATTGGAGGGAACTGCTAGGTGAACTGCAGGAATCCAAGACTGATCGTATCTGTAGCTTGTTGTGCTTGAGTATGTATCAGATGCCAGGAAAGAGCTTGTGTTTTAAAGATTCTTATGGGAATGTCCTCAGGTTTTCATAATGGATCTAGCTACTAGTTTTTTTCTTTCACCTAAAAGAACCATTTCCAAGTCTGTGCATATCAACAAATATGGATTTCTCATTATAATTTTTTTCGGTCTTTCTTTTGGTCAATTTAAAGACCCAAGAAAATGAATGGGTGTGTTAATTTTTAAAAGTTGTTGCTCTTCAACTATAATTATATTGTATTGCACTTCCCTAAAAGTTCATAAGTAGAATCTCTTCGATGCATCGTATCTTTGAATTGAATTTGTTTGTAATCATTGCACCTTTTGGAACAAAGTTCCTGTACCATGTCATGTAACAATAGCATCATTTCACTTTCCCAGCCAATTGAGTCATTGATCTAAGTTCAGCCGACCCATTTTTTTCTTCTTTCTTTTCTGCTCTTCCAAAATAAAATGCATATAAACAAATAACAAAAAAAATACAAAAATCTACCATAATAAATACCAATAGCGTCACAATATAGAAAATGAACGTCGACCTTGCAAGTGCCTCAAAAGGTTAATGTCATCGGTGGTCCATGTATTTTTGTTCAAAAATTGAAATCTTCCCACTACCCTTTTTCGGGATAAAAACCGTTCCTTCCTGTTATAAAAGATCCCATCTTTAGTCCTTCCATTATACTTTATCTCTTGTAGATCGATTTTTACTATCATGGACCATTAAAATGCCGACATGGACATTGGGGTGCACATGTCGCATTATGATTTGCTCAAAATCTTTATGTAATGCGAAATAGATGCCACATCAAGCTAAGTATGCAAATATAAGAGAGGGAGAGAGTTTGTGGACCTAGATCAGCAATCAGTTGTCCTATAAGATTATGACCGTCACAATCCCAAGAGTTCGAGCTCGCGGCCATGGAAAGTTGGGCTTTGACCTTGCTTCAGCCATCGCCAATCAACCTCAACTTCTGAGCTCTTGTGGCCGATGTGGTCGCTTGAGCTCGAGCTTACGACCATGGACGCTCGAGCTTTGAGCTTGCTTTTGCCATGGAAGCTCAAGCTTTGAGCTCATGGTCGCCATGGTTGCTTGAGCTCGTGCTTATGGCCATGGACGCTCAAGCTTTGTGCAAGCTCATGGTCGCCATGGTTTCTTGAGCTCAATCTCTAAACTCCTGGGTATGGAAACTTGACCTTCGAGCTCTAGGCCCGCAACGATGACCATGAGTTTGGAGCTTACTCCTGCAGCCATGGCCCCTCGAGCTTTTAGATCTCATGGCTATAGCAAATTCCGTCGCGTGACCAATCTAGACACAATTAGCGACACTTTTTGAAGAGTGAAGGGACGCTTTTGAACAATACCAGATATAACGACGGCTTCGACGGGCAAAAGTGGACACACCACGGGCGACATTAACCTACCTAAAAATCTAGTAGACATAATTAGGAAGTCACGAGACCATCCTGCTAAGCACCCCCACCTAGTCGTTAGATATTTCAATTTTTTTGAAAATTTCAAAAGCTATTATTCTTGTAATGGTTTTCACCGTCATCAATTTATAACCGTTTTTGTCTGCCATTAATTTATAACAGTTTTGTAACATTTTATAATGGCCGGCTTTCTAACGGTTGTATAACGACTTTATAATATTTAATTTATTTCTTCATAAACCCTCATATTTGTAACGGTCATGTATTAATTATCAACGGATTCATAATGGTTTGCAAATGGCTCTCTTTCGGTTACCTATAGATAGTTACTTTGAATACAGGGAGAAGGACACCACAAGTGTCTTAACTTTAGTGTTACAACTTTTCGTTGGTTCACTGAAGTGCTAAAATAGGAGAAAAACCATCGTTTAAAATTTCCCCACCTTCTCGTGGGGATTGGGGTGGGGACGATTTCATTTCGCTGGTTTCACTTAAGCAGGAGGCAATGCTAAAAGTCTAAGAGTGAAAAAGGATTAGCGTAGGACCGACCAAAAAAAAAAAAAAATGCCTCCGGCAAAAAATTCCTATTAGAGAAATTACATGGCTTTATAATTAAAAACTTTATTTGAGGTAGCATTTTTTGGCACTAAAGTGATCACTTTTTCATTAAGATTGGCACTGAAGTGATCACTTCTTGACTTGCTATACAACATTGTTTATGGGCTTTTTGGTACTAAAGTGATCACATTTTCATTAAAATTGATACTGAAGTAATCACTTTTTAACAACGATTGACACTAAAGTGATTATTTTTTTACAATGACTGGCATTGAAGTGATTACTTTTTAACTTGCTACACAATGTCATTTGGAGATTATATGTTGATTATGCATGCCGGCAAGCCACGTAGGATTGAGAAATTAATAAAACATTGCCACGTCAAATTTCTGGCAATTCAAATCGGAGTTGGCACTTAAATAATTTTATTTTTTTAAAAAAAAAAAGTGGCACTTAAGTGAGCTAACGAAAAGTTGTGGTATTAAAGTGAGCACCGTACACAAGTTAAGGCATTTCTAGTGTTCTTCTCCCTTTGAACATAATTGGAAAATGATATAGATATATCAAAACTAGAATATCTTTTTTTCTCTTTTTCCTATCTCGTTACCTATTTTTATTTTCTTTGCTGGGTTATACACATAATGTTGTTCTATTTCTTTATATTATTCATTATGGAATAAAGAAGAAGATTTGTTGTATCTTGGAAGAATAACCACTAGAGCCTTATGTAATGAGTTTCATATTTCAAGAGGCGGAATTATCCTTAAGGACAGTACTCGCATGTTTTAGATGATTATTATTTTTTATCTTCTAATCATTTCAAGGTATTTCCAACAATTATTATTATTATTTTAATATTAATCTAATATTTTTCCACCAATAGCAACCTAAACATAAATAAACTCTACAGAACCAACCTAACGACAAAGGAATTCGACAACTTCACACGGCAAGCTTTGAACATTGTGGAGGCGTCAGTAATAGACGATCCCGACCACCTAAGTCGTTGGTAACAGAGACCCGGAGACGCGAACCATGCCCTTTCCAAATTAATTAGATTTTCTCCCGTGCACGTCGTCGGTTCTGATTTGTTTAGTGGAGGGTTTTAGAAAGTGGGGATCATTCCATAGGAGTGATTTTTAAGTTTGATGAAATCCATGCATGCGTCGAAGTCACCGTAAGACAATAAATGTTTGGGGAAATTAACAGGGAGATTCTATATAGGTTGGGCAGAAACCAAGGCACACGCACAATGTTGGGAACAAACGATGAGCTTTCTGAACTTGGCACCCCTGCTTGCTGCTGTTGGATGATCTTTTTTTTTTTTTTTTTTTTTTTTACCAAAACATTTAAGCTAACAGGATATGTTTAGATGTGAACGAAATCACGTCATAGAGATCACTGGGAGGCGGCGAAAATGGGTATAATAGCGGGAACAATAACTCGGAGAAAATTGAGAGGGTGTTGGGATTTGAACCGTCGACATGTACTCTAATATCATGTTAGACAAACTGGTTTTTTTCAAAAGTTTAAGCCGTCGAGAGAACGTGTTTACAAAGTGCTCATAATGCGTTTCTTAACAACAATCATGTGGGTTGGAGCCTTATATGATGCATATGGACGGATTAGTCGATCAAAGGTTTGGATGTCTTGTAATATCTAGTATGTGCACACGCGCACGTATAAGTGATTTTGTATTGTATTCTTGGCGAGGAGAGTTCATACATGTACTGATCCCTATTAATCAAAAAGACAATATTTATGTAGATACGAAGGTGATGATATGCAGACGAATTCAAATTTTAAGGAATTTCATAATCATCTCATAAGTTATTACCACAGCCCACAATATCGAAATACCCCAAGAAAAGTGTTTTTCTCCACAATTCAGCGTGCGAAAATTCATCATAACTTTAAAAGGATAATATATTTTTTGCACTTAGAAAAGGGAACATTTTTTAAACCTAATCTAACTATAAGAAAAGAAAATTTGAGAAACTAAAAATATAGACGCGCGGCCGTGTGCCCTAATTAGCAATTGATGCGCCCTCCAAATACGCTCTTTCTCCCACCAGAAATAAACATTTTTTAAGTTTCGTGGACCAGACATTTGCGTTATTTTGAAGAAATCGAAGCTAATAAAAAAAGGCAAAAATGAAGGAAAAAAAATTATTAAAATAAACCATAAAAATCCGTGATTTAATTACTAGCGAATAAACGGTCAGAACAGAAGTCCCTGCCGTCCGGGGCTGTAAATTTGCGTGGGAATCCGAAGCGGCAATGGCCCTGATTTGATCAGTTTATCACATGATCTGCGAGCGGCTTTCGCGCTCGAACAGACGAAGAGCTGGAGGGCTTATCTACAGACCGAAATGCATCATTTCAGCTACGACACGACCACCATCCATGATCAACATTGTTAAATCCTCTTCTCGTTGTATCTTTTTCCAAAGAGGGAATTATAATAACTACTGGTTCTTGCATGACATGAATAGTTTTCATCTTCTTCGAGAGATGACACTCCACTTCCAAAGCACTACGGCGCAACTGGGAAAGAGCTTGTGTAGCACGACGTGCAGGACGGTACTTGTCTCTCTCTCTCTCTCTCTCTCTCTAGACATCGGACTTCGAGTTAGAGGAGAGAAAGTGTTTAGAAAGTCACGAGACAATTGTATAACAGGGAGAGATTTTTTAAAAGCTCGGAAGCTACCCTTGCATGGGCAAAGCCGAGGATAATATAGGTGAATAGCATGTGCACATGATATTTCAAAAGACGAAAGTAATACAAACGGTAGGCAGGGCCAGACCACGCATATACCTTGTAAGATGCCTTTTCATATAGAAGGATGATAATGAAGCTCTGTAGCGAAAAGTAATGGCTATTTTATCAATAATGATTTTGTTTTTATAATATGGAATTTCATTTCAAGAGAGTAAATGTCATGCTTACAAAATAACTTGTGAACCTTGTTAACTAGTTGAGATGTCAACCGAGAAAGTTACATATATGGTTTTTCTCTAAACATGACAATGTAAGAATGGCATGAGAAATCAAAGTATGTAATCAAGCACCTCAAACACGCCAGTCTACTCTTTAAATTCCTATGGACCAATCCAAGGGGCTATATCATCTACATATATAGTGACCACATTAAAAATTATGTTTGGAATTTGATTTTTTGATTCTCTCCATGTTTTCTATAATTGTGAAAGATTTACTTGTCCTGATTGGTATTAGAAAATCTAGTTACTTGGAGATTAACTTGTCAAGAGGGTTGCAAGAGTTCTTTGTGATATTAGAGAGAAAGGATATTGAGATTTTCCCAAAAGAGGCTCGTTGTGAATTAACTGGTCGTAATTGGGATTTGAAAAACAATGAAAGTATTGAGGTGATTAATCATAGTTTTAACATCCCCCGCTAATTGATTCTATTCGTAGTTGTCCGTCACTTTTTTGCATAACCCAGATTACATTAACGGAACCTAGTAATTGAACTCCTAACCGATTTGATTCCTGTTTTATTTTAATTGTGTCCAATTGACTTGATTTCTCAACAAGTGATGGCTGAAACAATGATTGATTGGTGGCCCTCTTGACGTATCAAATGTTTAATGAACGTCTCAAAAAAGGAACCTCGTAGAGACCATCGAAGTTATTGGGTGAAGATTGACATCACGGTTTGATCAAGCGACAGAAGCCTTGCGTGAAGGGGCAAAGCTGTAATGTAGCAACGATATCCCGAGGTCGGTGCCAACATGGCTGCTCCATGTGTGAATCTAGATGTGCCGGTCGGTGCTGTTGCGATGCATGGCAATGAGGTAGAGATTCAAGTTGCAAATGGCCCATTGCATAAGGCTGGCATAAAAGGCAAATTAATTGAGATGTATGTGTGAGGATGTAATGTAAAAAAAAACCTTATATCAAAGAACTAATATGATGTGGAGGCGCCGTTAATATTTTAACTTGCCCACCATCCATTTAAGCTTATAACTAAAATTGTGACCAAATATTAGTAAGCTCCGATTTGGGATACCTCTTGGTGATCTCTTTAGGTTGAAGTATTGGACTTGAAGGCCCCCATGCAAAGTCATACGCGCCACACCTCACTCGTGGCTATGCTATTGCTCGAAAATTTGTTAGAAAAGTGTAAGAGAAGTCCAATACCTTATATTAGGGAGATCAAAGTAGAATCTAAACTCAAGCCTTTTGACGCACCTATCCCCTACGCCAAATCATTTGAGCAATTTAGGTATGGCTAACCTAATTATGCATTAGCATTTGCTCTTCTATACTCCAACTCTACTATACACGATTCCTCTTTGTCTTACACCCCGACGCTTACATAGCAACAAAAGCAAGAACACAAAAACTTGTAATAACTTCAAATTATGCCAATGTGTCTAATTAGTGGAAAACCATCGATTTATAAATTATTTTTCTAAAAATATCGGTTCTATGACTTACAAAAATAAATGAAGAAATATATTTAATCATCAATGGAATTGTTTAGACATTTATTGTTATTAACCGTGGTAACATATTTTTTATAAATTTTTCTAAGTGATACAAATAATCATATATTATATCCAAATCATTCAATTTTTCATGAAATAAATGCACTTATGTCAATATGTTTTTGCCTCACGAATTTTCTTAGAAAAAGGATAGACATTAGATAAGAGTTGCCGGACCTGAGTAAGTCCTTAAAATACTCAAGGAAGAAACAGGCGGGATAACCGCCCTGGGGTGGGAATCCTTGCGCTGTCCTCCATATTCCCTCTCTGTCGGGAAGACAAAGATAGACATAGAATTAGGGGGTCTCTCGGTGGGGAGGGTAGACTCCACGTCAGAGCTTGCTCTGGCTACCGCCGGGTAGGGTGGTATAGTAGCCACTTGCGCCTGAGGTGAGGGAGGGTGGGTAAAATGCTTGCTGTTGTGTTAGAAAAAGGGCAGACATTAGATAAGAGTTGCTTCCTCCGGAGTCCGGACCAAGTACCCATGACAAATTAAACAATTAGCATGCACTCGTGCACTAACGAGGCCAAGTGTACGGGTCATCCACATATAAATCAACCTACTCTCACCGAAGATCTAATCATCTCCATTCTCAAGACTCCTCTCTGCTCATATATTCACTTGCCTTCATGAAGATCTATCCCAGCATTCTTGCTGCCATCTTCGTCTCGTTCCTCATCCTCGACAGCACCCTTTTGGTTTGCACTGCGTTTTCCGTTAACCCTGAACCCAAGAACACTCCGAGAAACATTGCACCACGGAGGCTCCCGATGTTTTCAGCTTGTAACCGTAGCTCTGATTCCACGGTTATCAATTCTAGCGAGCTGAAAGGGGCGACGACATTGGAAGATCAAAGAGCTGCGAAAGCCGTGGAGGCGAGCCTGAGGAGAGTCCCACGAAGCGCGCCAAATCCTACGCAGAACAAGTGAAGCTTTTTTTGCAGCGACTGCATCAATATCTGCATCCTTGCTATGAACGTTAGCTGGATCGAGCGGACAAGAGCTGTCAACGATTGCTACGAACTTTTTGGGTTTATCCTTTTTCTTGTTTCGATCCATGTCCTGTTCTTGAAAGGTTTTCACTTTCTTTTCATTTTGCTAAGGTCGTTCAAAGTTGTTGATGCATGTTTTTTAACACCTTAAACGAGCTTCTGTAATATGGAACAACATCGGTAAGGCTCGTGTCGGAACTTCTATTTTTCTGTGGAGTCGAAGTCAGTTCGCTATATTTCCTAGCATGTGATTAGCTTAATCTAGTTAACCTACATTGTGGCTGCACTAACTGTGTCCTAAAAATACACTCATCGGAATGAAGCATTATCATCTCACTTTGCTCGTCTTGTGTGGGTATCTTCGATTTTCAGGGAAATTTGTCAATTGATCATAAACCTATCATATGGATGCCAATTCAATTCTAAACTTTCCAATTTTGCCAATTTACTCTTAAACTTTTACACAAAATTCCAATATAGTCATTACAACCAAGTTTCGCCGAAGATTGATTATGCAACGGTGTATCACATGTGACAGCCGACAATGACTGGATGATGTTGACACCTAAAATTTTGGGATTTGATTTTGCTAAATTAAAAAATAATAATAAAAAACAATCACATGGCATATAGGTTTAGGAAATTTTATTTTTGTTATATTTTGTTAAGATTTTTCATAGATTTAGGTAATATATATCGAAAGATGCATTTTTTGTGCAAAAGGGAATTTTTTCTATCAAATATGCAAAAAATATTGCGCGGGCTAAAATGATATATTCAATGGAATTTTACGTGAGCAAAATTGGCAATGAAATATACCACAAAAGTACGTTTTCTTTTGTGTATAAAAGGGTCGCGTACGATAGTCTTAGAGGGGGTGGCTTTTCATTCGGTTCTTTGGGGGGGCTTTTCATTCGGTTCTTTGGGGGTGATTCGTTTAAGGGTTTTGCAGGTTTGCTTTTCGAGGTAAAAGAAAATTGGATAAAAGAGAGGGGAAGCCGTCCGCCGGTCTTCGAGAGGAGAGAGGAGAGGAGCGCCGGCTCTTCCCCTTCTTTTTCTTCTGACCAATAGCAGAAGAAAGGACAAAAAGCAAGAGCAAAAAAGAGACAGGAGAGAAGACGTGAAAGAGAAAGGAGGAAAAGATTAAAAAAAAAAGGGAAAAAGAAGACTTTTGGGTCTTCTTCGTGAACTCTCCCCACCGAAATCCAAGAGTCCGCCTGCGCCTGCAACTCTCCATCCCCGACGCCCGTGAAGCCCGCGTCGCACCACCGCGCGAGCCGTTCAGCCCGCCGCGCCTCAACCTCCGATCGCCTCCTGACCTGAAGACCCAAAGCCGTTGCGACCGCCGTGCCGATCGCGCCGTTCCGCGAGCTCCGAACGCCGCCCCTTCATCGACGAGCGGAGACCCACCCCGGACGACCCATCGTCGCGCCCGAGTGACGCCTAGCTTCGCCCGCAATCTGCCAGCTCAGCCCCGCGCCCGAGCGACGCCCAGCTCAGCCCCGCGCCCGATCCAATCGCGCCGGAGCTCCGACGCCAGTGATTCCCCTTGCCGTGCCAAGGAACGTGCTGCCCCCTTATCTTCCTTAGGTAGTTTTTCTTTTTTTTTATTATTTTTAGATTATTTTACTTTACTTTTAGTTAATTTTATCATTAGTGTTTAAAGTGAATTTTGTGAGGTGAGTTTTAGTTATAATTGTTATAGGCATTATCCATAGGAATTGTTCCTAAAGTTATTGTAATTATTTAATTTGACCCGTAAGACGTCGGGTCATCTTTTTAATTATGATAATTTTTGGGGTTTGTCTATGATATATTAACTGTTGAATTAATCTAATTATTAATTTGATCCGTAAGATTTCGGATTAGATTTTTAATTATTTTGATTTCTTGTCATGATGTTCAGGGTTAAAATATTCGTTAATTTGACCCGTGAGATAACGGGTTATTTTTTCGTTTATTTTGATCCTCTATTTGTTTGAATATCTTGCTTGTTAGATTTAATGTTTGTTTTAGATTATCACTAAGAAAAATCAAAAGATATTTGGATTAGGATTTCAATTGATTCTAGAATATTTCTGGTTATTTCGCATATCTAGAATAGGGATCTTATTTCGAATTTAGAAAACACAAAAAAAAAAATGCATTCATTTAGGTTGTTAGTTTTTTATTTGAATTGCACGTTTAGTTATGTGTTAGTTTTAATTTCGAATTTCATAAAGAAAAACAAAAAAAACATTGTGCATATTAGGTCAGAATTGCATGTTTCATCTTTAATTTAGATCATCTTTAGGATAGATTGCATTTTAAAAATAGGAACATCAAATGCACGTCATTTAGTTTATTTAAGTTCATTTAATTAGAACTTTCATGTCATTAGATTAAGTCATTCAATAAATGTCACGTGACATATAGCTCGCATATTAAATTGCATTTTGCATGTCATTTTAGTTGAGATAATTTTGTATGTCATTGCATCGCATTGCATGTTATTATAATTAGATCATTTAGATTGCATTTAATTATTGCATTTCTTCATATTATATAATTTAAGTCATGCCGTCATGTCATATTAGGTTATTAGCATGCATCGCATGATTTTCATTAAAAAAAGTGAAAAAAAAAATTGAAATTGCGTGTTAATTAGAAATCATATCTAGGATTGTCTATATGATTTTTGATCTAACAACGCAGAGATCTTTCGTTGCTTTAAGCTATGTCCTGCATTATTTTATTCGTTTTCTCGGGTGTTAAATTGGTTGTTTGTGCACTCGCATGATCGCCTCACACGTTAGGAAAATGAATTAAAATCAGATCAAGCTGCCTGCAAAACATTTTTTTGAAAATTAAAAAGAAATGGTACCGAAAGGGCACTAGGATAGTCTAGTGTAATCAAGTCCCCGTACCCTTAGTCTCGGTTCGTAGGAGTAAGATAATCCTCCCGTTATTTTATTTAGGTGTCTAATCGACCTACCCCAAATTGATTAGTGGCGACTCTAGATAATAATCTTTTGCATGTTAAAATCCTAAGTCGCGATTTGGTATGGGCTTGGGAGAGCCCGAGCTAAGCTTAAAGGCTTAGTAGTCCATCAACCTAGTTTTAGGTGACAAACCCGAAAAATTGGGTCGCGACAGCTTGGCGACTCCGCTGGGGACTTGTTATCAGTGGACTTAGGCCAATTTTCTTTTTTAAAAAATGTTTTTGTTTGGCAGCAAGGATCCCAGGTACGTCCCTAACATTTTTAAGGTGTTAAATGTTTTTGCAGATTGGGAGGTATAAGGGGAAGTGTTTGCTAACCCCTGTTTTGTAGGGAGGTGTAGGAATGAATGGTTTACTTGCACATATGAAGTGTTGCTTGCATTTAAACTGTTGTGCATGCTTTATTGTTTTAACACTACACTATTCGCACACACAACCTGCGGTCCGACCTGGGCTGCGATAGGATTTCTAGGATGGTGTTGAGAAGTATACTTCCTCCAAAGCGAGACTGCTATGTAGAGGTTGAGCTTCTCTTCCCCGAAATTTTTTCATGGTGTCGAAATGTGTTTTGTCCATATCCGCGAGACTGCGTGACTATTGGACATTCCATTCGGCGAGCCCGGAGTTAAGGGGACCTGAAGTTAATGCGAGACCGCAACGATCGAGATCACCCTCTTAGCTCCACTTTGTTAAGCCTTTTAGATAGAAATCGAGCCTCACGTCTCATGCGATGTGTCTATGTGATTGTCATCTATTTTCGGTGAAAGTAAGTTGTCTAAATTTTTGCAATTTACTTACTTTATTGTAATTTTTGTCGGCCCATGACATTAGGTTTCGTCGTTAGTTTTGTTTTATATGCAATGGGGAAAACCGACGTGCAATTCATTTCCGCTCCCAAAAAAGAGCTCAAGATGTGGTTGGACCAGCTAGATCAAGATGGCCAGAGATATGTGAAAGCTAGGATCCCCGACTTCTCCCATTGCTAGAGATCAACGTCCACTCGGTGTGATACAAGCGCTCCCTCATTTCTGGTGTCCAGACTTCCACCTTCATATTTGGTGAGTTCGAGCTGACTCCAACACTTGAAGAATATAGTGTTGCCATTGGAATGCCTTTGGAAAAGGAACTCGTTAGACCGCCTATCGGCATAGATTCTATTTCTGAATTATCACAATTTTTAGAAATTGAAACCGAAAGAGTAAGGAAGGTTGTCAAAGCCAATTGTTTGGCATGCCCTTTCTCATTTTTGGAAGAGTGTTTTGCAAATCAACCAATGATTTCAAAAGCTAGGATCTTCATATTAGCATTTTTCGGACTAATCGTTTTCCTTATCGAAGAAATGCTATTAATCCTTCAATTTCATATGTGGTTAATCGTGTTTGCAATGGTTTAAATTATGTTAATATGGTTTTAGCTGAAACATTTTTGTCATTAAACCGTTTCAAACAAAATGAGGAAAAGACCATGCGTGCCCTCCCCGAACTTTTGCAAATATGGTTTTTCTCACACATAAAAGGTTTTGGGCACCTTATGAAACAACTTAAGATTGATGATTTAAGGCATCCCATACAAAAATTTGCGGTCTTGGAACGTTTTTCTCCGAATAAACAATATGCCCGTTGGGTTAATTTTTGAGAAATCCTAGGCCCAAGGCATTCCTATGGCATACTAAATGGCTTCATGTTGAGGAGGCCCGTTTCTCTCACAAGTATGATGGGCCAATTCCGTTGCTGGGCCTTTCGGTGCTACCTCCTATTACCCATATCGGGTGGCCCGTCAGTCTGAGCTCTTCAAGAAGTTCCTCCACTCCTCAAGACAGAGTTATTCCAAGTCCGTTTTGTTCGTACGGATTATGATTATTTCAACGAGGTCCAGATGATCATTGCTGCATGGAATGAATGCCATCTAGAAAAGATTCTGATGCCCAAGAGACTGAAAGGCAAGGAGGAAATCCACCATGCGTCGACATTCTACATCCAACAACACCGGATTCCCGATGCCTTACGCCCGGTGGTCCCTGATGTGACCGAGAAGCCTACTCAACGAGCACAAATTGAGCATCTTAAGCGGAAAGTGGAAATGCTTGAAGCTGAAAATAAGAAGCTTCGAAAGACGTTGGAATCCCGAAAGCATATAAAATGAAATGTTTTGAATTTTTAGTTCAATGTTTAGAGGATTGAATTTCAATTTTTAGTTCATTGTTAGGAAGTTTGACTTCATATTTCAAGTGAATTTTGAATAAAATCAGGCGATTAGACCATTTGTCATGGGCCATTTTCCTATCTTGTCACTAGTTCTTACATTATCTTATTTTCATTAGGTGACAACGGATCCTCCACGTTCGCCCATTATTACGCGATTAAGAGCTAGAATGGCCGACCAATCAGAAATGCGTGATCGTATGTTTGCTGTGGAAACTCAACTCCAACAAGTGCTCGCCTCTCTACAGCTTGTGACGGATCAACTCCAGTTCCTCCAAGTAAATCCTACAACTGCACCTGCTCTTCCTCAAATAACTATCCCGAAGCAAACAAACAAGGTTGACGACGACATGCCCGAGTTGGAAGATGACTCGATCCTTGTTAGAAAGACCAAGCTCGACAAACATTCCAAAGACTCGATCATGATGAACGCTTCTCAAAGCTGGAGGAAAAATTGAAACAACTACAAGAGTCGCAGAAATCACTCCCGTTCGACCTATCGGTGTATGAGAAGGTCAACATGCCAAAGAAATTCAAGATGCCGGATTTTGAGAAGTATGATGGTACTTCCTGCCCAAAAGCTCATTTGCGGATGTATCACGTGCGTATGGCCCAATATGTCAAGAACGAGCCCCTCATGATCCAATCGTTCCATGCGAGTTTGACTGGGCCTGCACTAAACTGGTATGTCATGAAAAATGTGAACCTTCTCGACACTTGGAATGAAGCGACCGACGCATTTCTCAAGCAATACAAGTTCAACATGGATATTGCACCTTCTCGAGAGGATCTTGAGAGGATGGAGAAAAAGAGGAACGAGTCGTTCAAAGAGTATGCCGTGAGATGGCGAAATGGCAGCTCAAATTACTCCCGAGCCTGCGATAAGGAGTTGATGAAGTTGTTTGTCAAAACTCTCCCGTCTGAGTTCCGTAACCCGATGGCCAGCACGTATGTGGAAAACTTCAATCAGCTTATTCCCGTGGGAGAACAACTCGAAGTAGGGATAAGGGAAGGATGGTTTGCTGAACCATCCAGTAAAAGATTCACTGCCAAGAAGGAGAAGGGAGCGGCTGCGGATGTGAATGTGGCTTATAGCCAAGAAAATGTCAAACGTGCCCCAGGCTATCCAAATGAATCGAGACAACCCCAAACTGCTGGCCGTCAACCATTTAATAGGAGACAATTCTCTCCTCTCCCGGGTCTCCATCCCAAGTGCCGACGATCCTCCGAAAGAAAGGTTTGCTTACTAGTGAACCAAAGCGTCCTAACCGTGAAAGCAATCGCAGCTACGACCCGACAAAGAAATGTGACTACCATAGCGGAGAACTCGGGGCATTCAGCGATGAGTGTTTCACCCTCAAGCACAAGATCCAAAACCTCTTAGACACGAAAATCTTTTCGTTTCAAACTGCTCAGCCGAATGTCCAGAAGAATCCACTACCCGAGCATGAGGGTACGGTGAATGCTATCCTCGAGCATGAAGTCGGTCGAATCGAGGACTCGAAGGTGCACGTGGCAGATGCTTACAACGGACTGGTAAGAGCTGGATATTATCCAGGTCAAGAAAATGTTCCCCTATCGCTGATGAAGGAAAGAATTGCCCAAATGGTGGATGACGGCATCATCGTATATGCTGACCGTAACTGCGTAGTTTCCACTATTTCACACATCATCATCGATTGGGAGGAGGAGCAGGCTGTGCTCAATATTGATAAGGAAGAAGTTGATCCTTCGCTTGCGGATATGCCTCCGCTGGAAGATGCATTTGATGAGGAGATTGTGATTGAGATACCTCAACCATATGAGTATGTCAACAACAAAGCAAAGTGCCTTGGTCTTATGACTTAGATGTCGATCTTGTTACAAGGTGCGGTCGAACCTATGGTCAAGCCGGTGCTCAAACTACGAGGCCGAGTCACCGATAAAGAGGCTAAGGAATTTCTGGCTGTAATTAAAGCAAGTGAGTATAATGTGGTCGATCAATTGCGAAAGATGCCCGCCGATCTCTTTGCTCGAGCTTCTCCAAACATCCTCTGTGCATCAAAAGTCACTAATGAAAGTGTTGAGTGAAATCCATGTGCCAGAGACAGTTGAGGCGGACAAGTTGGAAAAATTTGTGGGATCAATCCTTCTTAAGGATTTGATTACCTTTTCTGATGAAGAATTCCCTCTTGAAGGCCGGGGACATAACAAAGCACTTTACATATCCGTTAAACACAAGTCTTCTCATGTGTCTCGAGTGCTCCTTGATAATGGGTTTGCTCTGAACATATGTCCATTAGCCACTCTGCACCGCCTCAAGGTAGACTGTCAAAGATACATCTTTGCGATGACCTCGCACGAGCTTTTGATGGCACAAAGAAGGAAGTACTCGGAGAAATCCGTCTCGACATACAGATAGGGCCAGTCGTCTTCAACACTCCCTTTCAAGTGTTGGACATCCCTACCGCATTCAATTTCCTGCTAGGTCGTCCATGGATACACACTGCTGGAGCAGTACCTTCAAGTCTACATCAAGCTGTGAAATTTGTGATTGAAATGAAGCTGGTTACCGTATATGGTGAGGAAGACCACCGGATCTATCATGAGACAGCTATCCCCTATGTAGAGCCAGATTCCGAGCTCGAATCAAGTTACCACTCATTTGAGTTGGTATCCACCATACATGCTTCTCGAGGTTCATCACCGCCCATTCCTGAAGTTTCAGATGCCGCCCTTATGGTAGGAAGAGTAATGGTCGGAAATGGTTTTGTTCCTGGCAATGGTCTTGGAAGAAATGGTCAAGGCATTCAAAGCGCTATTGAAACCCCTCAAAGGTCCCGTTCGGCTGGTTTAGGGTACCATGGAAGAGGTGGAGGAAGTTCAAGAGGACGAAGACAAGGAAGGCAGAACCGGCCACTTGGTCAAGGGCGAGGGAGGCAAAACTCGCTACCCCCGAGCATTCATGAGACATTCCCCGGTCCTCCCATAATGATGCAGGATGAAGCAGATACCCTAGGGCAGCCTAGTGGCAAATTTGATTACCTGGTGAAGTATTCGGCCCCTCCCAGCTACTATGTTGATCCTCGTGAGATAGTCCCAGATGGATGGGATGGCATGGATAATCTGACACCCTCGGAGACAGAAAAGTCTGGAGATGCATTGGAATGAATCACTAGTCTCTTCGATGACGTCTTCATAGGGACCATTGATGAAGGACCTCCGGAGGAGATGGGCTCTGGCCCACGAGAGTAACTCATTTACTGCTTTCTCACATTCCCCTGCGCGGGAATTTTTATCGCTTTCTAGGGCTTGTTTTTGATTTCTTCTTTTTCGCTTTATTTTTAGGGCTTGAAAATTGCATTTCCATTCAATAAATGTAATTGATTGATGAATATCAATAAAATTACAAGTTTTATTTTGAGGGCATGATGAAGTACACCAAACTAGCCCGGTGATGATATCCAACCGATAAAAAAAAAAAAAAAAAAAGAAATCCAAGGAGAATTCCGAGGCCCGGACTTCATCATGCTTTCTCGTGTCAAAATATTTCAAAAAAAAATGCTTTTACCAAAATTCTTTTTAAAATAAATAATAATTTAGATGACTCGTTTGTTTTTCTAATTTATTCACTTCATGTTTTCAGAACAGTTTTGTGGCGTACAAAGGCATGGAAACGGTCCGATCCAATGCAACGAATGATGATATGGATAATCTCAAGGACTTGATTGAAGATTCCATTGAGGTGCAGCGAAGCTGGGAACAACATGAAAGAGCCGGGGCTCTCACATCCGAGCAGACTGTCACTATTAATTTAAGTGACGCGAGAAGAAGCTAAAGAAGTTAAAATTGGGGCAAATCTCCCTAAAGATGAAGCCGAGCACCTAATTCAACTACTAAAGGAATATCGGGATATCTTTGCATGGACTTATGCTTGACATGCTTGGTTTAGACCCATCGATTGTTGAGCATTGCTTGCCTACTAATCCGGACGTGCCACCTAAGAAGCAAAGACTTCAAAGAACTAAGCCCGAGCTCTCGAAGAAGATAGAGGAGGAGGTGATGAAGCTTCTAAAGGTGGGATTCATTGAAGTCTCACAATACCCTGAATGGGTGGCCAACATTGTGCCGGTAATGAAGAAGGATGGTCGAGTCCGAGTTTGTGTCGACTATCGAGATTTGAACAAGGCAAACCCAAAAGACGATTTTCCGCTCCCTCACATCGATGTCCTCGTGGATAGTACCGCCGGATTCGAACTATTCTCCTTTATGGATGGGTTTTCCGGATACAATCAGATAAGGATGAAAGAGGAAGACAAGGAGAAGACTGCATTTATCACCCCGTGGGGGACCTTTCATTACAAGGTCATGCCCTTCGGACTCAAGAACGCTGGGGCAACTTACCAACGAGCCATGGTAACACTATTCCATGATATGATGCATCAGGAGATTGAAGTCTATGTTGATGATATGATTGCAAAGACCCGGCCCGGAGGAAGTCATATGGAAACCCTGAAGAAGTTGTTTGACTGACTTCGCGAATTCAAGCTTCGGCTAAATCCCGCTAAATGCGTATTTGGGGCAACATCTGGTAAATTATTTGGATTTATTGTAAGCAATAAAGGGATTGAGATCAACCCATCTAAGGTTAAGGCCATATGTGAGCTACAACCTCCATCAACGGTGAAAGAAGTTCGGAGTCTTTTGGGAAGGCTGAATTACATAGCCCGGTTCATTTCTCAACTATCTGAAACAAAGCAAAGCCATTCTTCAAACTACTAAAGAAGAATGCACGAATCAACTGGGATGACGAGTGTCGAGAGGCGTTCGACAAGTTGAAGCAAAGATTTGATGAATCCACGGTTCTTGTCCCACCATCACCGGGGCATCCCTTGATTCTCTACCTCACCATCCATAGTGAATCATTGGGTGCGATGTTGGCTCAAGAAAGTCCTGTTGATAAAAAGAACGAGCCATCTACTATCTGAGTAAGAAGTTCACTATATCAGAGTTGAAGTATTCTGATGTTGAGAAGACTTGTGCCGCATTGGTATGGGTATTGCATAGATTGCGACAATACACATTGCATTACAGACACTTTCGTGACAGAAAATGACCCCGTTAAGTACTTACTTAATCAGCCGGCACGGTGGGTAAGTTGGCCAAATGGCAAATCTTGATTTCCGAATTTGATGTGCAATTCATGCCACAAAAGTCGGTTAAGGGTCGAGCAATCGCGATCTATTGGCCGAGAATTCAGGCATCTCTAACAACAATGACAATTTCCTTGATGACCGTGTCTTGAGTGTAAATGAAGACTCATGGAGGATGTTCTTTGATGGAGCTGTAAACTTGTCGGTTGCAGTGACTGGGGCGGTTCCGATATCCCCGGATGGTCAACATTATCCGGTAGCTGCGAAATTGACATTCCCATGCACCAACAATGTAGCCGAGTATGAAGCTTGCATCCTCGGACTTCAAGCCGCAATCGAGATGGGTGTGACTCAGTTAATGGTATTCGGAGATTCAGCACTAATCATACTACAGACTGTAGGTGAGTGGAAGACCAAGGATGCCAAATTGCTCCCATACCATCGGTATCTAGAAGGTCTCATGAAGCAATTCAAGGAAATTTCATTTGAATACTTACCAAGGTCTCACAATCGGTTGCTGATGCACTTGCAACTTTATCATCTATGTTGCAAGTTACTGACGGATTAGAAGTCGAGCCATTGAAAATAGAAGTTTTGCCAAAGCCGGCTTACTGTATGATCATAATTGATGAACCTGATGGAAAACCATGGTATTACGATATCATGAACTACATTAAAAGGCAGGAATTTCCTGAAGGAAGCACTCCCGCTGATAGGAGGTACATCACAAAGATGGCCTCAAAATTCTTCGTCAGTGGCGAGAATCTCTATAAGAGATCCTATGATTCATCTTGTTGCGATGTGTAAGGGCAAATGAAGCTACTCAAATCATGCAAGAAGTGCACGAAGGGATATGTGGCCCTCACATGAATGGGCATATGATGGCGAAGAAGATTATGAGATTAGGCTACTATTGGCTCACATTAGAAAGTGACTGCATCAAGCATGTACGAAGTTGTCACCGCCGCGATTCATGGTGATAAAATAAATGTTCCTCCAACCGAGTTGCACCCGTTTTCCGAGCCATGGCCTTTCTCGATGTGGGGATTGATGTGATTGGCCCAATCAATCCTAAGGCTTCAAATGGGCATCGATTCATTTTGGTGGCGATAGACTATTTCTCCAAATGGATCGAGGCTACATCATTTGTGAATGTCACCGCCCGCAATGTTGTGAAGTTCATCAAACGTGACATAATTGCTCGCTATGGCGTCCCTGAAGCAATTGTCACTGACAATGGGACGAACTTGAACAATAAACTCGTCGACACGTTGTTCAGCGAATTCAAGATCAAACATTTGAATTCGTCCCCTTACCGCCCCCAAATGAATGGGGCTGTTGAAGCAGCTAATAAGAACATTAAGAAGATCTTGGCTAAGACAGCCGAGAATTATCGAGATTGGCATGACCGGTTACCTTTTGCACTAATGGCATATCGGACATCGATCCGCACTTTTACCGGGGCAACCCCTTTTGCTTTGGTGTACGGCATGGAAGCTTGAGTTCTACCCGTGGAGGTGGAGATTCCTTCCCGAGAATTTTATCCCAAGTGGACTTGTTTGAGGCTGGATGGATGCAAAGCAAAGACTTGAGCAGTTAAACTTGATAGAGGAGAAAAGACTAAAGGCTCTTTGTCATGGCCAAACTTATCAGCAAAGAGTTGCCGGATCCTTCAACCGAAAGGTACGACCAAGACATTTTGAAATAAATGATCTTGTTCGAGAAAGCTGTTGCCAATTTTTCCAGATCCCGGGGGCAAGTTTGCTCCGAATTATGGCGGCCCATATGTGGTGAAGAAGGTACTTCCTGGAGGTGCCCTGATTTTGGCAGAAATGGATGGTCGTGAGTTCTCCACTCCAGTTAATTCGACGTAGTCAAAAGTACTACCCATAATAGAATTTTCAATTTCATGTCTTGAACTGCAAGTATTTCTATGATGAATAAAATGCCTCAATGAGTTGAATTATTCAAATTTGTCATAAATCTTGCATTTTTCTTCCTTGATGAATTGTGTGAGATAAATTGAATGTGTCAAATGGAATACCTTTGAATGATGAAAGGCAAGCCTTGTTCCATACACTTTTCATACACAAATCCCAGTGAGTTGTGTGAAAAATTCCATGTCTGCAAGGAAAAGGGTGATCTCGCAAAGGGTACGCCATCCAAGGTGATGAGAGGCAATTTTTTCCTCTACTTGAAACACTACAGATATATCCATCGTTTAGCCCTTTGAGCCCATACACATGACGAGTTCTTTAAATTATCCCTTTCAAGGATCATCCCACATTGGGATAGAGTTGGAACAAATGATAGGAATTTTCTTACTCACACTTGCATCAATCTTTGAGTATTGCTTTTGCAGTGAAACTTATGTGTTAATTTAAGTGCCTTAGGACGACGAAGAGCAGTTCTTTCTTTATCCTATACACTTTATCCATTGCATAGCCCACTTGAGCCTATGAATTCATTTCACATTAAACCTAGTTGGTGATCATCCCCCACACTGGGGCAAAGCAAGAAAAGCAAACCACTCAAGTTGCATGGTTTACAATGCTGATAAAAGATGGAGGTTTTACAAGTCCAAAGAAAGTAAGTGCAAAAATGGGGCATGAAAAAGCAGTGTACCTGGTAAAAGCAAGGCCAATGCCCAGAAAAGGCAAAAAAAAAAAAAAAAAAAAAAAAAAAAAAAAAAATCAAGCTCTTGATGTAATGAGTCGTATCCCCTACAGAGCGGTACTAAAAAAAAAAAAAAAAAAAAAAAAAAAAATCCTCAATGGTGGAGGAGAAAATTGGTGGAAATGTTAAGATGATCACCAACTTTGACCCCTAAACACTTTTTGAGCCTAATGATCATTTCGTTTCTCAACCCATGAACCAAGCCTACGTTACGTCCCTTACAAAGTCTCTTCAGATTAGGGCACTTGAATTAACGTAAAAGTTCATATGTTCGAAAGTATCGCTTGAGGAAGTGTGAATAAGACGGTTTCTGCCTCATTTCGCATGTTTCTTGACTTGTAAACCCAAAGATAATTGCAGAATATCATTCATTTTTTCAATAGCCTTGACTCAAAGAGTCTCCTTTGCTAAGCCGTTGACCAAGCTCACATTACGGTCCCTGTTAAAGACCTCTCAGATTGGTAAGGTCGTACCACTTGCGAGATTGCTCAAACCCTTGTTTGACATGATGATGGTGAGATAGAGTGACTGTCAAGATCCTGCATCAAAGGCCAGGATAAAGCAGCCCTTTTAAAAGAGGATGAGTGAAAAGTCCTTTTAGACTGAAGGATCCCTTTTGACACATCCATGATGCTCATGCGTTCAAATTGGAATCATCGTTCGAGATCATTCCTATTGAAATTAGGATGATGCGTGGTTGATAGAAATTATTACGCATGAACCTTACTTGAATTAATGCATGTCTGCGATTGCAAATGCATATTGTCTCTCCCATGATCATGCTTTTGCAGGAGACATATCCCCAAGGAACAGAGATGTCACCAGGTAAGTATATCTCTACCCATTTCTCGACACTTGACTCGGTCAAGTTGTCCTTTTATATTATCCTGGCGTGCTTTTGTAGCCCAATGCCCATCTTTACAGGAGACATATCCCTAATGAGCAGAGATGTCACTTGGTAAGTATATCTCTATCTATACCTTAAATACTTGTCGTTGTACAGGTATTTTCACTTTTGAGTACTTTGACACTCGATGGAGTTGTCCCCAAAGATTTTTCTCCAAGTTGCAACGCCGGGCGACCGAAGAATGGTTCGGGTCCTAGCCAAGCAAAATCTCCGTTTAGGCGACCGTAGAATGGTACGGGTCCTAAACAACATTTATTGCTCGGAGCAACCGTAGAATGGTACGGGTCCTGGAAAAGCAATTTCCCCATTTAGGCGACCGAAGAATGGTTCGGGTCCTGAAAAATCAATTTTTCGTCAAGGCGACCGTAGAATGGTACGGGTCCTCGACAACCCCTATTCCTTATTCAGGCGACCGTAGAATGGTACGGGTCCTGGAAAATGAATCCCCGTTTAGGCGACCGTAGAATGGTACGGGTCCTAAACAAAACTTTTCTGCCATACTGGGCGACCGTAGAATGGTACGGGTCCTAGGAAAGCAGTTCCTTACAAAACTTTTCTGCTGTATTGGGCGACCGTAGAATGGTACGGGTCCTGAGAAAGCAACCCATTCCTGCCGTATTGGGCGACCGTAGAATGGTACGGGTCCCGAGAAAGCAGCTCCTTTCGCCATACCGGGTGACCGTAGAATGGTACGGGTCCTAGGAAAGCAAAGTATTGTCACAAAGTCGTGTTACTATTCTAGGCGACCGTAGAATGGTACGGGTCCTGGATAGGTAACACCCACTACCTCGAATTACTCTATCCTCCTCAAAGGTAAGTTATTCCAGGTAGGTTCATCTATCATTTGCATTAGTATTTCCATGCATCATATAAATTGCATTAAAAAATGGAATCCATGTTCCAACAAAAATCATTCATTGCATGAACATGACCAAAATTTAGGCTCAATTTGTCTTTAAAGGCAACCTCTGCGAGCTCGCCTTCAAAGAGGGCAGCTGTTGACACCTAAAATTTTGGGATTTGATTTTGCTAAATTAAAAAAAATAATAAAAAACAATCACATGGCATATAGGTTTAGGAAATTTTATTTTTGTTATATTTTGTTAAGATTTTTCATAGATTTAGGTAATATATATCGAAAGATGCATTTTTTGTGCAAAAGGGAATTTTTTCTATCAAATATGCAAAAAATATTGCGCGGGCTAAAATGATATATTCAATGGAATTTTACGTGAGCAAAATTGGCAATGAAATATACCACAAAAGTACGTTTTCTTTTGTGTATAAAAGGGTCGCGTACGATAGTCTTAGAGGGGGTGGCTTTTCATTCGGTTCTTTGGGGGGCTTTTCATTCGGTTCTTTGGGGGTGATTCGTTTAAGGGTTTTGCAGGTTTGCTTTTCGAGGTAAAAGAAAATTGGATAAAAGAGAGAGGGGAAGCCGTCCGCCGGTCTTCGAGAGGAGAGAGGAGAGGAGCGCCGGCTCTTCCTTCTTTTTCTTCTGACCAATAGCAGAAGAAAGGACAAAAAGCAAGAGCAAAAAGAGACAGGAGAGAAGACGTGAAAGAGAAAGGAGGAAAAGATTAAAAAAAAAAAGGGAAAAAGAAGACTTTTGGGTCTTCTTCGTGAACTCTCCCCACCGAAATCCGAGAGTTCGCCTGCGCCTACAACTCTCCATCCCCGACGCCCGTGAAGCCCGCGTCGCACCACCGCGCGAGCCGTTCAGCCCGCCGCGCCTCAACCTCCGATCGCCTCCCGACCTGAAGACCCAAAGCCGTTGCGACCGCCGTGCCGATCGCGCCGTTCCGCGAGCTCCGAACGCCGCCCCTTCATCGACGAGCGGAGACCCACCCCGGACGACCCATCGTCGCGCCCGAGTGACGCCTAGCTTCGCCCGCAATCGCCAGCTCAGCCCCGCGCCCGAGCGACGCCCAGCTCAGCCCCGCGCCCGATCCAATCGCGCCGGAGCTCCGACGCCAGTGATTCCCTTGCCGTGCCAAGGAACGTGCTGCCCCCTTATCTTCCTTAGGTAGTTTTTCTTTTTTTTTTTATTATTTTTAGATTATTTTACTTTACTTTTAGTTAATTTTATCATTAGTGTTTAAAGTGAATTTTGTGAGGTGAGTTTTAGTTATAATTGTTATAGGCATTATCCATAGGAATTGTTCCTAAAGTTATTGTAATTATTTAATTTGACCCGTAAAACGTCGGGTCATCTTTTAATTATGATAATTTTTGGGGTTTGTCTATGATATATTAACTGTTGAATTAATCTAATTATTAATTTGATCCGTAAGATTTCGGATTAGATTTTTAATTATTTTGATTTCTTGTCATGATGTTCAGGGTTAAAATATTCGTTAATTTGACCCGTGAGATAACGGGTTATTTTTTCGTTTATTTTGATCCTCTATTTGTTTGAATATCTTGCTTGTTAGATTTAATGTTTGTTTTAGATTATCACTAAGAAAAAATCAAAAAGATATTTGGATTAGGATTTCAATTGATTCTAGAATATTTCTGGTTATTTCGCATATCTAGAATAGGGATCTTATTTCGAATTTAGAAAACACAAAAAAAAATGCATTCATTTAGGTATTTAGTTTTTTATTTGAATTGCACGTTTAGTTATGTGTTAGTTTTAATTTCGAATTTCATAAAGAAAAACAAAAAAAACATTGTGCATATTAGGTCAGAATTGCATGTTTCATCTTTAATTTAGATCATCTTTAGGATAGATTGCATTTTAAAAATAGGAACATCAAATGCACGTCATTTAGTTTATTTAAGTTCATTTAATTAGAACTTTCATGTCATTAGATTAAGTCATTCAATAAATGTCACGTGACATATAGCTCGCATATTAAATTGCATTTTGCATGTCATTTTAGTTGAGATAATTTTGTATGTCATTGCATCGCATTGCATGTTATTATAATTAGATCATTTAGATTGCATTTAATTATTGCATTTCTTCATATTATATAATTTAAGTCATGCGTCATGTCATATTAGGTTATTAGCATGCATCGCATGATTTTCATTAAAAAAAAGTGAAAACAAAAAAATTGAAATTGCGTGTTAATTAGAAATCATATCTAGGATTGTCTATATGATTTTTTGATCTAACAACGCAGATGCTTTCGTTGCTTTAAGCTATGTCCTGCATTATTTTATTCGTTTTCTCGGGTGTTAAATTGGTTGTTTGTGCACTCGCATGATCGCCTCACACGTTAGGAAAATGAATTAAAATCAGATCAAGCTGCCTGCAAAACATTTTTTTGAAAATTAAAAAGAAATGGTACCGAAAGGGCACTAGGATAGTCTAGTGTAATCAAGTCCCCGTACCCTTAGTCTCTCGGTTCGTAGGAGTAAGATAATCCTCCCGTTATTTTACTTAGGTGTCTAATCGACCTACCCCAAATTGATTAGTGGCGACTCCTAGATAATAATCTTTTGCATGTTAAAATCCTAAGTTGCGATTTGGTATGGGCTTGGGAGAGCCCGAGCTAAGCTTAAAGGCTTAGTAGTCCATCAACCTAGTTTTAGGTGACAAACCCGAAAAATTGGGTCGCAACAACTGGATGACTACATCGGTGGTTTTTGGGGAAAATTGACCAAAATGACTATATTTGAATTATACATGTAAGATTTTGTAAAGCCATTGCCAACTATTATAAAAGCTTAAACTGTTAAATGAAAACATGATTTAATATTTAATTACTCTAACACTCCTCCTTACACGTAAACTAGACTTTGGTCTAAGCCTAAAGCATGGAAATATATAATTAGGGAGGTGAACAGGGACCTGGAAAGATTTGAACTCAGGATCTCCTACTTAGATACTATATAAGATTTTTTGGGACTAGTGCCAACTATTCTAAAAGTTTAAAGTGTTAGATGAATGCACGATTTAATATTTAACTATTCCAACACTTCCTTTCACACTTAGTCTGATTTTTTTGCCTAATACCAACAACATATTTAATTAGGGAGGCAAATGATGCTTTGAAAGATTTTAATTCATGACCTCCTACTTTGATAGTATATGAGATTTTATACAACTATCACCAACTATTCTAAAAACTTAAGTGAGATTTTGTAAGACCACTGCCAACTATTCTAAAACATTTAATTACTTTAACACTCCTCCTCACACATAGGCTGGATTTTGGCTTAAGCCTAAAGCGTGAAAATATATAATTGTGAAGGTAAGTAAGGGCCTGAAAATATTTGAACTCAAGACCTCTTACTTTGATACCATGTAAGATTTTGTGAAACTATTACTAACTGTTTTAAAAATTTAAGCCGTTAAATGAAAACGTGTTTTAATATTTAATTATTCTAATAATACGCAAAGTTTTAAAACTGTTGATCAAATTGAAATAAGACTGAATTGATATCCGTATGATAAATTCATGATTGGTTTGCAAAACATCCCTAGAGATCATTTCATTAGGTTAAGTACTGAACGGGAGCACCCATCAACTTTGATTAGTTGTGTTTGGGAAAACTTTGAGAAGCATTTTTGGTTGTAGAGGGTGAGTTTAAATAGCTTGAGAATAATTCTGGTGAAACCCAAAGACATTGGGCCAACCAAGTCTCATTCTTCTCATTTTTGTGAAGAAAATCGAGAAAGTAATAAAAATTTCAAATTCGACGCACTTTATCTCCAAACGATTACAAAAGAATCTGTTGGTTGAGGGGTATTATATTTGTTCACACCTCAAATTTTCTCTAGATTTCCCAAAAAATTAAAAGGTCAACCTAAGGTTGACCAATATTCAATGGATGAAGTTATAAGGCTAAAAATAACTTTTCACTTCAAAAACGGGTTAGGCTCTTCTAAATAGAGTGTTTCAATGTTATAATATTACTCGAATTCAATGGTCAATTTTTTACCCTTCGGGACTTGTTACTTGTTTTTCACGGTATCAAAAGTTTCCTTACAATTTAACCTCACTTTCCATACAAAATATTCCTAATTCCCAACACTTTCTCCACCTTCATTTTCCACTCTTTCCAAACAACGGACAAGAAATCAATTTTGCCACCTTGTCTTTCTTCACTTTCATTTTCTTCCCCACTATTTTCTTCACCCGCTTCAAAATCTTCCAAACACATACTAAGAGGAGTTTGGAGATACAATCGTATTCGACTTCACATTAGTATAGAAGCCTATATAACTATATATTATCGAGATTGGGAAAAGACTTAGTCGTTATATTAGATTAAGAATAAACACCGACTAATGTTTCTGGCTTTGCAGCGTAAATATCTATAATCCTTGACCTTTCTTTACAAGCCTTAGGATGCTCAATTCGATCATAGTCCTTTCAAAGGTACAAAAAACTTATCAAAATTGGCTATAGCATTTTTGCAGATTAATTTCTGATAAGGTCAATTGAGAACCTAAAGCTTACTGTCGTTTCTAGCATGCAGAAAGGTAGGGACAATAGTTACGTATTTGTTCATCTTTGTTGATGGGAAACCGATGGGGAAATTACTCTGTGCCCCCCTAAACTATAAATCTTTCACACTCTAAATTCTAAAATTACCATAATCTTTTAAAATTGGCCAAAAAAATAGTCTCATTTTGCTTGGTAAGCTATTCATTTTGTTGTGAATTTCCACATCCAATTTTGTCCAACGGCAACGCAATGAAACTACTTTAGTGCAGCAATTTTGAATTCGGGATGAGCTATTGATGCCTTTATTGTAGTTTAATCCTCATTTGATTTGAATGAACCCATGAACCCATGGGCATTTCACTTTTTTCTCTAAAGCCGTTCTTCAGGTGAGGAAGCAAGGGGACACCAAAAAGAAGAAAAAAGAAAAGAACTCCGTCCTGAAGAGCAAGGAAGAGAGAAATTTCGGAATAAAGAGATGTCAGTGTCAAGAGAAGAATCGATTCCTTACCCCCCCTTATTGCTCCTTTTCAGTGTCCTAGGACTGTACAAAGCATTATTGACATGACTAGTCAGTCTAGTCTTGCATAAATTAATAATATTTGGTCTTTTATTAGTAGGAAGTTTGCAATGCAATTACCCAATCTTACGAGCCGCGGGACATGTCGGAGGGAAATTCATCCACCACGTCGCATGCAAACATAGCTAAAAATGGATACAATCAGTGATGCTCTTTTTTTATTTTATTTTATTAATAACTAATTGACTAGAAAATTAGTTGGTGGAGAAGTTTCTATCTCATTAGAGATCGAAGAAAACGTGATTCATTTGAAATACTGAAATAATATTTTTATTTTTGAGTGTAAATATGATTCTAATTCATGGTACTTACTCAACTCTTGAACCACCTTTTTAGAACTATGGGCATTGGTTCTATGCTTGGATGTCAATTTCCGCCCCAGTTCGAGTTTTGCTGATTAAAAGAAGTTGGTTTGCCTTCACAAAAGAATAAATAAATAAATAAATAAATAAATAAAAGACCACCTTGGAAATTGCTCCTCCTGCCTTTCTTCTATCTCTCTTTATGGCTCTCCCTTTCGAGTGCTGCCATGTGCATGCTGTAGTTTTGCCCGAACGACGATCATTTACTAAGCAGAATGAACAGAACAAACCATCTTTTGCACTTGGAAAATATCAAATCGAGTGGGTCTTACTCTCGAAAACATCTCGACGTATGATCAAGCTTCAGTGATTGAACCTTCTGCACAAGTCTTGTTCTCGACATACGGATTTAGCCTACGCAAGAACCTCTCAATTGAGTGCATCGGCCTGCAAACTATGGTCGAATGTACCATTAAATCGAAGATTGCAATTGCAGTGCTGCAAACGAAGGATCAGGCAATGTTGCAATGGCTGTTGATGAGAGGAAAGCCGGCAAGGGAAGGTTTTAAGTTACAACCTTCTTCAATCATGATTTTTCTCCTCCAAAAACTGAAAATACAAAAAATATATGAAGTGGCAAACAGAAAAATAAACATAATTATATGACGCTTCTATATGTAATATTCCGATATTTTGTGAGATTTCGAGTGTTTTCATGTTAAAAACCAATAGAGCGTGAGTGTAAAAAACTTGTAAAAACCCTAAGAGTGCATTTATATCATTGAAAACTTGATGACAAACATAAAAATATTTTTCATGGAAATCGTTTTCAAGGAGATTAGTTAGCTTTGATTTGTTTTATTTTTCCCAAATTTAAGCTTGCTATTTCCAATTCACAAAAAACGTTTTTTTATAAATCGGTTAGGTTTTCGTTACGAAAATAGTTTTCCTTTCAGACAAACAAACCCTAATTTGAATAATAGAAGTCACTTCAAATGGTCTCGTGTGATTAGTACGGCAAATCTCCTGACGATGGACTATCCCCCCTCCCAGCCCAATTTGCGATATGAGTTCAGCAAAGATAGCACCATACACATACGAAATCAGAACTATAGCCCACGGAGAGCGCATGTCGATGTGGTTAGGAAATCCGAGGTACAAGTCCTTGTCAAAGGAATAAAGGTCACCATCAGAACCAGACCCGTTTGCAAATTGAAGTGAACAAAAGTACATCAATCTGCTCTTTCCGTGGAGTCATTCTTACAACCCGCTTTCCAATTCTCCGATATCATTGCGGCACATCATCGAAATCCAAAAGATCAACGGATGGATTGATGTCATATATAAACATAAATCACATAGTTTTACTGTAAATAGAAAAAAAAATGCATAAATCATCAAGATAGGGACAGAGATCTCCATGATTATAGGCTTTAACAAAATAAAAATAACATAGTAATATCCTTTAACCAAACCTATCTTTTTCCCCTTTTTTACCTTTGAAGGCTGGAGGAGATCTCCCCAAGCCGAACGAGCGGGCCCCCATGAAATCCGGACGTCGTCAGCCTGATATATTCTAATGACAATTTTCTAATGACAATCAACTTGCGATAAAGGGGCACGCACGTCTATCGCCGAACGAACTGCCTCAAAAAGCTCCCAGATAAATTGTTTAATTGATGTCCTCAATCCCCATAATCCCACCATTAATTTTTCATTTTTTTTTTATGTAAACGAAAGATAAAGAAATGTAGGTGAAAATGTGGGTTCCCTCTTTTTGGCCCTTTTCGTTTTTTTCCTCCCTTATCTTATCTTCACATGTTCATCAGCTTTCGTAAAAGCTACGACCATGGCTTGACTTTGCCATCCCACGATTGAAAAATTGAACCCACAAGCGCCAAAACGAGACCATGTTTGTGATAATTTGAGGTTATTTTGGATTTGGGCAGGCTTTTGATTAGCTAGAAGCTAAACATTACATGCGAGAAAAGACGCGATAATTTCCGGAAAAATGGACGAATTTCGACGTCATAATTATGAAGGAGCAAGGACATGAGTAATTTAGCATTCCATTTGCGTGAGTCCATCGCTAGCTAAAGCTTGAATTATACCCATTTTGTGCCCAACAAGTTCAACCCACAAGGGAGTAAGAAGAAGTGAAACTGATTTAACATCATCAGCTACAAAAAAAACTGAGAAGGCCCTTCAACTTCAAATGCCTCTCGCTAGCATTTCCTGGAACCTCCTGTCCGACTCTTGCTTCTCCAAAATGAACTTCTCGTGGCACTGGGCGATGAACACATCGGCCAGCTCATCGATCTCGTTGAAGTTGTTCAGCTCGGCGAAGCTACCGCTTGCTTTGGCCTTGTTCTTCTCTTCGAGCCATTGGAGATAGCCAGACAGCTGCGACTCCCCTTCGTCTTCGCACTCAGCGGCCGGGGCCTCTGACGTCGGGATCGAGCAATTCCACGTTGAGTCGTAGTACAAGTGGTTCGTCCGGAACCCGTCTAGGACCGAAGTTGGGGCGGAGTACGAACGCGAGGAGCACCAATTGTAGTACATCCGGAACGATCCGATGTACATCTTGCTCTTCCTCTTGTTCTTGGCGAAGTAAATGAAGTAAACCGGCGGTCCCTTCCGGATAACGTCGGCAAGGAAAGATTTCGCCTTCGAGAGGGCTCGAGTGACACGGCAGGCTCGTGAGAAGATGAGGGTTTGGATCAGGGTTTTGAGCTTTATGGCGATGGAAGTAGAGGGAGATGGCATTTTGGATGAGAAGATTGGAGGGGAATGAAGAGATCCTAGGTTGGATATAGGACCGACCATTTATTTTTTTCCAGCGAAAATGAGAGGAATTATGGCTCTAAAGGGGGCTCTTGGGAGTGTATTTAAAGAGAATCTTGATGACCAAATTGCCCTTACATGTGAAATAATTTAAAGAAGAAAACCCATGGACGCTTTTCAGATAATGGGTCGAGTGTGCTTTTTGGCTTCCAAGATCTGCAAATGATAGTGACCGAATTTCTGAAAACCATGGCTTCTTGGTTGCAGGAATTCGCCTTTATTGGTAACATACATACATACATACATACATACATATATATGCATATTTTGTTAACGGGTTCCTCAAAGGCACTTGATAAATAACAAACTATGAAAACTGTGCAATTTTCATTAGACTAACTATGCTGATATTATTTTTCAATACTTTAATGTTGAATTATTTTAAAGTAAGTGTGCTTAACAAGTACCCCGTAAACATTCAATCGCATAATCGCATGATACAAGGGCTTTGTTAATGAGTATTTTTACTTTACTTAGTAAGCATATAGAACGAGAAAAAAATGTGCATCACAAATTAAACGACGACTTAGTTACTTAGCTAGTATCTCGAGTACATTTATTCACAAAATCCATTAGCAGGTGCTCTTAGAGTAATCATAAAGCATCCTGCATAGGGAAAGCTTAAAGATTCAGAACCCTATTTACATGCTTCATCGTAACAGCTAATGCATTAAGAATTGCATTCCTTTCTTAATTAATCTCTTGATTAGGGTCTGTGGGTAATGAAGCAAATCTTGAACAATTTCACATCAGAACATCGACTCCCTAAAAACAGCAAAACAGCTGTGGCTGCACAGAGCTGCTGGTGTGGCTTCTTGAGATCTGCACCCTTGGACCAAGAGCAAAAACCATTTTCAAAATCCTATCCTCGAATAAGAATAAGGTAAAAAAAAAAAAAAAGAGAGAAAGGAAGGTGGGGAAAAGAGATCCGAAAGATTCCAAGTGTAAGAAACCCGCTTGCTGGATTTAAACAAAGACAGAAATAGTTCGGAGCACGCCAAAAGCTAGAAGGAGGGGGGACAGAGCCAAGCTTCACGGAATTTTACCAGGGGTAAATAAAAGAAGGGAAAAAAAAATTAATATTAACCTAACATGGAGGTGACGTGGCACGTGCCTAATGACAGCCTTTGGCGATTTTATAAACCCTAATTATGAATCTCAAGAACGGAGATCAAGGCTCAAGTTCCGCCCCAAGTAATTAATTAAAACTGTTGTTATTATAGTCCGCTCAGACAACTTCTGAATCATTGACCGATGAATAAAGCTGTTTGGTATATTAATTTCTTATAATGCGGGTTTTTATTTCTTTATTGTAATTCCCAAATTGAATTTTCTTAGAAAATTGATGGAATATTCCGAGATTTCGTTGGACTAGAATTGATTTTGGGACTTTCGTTATTTCATAGGATCGTTAGCTTTATTGTTAAATTACTTCCTTTCATCTACGTGCTATTTGGGTGTAAAGTACCTCCTAATTATAACACGTTATAGAGTTAAAGTGATATAGTAATCGTTTTCTTATTATCGGTTCTAAACTTGATATCATAGCCAATTTTATTGGCCTCGGTGTTCGTGCGAACTCAAGTTCTATTGTGGAGACTAAACTCAGTTTATAAATTTGTTCGCCTAGAGTCGTGTCGATTACCCGTGTCGTCTATCTTGTGAATAGCACGGCCAAAGCACCTTTTCATCCATTGTCTTTCTCGCACTATGTTATTGATCATCGCCGTGTTGTCCTTGCATCCACCATCAATCATGTCTTTAAGATTTGGAGAAGTCGCGGTCAAGCTTGAAGTCTAATTTTAGTTTAATGGATGAAAATTTTGATGCCAGCGGATTGTAAGTCTTTTCTATTTAAGAATGTGCACTTTTTTTGCTTTTAATAACAAAATTTTCCAAATTCCTTAAAGCTATCTTCAAGAGCATTCAGAAGAGAAAGGTGTCTTGAAGTTGAGTTTTCTTTTTTAGTTTAAAGTTCATCTTATAAATAATAAATTACCGAATTAGGAAAATATGTGAATCCATCTCGATCGCAATATGCATTACGCTAAAATTCACACAATTGTTCTACTTACTTCAATTTTATCCTTTATATATTTTCATTTAAGTCTTCACATGATGAATATTCACTACACAATTTCATGTTTTAAATAGTAATACTAAAATGTGTTTTTTGGTTTGTTTTAGTTAGTCGATATTTATTTTAACCAATGAAAAGTATTATGGAACGACAAAACACACAAAGAAAAACGTAACAAGCATTCACACATGATAAACGTTTTGCTTTGTTTATTTTCTAGTCGTAATGAAATATTCTTTTAAATCAAGAAACCTTTAAATAAAATGAAACAAGTTAAATAAATCGATCAACGTTTACTTGCTTTTATAAACTTGAATCAATGGAGTGGTTCGGACGAACGCGGTTCTCCAATTATTAATATTCTAAACCTTGATCGAGATCTTGACTCCCCTTGAGAAGGAGACACGCATTGACTTATCGGTTCGTGACTATTAAGCATGACACTAGATGATGAGGAGGGCAAGAGATCAGCATAGTCTCTAATCTTTTACCTTGCAATAAAGTGTGTTATCATATTTAGATTTAGCTCGCATAGATCAGCTATTCTACCATATCACGATTAATAAATATTATCGAAAAATCATCTCCCTCGTGTCGTGCTCCGGTAGGGCCATCTTTTCCCAGCAATACCCTAGTCTTTTTTTTTTTGTCGGTGGGTTATAGACATAAATATTATCCGCTATTATATAGTTAAATAAGCTTGCGTGCGGGTAACTTTCACGACTTGTAACCTGCATTAATCAGAAGAATAATTGAAGAAAATTTTATCCAATTAGATATGAAGGGAAATATGGAACCATTTGTAAATTGGCTCGTTCTCGATATAAGGAAGTGCATGACTGATTATGCACCATGCGATTTCGTCGAAGGAACCACAATTGGAATAATCTTCAAACGAAAAGGATAACAAAAAACTAGTACAATTTCCAGTGATCAATCAACATATCAAATTAAATGACGAGAATATTGATTATCACCGGGAAGAAAGTCGATTGTCTTAAGGTCGACATGAATCTGTCACATTATTGTGCAAACTCGATTCAACATCTCAAATTATCACAAAACTAAACCTACTCGATACTTCGTGCTTTCCAAAACGCAAACTCCTGATCACCCATCGACTTCAACTAGTCTCTTTCATTTAAAAGTAGCACTAGGAAAAGAGTAAGATAAATGAGCTCTCGAGTCAATTACCTGCATTGAAATCCACAAGCAAGGCCAAATGGGATCAATGACAAAGAAGGTTCATCTGTAGACTTTGGGTGGTTTAATAAGCATTGACTCGAGGACTAAGACGAGAAGCAAAAGTCAAGATGGTTGGCGTCGAGGAAACAGGGAGTTGAGTTAGATTGATATTGCTCATAGTCAAAAATGATTTTATTAAATTATTCGAAAGAGATATGATTTGATAGTTGCTTTGACGCAGGATCCAATTAAATCCGAGTTAAGTTGGCGTCGGTACCTAATTGATTATCTGTAGTTCCTATTTCACCATCATCGACGCTTTGGCACGTCGAGAAAGCTCAAGGAAACTACGCAGCAGTCAACGAAATGGTTTTCCTACTCGACAGATCATTGGCCAAAAGTTCAAAAGCTTCTTTCAATTTTTTCCTCCCCACTTCTTTTAATTTTCCTGATTTTCTGTGTCATTGACGTCCCACGAATCAAGTCATTTTTTAATGGTTCCTTGAAAATTTCATCTTATTTGTTCTATGGGATAATGACATAAATATTTCATGAATTTTAATCCAATATACAATGCGGTCCCTAAATTTTTACTTGGTTTACTATTGTCAATAAGTTTTGGCCCAATGTGTAATTGACCCTTGAACTTTTAATTTGTTCAATGTAGTCTTCAGACTTTTTGTACACGTTCAATTTAGTCCCTGAAGTATAAGAAAAATTCAATGTTGTCCTTTCATAAATTCAAGTTCAGAGATAACATTGACCATTTTCATATAGTTAGTCATTGAACAAACTAAAGTTTAGGAACCATTTATGTCATTTTCCCTTATTATTTTCAATAATGCTCTATTAAGATTTCTTATTTATTTGCTTAATTTTACATAAGCTCGTAATCGAGATTGTTTTCTCTTTCTCTCTAAAATTAAATAATCCTAAATTTGGCGACCGACCATAAATTTTTTATTATCTGGAAGAGGCCATAAAGTATGCAGCTACGACACCGTAATTTACCAATTTTAGAGGAATTGTTAGGCTGGAAAAGTAATTCATTGCTCGTCTCAAAAGAAAATTTATTTCTATTAAATACCCAAGAAAAAGAAAAAAAGAAGAAGGTAATTCATCGTTTAAAAGACTAAGAAAAAGCTGAAATTATGAGCTGGACGAGGACGTGTGTGCATGCATGCATGAAGGACGCAAACAACACATAGTTGTACAAGGAATGTTGTCAAAGAGGTAAACTACTTTAATGTCATAAGAAAGAAGCCAAGCAACCGCATCCCAATATCAATCACACTAGTTTTGTTGTGTATTGTGTGAGCTATAAGTATAGAAGATCCATACGCAACTTATAGTGTGTTTGTTTTACGAAAAATTCAAGATTTGAAAAAAAAAATTCCATAAAATGATCACTTATATACTTACAAAAATGAATGAATGCAAAATATTTTCAACACCTACAAAAATAGTTAGATATAAATTGTTGTCGATAATAAAAATATTTTCTGTTAAGTAATTCTTTTAACAAATATAACCATCATCTTCAAATTCTAAGCTTTTTGCAAAACAAATACATCCTTATTTCACAAAGAAAAAGCACCACCCAGATGAATGAGTGGCTCTTTTTCTTTTTCTTTCTTCCTTATTTATCATTTAGAAGTCCAACTCAAAAACTTAAACTTAATAAGTGAAAAGAGAGTATATTAAACAAGCAATTAGGGATATTTAATACCTCTACCATGTACAAGCTGTATTAGAACTAACACGTGGAATTTAACAAGAGGGGGCGCACGCTTGAAATAAACTTGGGGCGGAACTGGGCGATGACGACATATTAAAAAATCCAATTGAAAAGATTAAATCTATAGGTAGGAAACACGTCATGTATAGAAAAAAAATATATAAATTCTGTAAATAAGCGATCATCATACTTTTAACATTTATAGCTGGCGACCAAAGCGTAAGGAGAAGTACAAGAGAGGTTGGAAATTGTATTTCGGCTGACATTGGCGAGGGATGAGAGAATCGAAAGGGAAGGAAATAAAGGGGAGAGGTCGGTAACAAATTTCAAAGTGTGGAAACAACTTTGCCTCTAACACGAAGAGCACGTCCAATCCGTGGAAGATTTTGCAATTGCATCATCTTGCTTTCTCCCCTCCTCTTTGAATATATTCCCTCGGAACACTCCCACCTGTTCTTTTAGGAGCTTTTATACCCCGCACTAGTTCAAAAACAAACATCTTTCCACTTTTAACTTTAAGCCCAATTATCCTATTGATGAAAAATAAAAATGTCATGTTATTTTTTTTAAAACATTATTACTCTATATCAGATCCGCTTGTTTACAGGAGCAACCTTCTTCAAGTGATACATGGTGCACGAAATTGAGTTAAATATAACAAAGGGTGAGCACTGAGTTTGTTCAACTCGACAATCGGACCAAATTAGCTTAGACCTACCGGTTTTAGAAAGAACCAATTCGATTCTCAATTCTAGGGACTTAGGATTAGCCTAGAACCAATTTCGTTCCCGGTGCAAAAGATGTAGAACCGGCCTTAGACCTGAGAAGCGGTTTAACCTGTGGAGTTCTTAAGTTAAGTCAATTCTAAATTGTTTTTGAAACTTCCTTTTGGGAAAAAAAAAAAACTGTACAGATAAAAAATTGAACCACGTTCTTAGTAATGAACAAATGACAACATAAGCACTTCGCAATTGCTTTTGAAGTGAAGTGGTGCAACTTTTATATTTCATTATAAGAATTTAGTGTGTTACTGAAAATATAAAATGGAATGATTTCTGTGTAAAATCAGGAACCTAGTGTCATAGGTTCGGTTCCTGGTTTACATACAAGGACCGACCATTTTGAACCAATCGCCCCAAGAAATAACCATCCACCATTCTAAAAATATTTGCAACAATATTAAGTACACAAGTTGTATAATTTTTTTTACACATCTCACATTTAACACCATTAAAATGGGCGGCTTTAATTTTAGCAATTATTAGGTCTACAACTAGTGTAAAAAAATTTCCATACATTCCTAGTTCGACTGATGACACGAGTACTCATAGATAATTCTGTACAGAGTTTATTCATGTGTTGTTCACCCAAAAAAAAAAAAATCACACTGATACTGGACCTTTTAAAAATTCAATAATGAGAGATGAGAAAGCATAAAAAAGAGGTTACACAAAATATAATAAATTTTCAATATCAATCTTGTTCGTAACATAAATGGTTAACATCACGAAAAATCTCAAATTACTATATATGTAATAAATTTACTCTAACTAATTTTTTTGACAAAAAAATCCCAAACCGGTATAATTATGACAAATTTACCCAAAACTAATTTTTTAACCAGTAAAAACCCAAAATAGGTATATTTGTGAAAAATTAATTCTCCGTTAGTTTCCGTTAAATTGGATTAATACAACGAAAAATCACAAATCGGTACATTTATGACAAATAGAGGGTGAATTTGTCACAAATCAATACACTTGTCAATTGTTATATATCATTCAACTCAATATTTTGATTGTAAATTTTATGGAAACTACCAGTTTGCGGATTTTGGTGGTCAAAAAATTAATTTGGGTAAATTTATTATATGTATACCAATTTAGGACTTTTCATGATAAATATAAAACTGATCATGGAGACAGAATATTTTTACCACTGGGGTATTGCTTCAATCACTCGTGCGTAAAGGGTGATAGTGGATATCTTTATGTAATGTACTGCTCCTTGAAGTGCTCTTTAAGTAATGGATAGAATCAAGTTGTCCGGTAAAAGAGCATTATCGTGGCAAATTTTCATGATCTTTGTTTAGAGCACTTATCAAAAAGTAGTGGAGTCCCGAAAGAATTACAATACTTCACTCAAAATGGAACCATCGAGTTATAAATTATTTAAAATATATTGACTGTTTTATACCATACTAAATCTCTGATGAGACTTTTCTAATGCAATTTCACATGTGAACTTCAGCATTGATCTTTTTTGGTCAGCAACTCAACATTGATTAATACATGCACAAAAGTATTAATGAAATTGAAACATGCATACTAGTCACTAAGGCAGCATTTGTCTTGTAGATAATGGATGATTTGAAAAATATTTTCCTAAAAATTACACTTGTATCACTTATAAAAATGAATGATTGAAAATTATTTTTATTATTCACGAAAATGTTTAGATATAAATTGTTGTCGATAATGAAAATATTTTTCATTGATTAATTATATTGAACAATATAAAAAATTATTTTACGAAAATATTGTTCAAATAATTCATTTCCAGTAAAATAAACGGAGCCCCAATTCAATTGCTTCACGGGATTCTGGGAACAAAAAACAGGGATATGTAACATTTTCCATTTCTAGAAGGATTTCATTGACAAGTATTCAAAGCACTTATTGAACACCTAAGTCAGGAAAGCTTGTAATTTTTGAAGTACCGTCATTCTTTTGCTACAATGAATGCATTAAAAATGAAAATGTATTTTTGTTGAGTGTGGTTAACAAGTACTCCGACACTACTCAATAAACAGTCTTTTGGGGGATATATTTCTCGTATATTAATCTCCCAAAGAATAATCGCACCAAGACAATAATATTTCTACTCTGCCTTTTCTTTTCTCCGCGGTACCAAAAGGAACAGACAGTGACTTTCCATTTTGCAAAAAGAGGCAACGAACAGTAAAAGAGACATGTCACTGCGTTCTCGATATTCTTAATCTAATGCCTTTATTACACGAGCAACCTTCTAAGAGTGGCATCTTGGCAAGATTTGGATTTAAAAGTAATTAAGGGTGAGTACCAGGTCTAGTTCGACACGGGGATCAAACCGAACCCGCATTGATTGGAACTGGTTCGGTTCCTAATTCTGCAAACCTAAAATCGGCCCAAGAATAGTTCGATTCCTGATGTCAAACGTAAAACCGCCAATTCCACCTAAGAACCAAATTCAGGTTCCATACTGATTTTGAACATCTCTTAGGAAAAAAGAATACTTCAACAGTGATCAAGAGTCCAATAATGTTCCACATAACCACTTGATCAACTTATTGTAGTGTTATGGTACGATATTTATATTTTATTGTCAGGACGTGGTTTCTCACCGTAAAACAAATGGGATGTTTCTCGGTTAAAATGGGACAAGTCCCAGCTAGAACCGTGGATAGAAACCGGTCGGGTTCTCGTAGTTTCCTTAACACTCCTATAAAATAACCGCCTGCATTTTTAGAAATATGCGCAACAATGTTAGCTCTACAAGCTGTATAGTCTCTTTTTACAATCTCACATTTAACACCATTAATATAGGCAGCTTTAGTTGTGGTAATTATTAGGTCTATTACCAATATAAAACATTTTTCTCACATTCATAGTTTGATTGATTGCACGTGTACTCACGAATAGTTCTGTAATCAAATTCATCCATGTGTAACCCCTCTCATGTTGAATGTGTGAAAAGAATTTCACACCGATAATAGATTTGATAAAATTTCAACTATGAGAAGTGAAATGGGTAAAAGAGTTACAAAAGCTATATAGCTGATATTAATCTTGTTCGTAACATAAAATTGGTCATGGAGATGATTATTTTTGCTGCTAATGTTCTGCTAGAAATTCGTTCTTTTTCTCTTTTTCAGCAGTGATTCCTGTCTGTTTTTCTTCATTCATCTAGACCCTTCTTCCATATAAATGTTCCCCATAAAAAGTTATCACCGAGGAATAAGTATGAACAGGCCGTTTGAATGCGGACACAAAGTGAAAATTCGTTCAATCCATCGTGCATAAAGGGAGCTAGGGGAAATCTTTGACTTTTGCTCCTTGGAGTGCTCTTCAAGTAATGTATAGAATCAAGTTGTTTAAGAAAGGAGCATTATTACGGTGGATAATTTTTATGGATATTGTTAAGTAGAGACTTCGAGGGTACTTATCCAAAATAGTTCAGTCATAAAACAATTACAATTTTTAATGAACTGATCTACTTTTCTCGCGTTATAAACAATTGATTTTTAAGATACTCAACTAAACAGTATTGTTAAGTATGCTTAATCAAAGCTCCGATGAAACTATTGACCGACTCGATTGCACATTGATTGTCGAGATGTGCAACAGAAGTCACGAAATCTTTACTTAGGAAGACCACAAAGAGGGAGCCTCATTCCAAGTGCACCAATGCATATAGTCGGACTTAAGTTCACTCAAAAGTTTAAAGCTTTGAATTATGAGTTAATTAAGATATATTAGCTGCTCCATACCATATCAAATCTTTGATGCAAAATTTCTCTAAAATAACTCACACATGTGCCTCGACATTGAATATTACATGCACGAAAGTAATAGCTACATTGAAACATGCACACTGATCGCTTAATTCAGTTGTTTCATGGCAAAAAAATAATTAAAAAAAAAGAAGCGAAAATCAACATTTTTCTATTTTGAAAAGATTTCATCAACCAATATCTCGGGCACTTATGAAACATCCAAGCAAGGAAAGTTTCTCATTGTCAAAGTACCGTCCTTCTTTTGTCATAATCAATGCAATGAAGATGGAAAAAAATTTCATCATTAGGTGCTATTAACAAGTGCTTTAAGGCACTTTTTAGGAAAAGTATTCAAAAAGTCCTAAACCTATTACACTTTGTCAATTTAGTCCTAAACATTTCAATTTCATCAACTAAGTCCCAAACCTTTTTACTTCTTGTTAATTGAGTCCATCTAACTAATTTTGTCTAAAAATCACTGATATGGATGTTGGCGATACTACGTGGGACTACCGACATTAATGTAGATAATTTTTAATAATTTTTAATTTTTTTTTATTATTTTTTCTAAACTCTTTTTTTTTTTTTCTTTTTTTTTCGCTACTTCTTCTTCCTCCGGTGGTCAACCACCGGCCATGCTAGGCTGACTGGCCTCGCCTATTACAGGCAAGGCACAACCGGGTGAGGGTGAGCTCCGGTGAGGCTCGCCCTCACCCAAGCGAGACCCAGCAAAGGTCGGCCTCAACTCCGGCGAGGCTGACCCTCGCTTAGGCCAAGGTGGCCTCACCAGGCGTTGCCTTGGCTTGGGCGAGGCCGACCCTCGCCAAGGCTCGCCCAACCACACCTCGCCTATGGCAAGCAAGGCCATTCGGCCTAGCATCACTGGTGGCTAGCCACTACCAAAAGGAAGAAGAAGAAGCAAAAAAGAAAATAAAGATAAAAAAAAAAAAAAAAATCAGAAAAATAATGAAAAATTCAAAAAATATGAAAATATTATTAAAATTTGTCAATGTCAACACCGATAGTCCTATGTGGTATCGCCAGCTTCCAGGTCAGTGATTTCCGACTAAAATTGGTCGAATGGATTCAATTGGCAAGAAGAAAAATGTTTATGACTAATTGGCAAAATTGAAAGGTTTAAAATTAAATTAGCAAAAATGTAATAGGTTTATGACTCAATTTTCTCAGCACTCTTTAATAAAGACCCTTTTTGAAAAGTATATTTTTCTATCACACCAAAACGAAAACAATTAGTTTATTCCCCAGATCAGTGCCGTGATGTGCAGAAAGTTATCACTTGAAAATGAAAATTTTGAGGCGTGAAAGAAATTAAGGCAGAGCGACTTTTCTTTTGTTTTTCCCCCGAGACAACAGGGGAGCAGATGGTGACTTTTTCATATTGCAAAAGGAGGCAACTTGCAGTAAAGATACATATTAATGCGTTCTCGATATTCCAAGGATAATTAATAATTAATCAATTAATCAATTAATTATCTTCCTAGGATAGAGAAAAAGTAGGGTTTACTCCAAAACTGGAACCTGCGCCTGCCAAAGAACATAATCAACAGCGTGCCCTGACTAAATTGCAAGTTCATTAATGTGGTCGCTGACCAACTCGATATTGGTGATGTTGAGTGATCAAAAGATTCCCCTGAAACGCAAATCAGAAATATAATTAATCAATTACCTAACGATGAAACATTGCAGTATTTAAAATAGAAATAATGCTTAGTATGTCTAGCAAATTTTTACTTGTCTTTTGCACAAAATACAGAGAGAATCACATATTCTAAGACAAGGAAGAAAAATCACGAGAGTGCTTTTAAGATAGATGATATACATCCACATGTGAATGCATGTGTCATGTGCCAATCATTTGGGATCGTGATCGTGTGGCGACTTAAGCTTTTTTGGATTGCTTGGATCATCAGGGTGCTCAAGCCAAGCCTTGCTTGGATCGATCACTCACTTGCTCATTCACCCGGATCATAGAGAGAGAAGAAACTTTGGGAGAATGGAACTGTTTCTGAAATGGTTGGATGAATACAAATGTGGGGGAGGCACCCCTTCTTATACTTGAAGCCCTCAGATTACAACAATTGATTTTCGATGAATGAAATCATATCTTTTAACCTACCAACTATCGGCATTTATGTCAGGAGAGCTCTAGATCATGGCACAATTACTGTCTCGTTCGTCCTTCAAATGTTTCAAAAGCTCTTGTGGGAACTAGGAACCTTAAGCAATCTCAGGAGATCTTCTTTGATCATGCATGATCCCTTGATCACGGGAACTTCAATGACCATGACATTCTCCCCTACTCATTCAAGCGATGCCCTCATCGTTCTCGGCTTGAGTGGTCTTCTTCTTTGCACGAGCTCGAGCTCTCTTGTTCCTACTTCGTTTGGTCCTCAACCTCTTGATCAATGGACAATATGGCTCCAACTTTGCCTCGGGCATGGCACATGGAAAGGACTCGACCTTGGGGAAGAGCACTTGGATCGGCATGTTGCAAGTTGGAGTAGGAGGGTACAGTGCTACCTTCGGCTTCTCCAATGGTTGCGGCTTCAGTTGTAACTCAATCATGTGCTTCTCCACCTTTAGACTTTTGTCGAGGCGTCAAATTGGTGGCGATGGTCTTGGTGTTTATCACTCCCTTGATATTTGGGATCATTATCGGGCATTGCAAGTCGAGGACCATGATGCACATGGTCCTTATGTCGATTATTGACCTCACACTATGGAAAAATTGCATGCCCGAGATAAGATCGTAGTCATCGAGGGGAATTACCTTGTATGATAGCTTGCCCTTCCATCCTTTGATTTGGACCTCCACGTTTGGAGTTGAACCTACGCCCGCAAGGCCATCCAAGTTGATGGTCTTGAACGATTTCCCGGTTGGCTCCACACGAAATTCCAAGGCCTTTCTTCGATCGACATGAACATGTTCGAAGTGCCCGATTCAACCAAGGCGTATAGGGCTCGACTACATACCTCGATCTCTATGTAAAACATGTCTATGTGTGGTGTGGCTTCCTTCTTTTTGGACGATGAGGTTTGGACGGCATTAAGATACTTCATGGCTCAAGTCGAAGTTGCTTCTTCTCTTCTTTGGGCTCCTTCTCTTCTATGGAGAGGAAAGCATTGATCTAACCCTTCTTTGGGTACTTTTGGGTCCAATGCGGACCTTTGCAAACGAAGCAAGGAGATTGTGGGGGTTGGTCAAATTTACTCGAGGCGAGGTCCGCCTGGGGTCAACCCTTTTGGAAGGAGGATGGCTTGGACATTCCTTCTCCCCATGACTTGACTCAGCCACCTTGGTCTTTCGGCCCACAGGGAGTGTCTCCACCTTCATCCTCGGAGGATTGATCCGACCACCAATCCCTTGGTTGGTTCTTTGATGGGTCGGCTTTGGTGAGGTCGACGAGGGACTCACCATGCTTAGCTCCCTTGTGAGACTCTTCACGTCTCGACGCTTGAGCTCAAGTTGTGCCCATAGCTTGAGTCCATCCATGAACACTCGAGAGCCTACTCCTCTCCTAGGTTGTGGATTTGGAGTTTAAGCTTGGTGAATTCATTCACATACTCTCAAATCGTCCCTCTTTGGTCGAGGCAATGGAGCTTGCTATGGGCTTCTTGTTGAGCAAACTCAGGGAAGAAGTAGTGTCAAAACTCCTTCACGAAATCTTCCCATGTGTTCATGGAATTGGCGTTGTGCTTGGTATCGATGCACCTATTACGCCACCAAAGAATTGTGGTATCGGTTAGGAACATCGAAGCGATTCTTACTTTAATCAACTCATCTTGGATGTTGATGGTGCCAAAGTATTGCTTCATGCTCCACATGAAGTTGTCCACCTCCTTGGCGGATCGGTTCTCTTTCTCGAAACTTTCTCTCTCTACGATCCAAGTGAGTGAGCGAGTGATCTGAGCAAGACTTGGCTTAGGCGCCACAACAATCCAAGCAATCCAAAAAAGCTTAAGTCGGCGCATGGTCACAATCCCAAATGATTAGCCCGTGACAAGTGGTATCAGAGCAAGAAGGGAGATCCATTTCAAGAGATTGAAGAGCATCAACTATTCGAGAGAATGTCGAGCTAAGATGCTGTCATGGATGGAGAGGCCGCCCAAGTTAAGGAGACCGCAGCCAAACCAAAAGAAGGGAAGCCTCGATGGACATCATGGCCGTGCTCAATGAGAAGCTCATGAAGGTGAGGAGCGTTATGGTTGAGTTCATGGAAGGGCTTGACGATGTTAGAGACTGCATTATGGAAGTTGAGGTCTCGCTTCGTGAAGAATGAACGGCATCAACTAAGCCATAGCCTCGTTGCATGACAAGGACGAAGCCCTCGAAGCATTGATTGATTTACTGAGGGATAGGGTCCAAGTGATTGAGGAAGAGAATTCTCGAAAAGATGAGATCGAAGCCATGAAGGCGGAGATCCAAGAGCTCAAGACGGAGCTTGCCCTATGCAAGTTGAGCATTGCAAATGGGGCAACTTTTACACAAGCAATGCCCAAGCTAGAGGTGTTGAAATGATCTTTCACTTTTGCTCTTCTCCGGCCAAATCGAACTTCCTCAATAACATCTTCGACTGCGGTCGTCAATGAGGTCACCCGAGGCCGGCGACTCCGCCAGCCATAAATGAGGGCTAGGCGATGGGTGGAGGGAAAAAGGGAAAAATAAGAAATACAAAATTGAAAAAATAATAAATTATTGTTAAAAAGTTAAGTTAAAAGGAAAGAGAGGAAAAGGGAAAGAGAGCGAGAAAGCGTGGGAAAATATCAGAGAAGAAGGGAGATTGCGGTGGAGGAGGAGGAGGAGTTTTTGTCCGCTAACGTTCCACATCCATTTCCCATAAAAATAATCCAAAAAGTAAAAAATAAAAATGAATTATCACCATCAAACAATATAATGTTATTTTTATCACGATGACAATAACAGCAGTTGCAAAAAAGGCGGAACATCACTAATGGCATTCGCATTTTTCCATTGACAATCACTGTGGTGTCGCTTACGGATCTTCCTTGCTTCGTTCCTTCCCTTTAAGATCTTTGATCAAGAGTGGAATCTTTTGAGATGAGTTGCATGCGTAGAAAGCCTTCTATTTCTCCCCGCGTTGTTCATCAACATCAGTCGTCACCAGAGATTGATGTCGCCAGATTTGACTCGCTACGACAGTGATGACCTCGGTTCGTCCCGATCTCTCTCTCTCTCTCTCTCTCTCTCAATGTAATCTTTTGGTCTTCCAAAAGTCAGTAATGCAGAACTATCTTTCACTTTTGATCTTCTTTGGCCAAATCGAACTTCCTCGGGAACATCTCTGCCGCGATCGTCAACAAGGTCGCTTAAGATCGGCAACTCCAATGGCCATAAACGAGGACCAGACGATAGGGTGGAGGGAAAAATGGAAAAATAAGAATAATAAAATTGAAAAAATATTAAATTATTATTTAAAAGTTAAAACAAAAATTTATGTAAATTCTATTCAAGGAAAGAGGGTTCTCAGAGCAAATATTAAATGCAGGGTCAAAATAGCTTCTATGTTCCCCAACAGCAGTTATGAGGTCGATGGTACAGGATGTCACTCTCTGACAGCGACTAGAGATTGTCATGATGCTTCCAGACGAAGTGACCCATGTGACACCATGAAGAGAGAGAAAGAGAGAGAGAGAAGAGAGAGAGCACTACAAAAGCAATTGCCGACAAGTAAGACAAGATAAATCAGGACGAAAATTTTCAATAAATATAAGACTCTAGGACTTATCTTTGTTTTTGTTAAATTAGGCATGATAATACAAAATGAAAATAAATACAATAGACTGCATGTTAATTAGTTAAAATTTCATGCAAAATCATGCATTCCATCTGCATTTTTTTTTTAATCACAAATGTAGTAACTTTTGATGATGAATAATAATATATTTCTTTGTTGGGTACGTTCAGGTTTTTGAATTCCTTTCTACAATCTATTCATATTTATTATCGGATGTTATCTCATTGTTTACGCACTCATGTGGTCATATCTTACGTATTAGTGGCATAGTATAAAAAGCAACAAAGATTATGATATCATGAATTTTCGACCCATCCCGATAAAACGAAATGGGTTTTTCATCGGCGCACCTATGTTCCTTTTTCTCTGAGCTAATCACTCATGAATTAACCAATTTATTAGGTGAAGCCGTTAAGGAGTATATCAACGGTAAAATCCCTAAAAGCCGGTAAGTCAGATTGGACTAAAATTGCGTCTGGTCGATTTTAACCATGAAATTGAATTCGGTTTCGAAATTCAGACGTTCGAGCATGTCATGATTCATTCATAGGACGTCATCTTATCTTTTGGAGAAATTCCGTCGAGTTCGGAATTTTGCGGAAAAATCGGTTTTTGGACATATCGGACAAGAAAAGTAAAATTCGGATCAAGAGGGAAAGGTGGATTTTTGCTCCCCAAAATGATTTAATTTGTGAGATTTGAAGGCTAATTTGTGATTGGAGGGGTGTTTGACATTAAGGCATGAAGACTTTGGTGCCAATTTGATGATTATATAGATTTTTATCAAGGCTTTCTATTGGTTGGTTCATTGACTTATTTTTCCTTCTTATCTCTCTCTCTCTCTCTCCTCCAAATCCCCCCTCGTGCGACGAAGCACCCTTTTGCCGACCTCCCTCTCTGATCACTTCTCTCTCAATCGTCTCCCTCACGTCTTCTTCTCTCCCCTCAACACCAAGCCGCCACTCCATTTCCCCTCTGCACCATCGAATTCCCCTGCCTCTCATGCCCACATTCCACCGAAGCATTCGACCGAGTCAACACCAGCAGGATCCCCTCCCACGAAGTTGACTCCACCTTCGTCTTCAGCCACAACAACCCCTTATGTTTCCTTGTTCGACCAATAGACGCCACGTCCTTCACCGAGTCAACACAGCAACTTCTTCAACGTCCAACTAGCCCCAACGTTGACTCCGTGGACGCCAGCAGCTGCTTCTCCATTCTGCCTGTGTCAACCCCACCGAATTAGCTGTCCACATCCCACCGAATCAACAACGCATCGTCCCAATTTCCATCTCGCAAGTTCAGCCCATCCAGCGTCCACGAGCCCATTTTCAGCCCGCATCTTCAGTGGCGTATAGCCCACACGAAGCCGAGTCCACCTGCTCGCAAGTTCCAACTTGCTAGCTCGATTTTTCTCTCCGCCACTCAGCCGAGCCCAGCAGTTTTGCTGCGAGCTTGCAAGCCATTTTCAGCCATGTCCAAGCCCTCATTGGCGTCGCTGCAAGCCCGAGTTTCGGCCGCCGTCGCGGTGAACCGGTTTTCGCATTAAACCGGTGAGTTTATGCACTAAACTCTACTTAGTAGGCTAATGACATTTAAGGAATGTTTAGTTTAAGTTAATTAGGGATTAGAAGGTTAGTTAGATTAGATTAGCGAATTAATTAGTTAATTATGTATGTTAGGTGGTTATATTAAGTTAATTAAGGAATAGATAGAATGTATTATTTATCTAGATTGGTTCGGAAATTTTCCGGGCCCGTTTTGATATTTCATTAGGCTTTTCCGGCCTAAGTTAGTATTTTTGGTATTTTAATTGATTTATTTAATTAATTTCGGTTATTATTTAATTATTAATTATTTTCCAAAAATTAGACCGAGATAGCCGGTAACCAGAATTTCGTGCTTATTGCAATGGCATGCCTAGTTTATTTAATTGAATGCTACTTTGTGCAAATTGAGTGGAAATTATAATTTTGGATAGTTATCCTAAAATTAAGTAATTTTAACAATTAATTAGAAAATATCAGGTGTCGGTTTACAACGCCAAAAATGTTTTTATGGACTATAATAAATAATGGGATTTTTCAAAAGAAGGATATTGCATTTTGGCTCAGGCCGACCGTGTACCCACACACGATTATTTTTATTTGGTATTTCTAACATGAAGAAAATAGGCCAAGACCTTATTTTAACTGAAACATTTAAGTGTGAAGCACAATGTCCTTGGCCGAGATTGGATAATCGTGTGCTGGTTAAGAGAATTCGTCTCCTGCTGTGTGTCGGGTGAACGATGCTTTTATGTGAGAAGCCGTCTTGAGGACGACGTTGTCATGCTCAATGGGGCGAGATGACGCCTAGCTGTGTGACGGATAAATCCGCTATGTGACAGATAGATCCGCCGTGTGTCGGATAGATCCGCTATGTGATGGATAAATCCGTTGTGTGATGGATAAAACCGTTATGTGACGATTAGGTTTGCTGTGTGCTAGGTAGATCCGTTGTGTGACGGATAGATCTGCTATGTGATGGTTAGATCCGCCGTGTGACGGAGAGGTCGTGCCTGTGTGACCGTGATCAATTGGAATGAATGATTGAATAAGTTAAACGTGTCGAATTATGGGACGAAATTGTGTAGCACGGTATGGAACGTGTCATAACGATTTGGTCTCATAATCGAGACCTCTGTGGTAGATTGATGGATGGATTGATTGACTGAAAAGTGGTGATTGACGGAGATGTGATTTGAGACGCTCCATCGGATTGAGTGTTATTACTACACTTATGTGTGATATAAATTGTGCTGATGTGCAGGGAGGATCTGAGACAAGGTAAGTTTTGGTGGTTGTATGATTGTGTGGTTAGAATGCTTCTAGGCGTATTACCCTCCTAATCGAGGTTTAGAATGTGAATTCGCCGAGATTTATATCTCACCTCGTCATGGGCTTTAATTTTTTAGGACCATAGGGTGGAGGACCTAGAGCCAAGCTGAGGGGATATGAGGTGTGAGTCAGATAGGACAGTTTCTTTTGAGAGCTGGTCTTTTGAAGTCTTTTGGTTGTAAACTTTTGTACTTGACTTAGTTGATTTATAAAAGCATGTTTTGTTTGTAAATCTATTGTCCTGCTTTTCTATCCCAAGATGGTTACTGTTAGGGGATTCCTTAATCGCTTCCACATGTGCATTAAAATGAATAGGTCGGCGACGTGTCCTGGGACGTCGGAAATTTTTATCAACCACTGAGGGATGGATACACGCTCGAGGATCGGGGTGTGACAAAGATTACATGCAAAACATTTTCAAAATAAAGAGAAAAGGTACAAAGTCTCCATACCCATGAATTTTTGGTTTGTGGGTGTCTAATCGAACCAAAATCGATTAGTGGCGGCTCCAATAAGGAAGATAATTTGAGTACCAAGTTGCGATTGGTGGGACTTGGGAGAGTCCGTGCTAAGCATTGTGCTTAGTGATCCATTAACTTCCTCCAGGAAGGTCGTGATACACAATGGTTGCTAAGGAATACATGGATCTTTCTTAGAAGAGACATCTAGAAAGCAAGTCCTCATCATCCGCACAGGTCGTATTAGATGAGAGAATAAAAACAGGTCCGAATATGCTTACAGGAATCAATTGAAACCTGGCGAGATTAGATGAAACAATTCTCTTTAAAATGACAAAAGTGACGGGCCTCTTGTTTTGTTCGGGATAGTCATGTTGCACGGCGTTTTTCCAAAAACATACCTTGGCGAGTTCCTATTAGAACAATTATCTGATCAAAGCATGAGCAACAATTTTCATAAATTCGGAAGAAAGCTGAATAATAAATTCAAAGATATTTGCAAGCACTTCAATTAAACTTAAAAAAATATAGAGATTCAAATTATCTGCAAAATTCAAAGTTATTTTACTCGAAAAAAATTCATAAGTGACTGCCCTGTTCATAAAGGGTTACCCAAATTGGTCTATCAGACGGTAGAGCCACACGTGTCTTTGAAAAAGAATGCCACCATAGGCATAACTTTCAAGACGAGGAGAGAAGACTTTGGCATCGTGTATCTGTAAAAATAGATCATGGCTTAATTTTGTTTGGGCTGAAATTTGAATTGTGTGAAATGGGCTTGACTTAAGAACTCAATCCATGCCCTTTTATTTTTGGAAACTCCTTTTCTTTTTCATTATTTTTTTTGGATTTTCATGGCCCTTTTATTTACATGTTCGTGCTCTTTTATTATTGTTCTTATTTGTAATTTTGCTATATTTTTAATTTTTAATTTGTATTTATTTAGCAAAAAAATATTTTTTGATTGCCTTTTTATTTATTTCCGAGCTACGGAAGAGAAATGTTTTACAGGAAAAAAGAACCATAAAAAGGAAAACCTTAAATGATCTCGTCTCTAATTCAATACTTTTTGTGCTCATACTCACATTGCTCAAGGCCTTGCATCGGAAGCTGCTCGTGGTAGCTCCCACTTCTGCTCCGCTCTGTCATCATCGATCTCGACTGCGGTTAGTATGGTCCGGTGGGCCGAGGCGGCATGAGACGTCACCGGGAGAGCTACAAAGATGGCTACTAGGGTTAGGGGTGATCGGGTCCAGGGTGGGTAGGGTCTAGACCTGGACCCTGTACCCGACCCTGTTATAACCGGTTCCTCTTTTCTGGACCCTATACCCGACCCTGTTTGTATTGGACCCTGTATTTGACCCACCCTGTTTTTCCGATCCGGTTTCAAGGTCAACCCTGTTTCCATTGGAACCTGTTTTGCAATCTTCCGATATCCTATACGACTTTGAATTTTATATTAATAAGCGAGAAAATAACGTAATCCTCCTAATTTATATTGAAACATTAAGCACTGGTAATAAATTAATACATGAACATTTGGAATAAACGAAAAATTAAAGATCCATAGGGCTAATTATAATAAATAAAATCATAAGGCAAAGAATTAACATCAAACATGGGTCTAATATTAGTCTTATTCCCACAACTACTACATGAAGCTACTCATTTATTCAAGCATAACTCTTTATACAAAAGAGAAATTAGGCGAGCCAATCCATGTGATACACAAGAATTTGGTGGCGACAAATACCGTCCGTCCATCAGACGGTGCGAGAGGGAGCCGGTGAGGGAGGGAAGCAAGTGAGGAAGATGAATGACAAAGGAGAAGTGCTATGCGTGTTTGAGAGAGCCAAGAGGAAAAATATCTTGTGATTACGAGAGTAAAAATAGAAATCGGAAGAAAAAAAAATGTTTTGGACCTCTACTTACAAAACCGGTCCAAGAACCGGTTCCAAAACCGGTCCAGGAACCGGTTTCCGGGTGGGTAATCACTCGGACCCTATTCCCGGACCGGTTTAAACTGGTTTTGAATTTTGGGAACCTGTTCCCGGACCGGTTTCAATGAGAACCGGTTCCCGACCCTGTTTTCTGGGTGGGCCGGTCCGGGAACAGGGTATACCCGGTCCGGTTGCACACCCCTAACTAGGGTTGCCAAGTTTGGATGTGGTTTGTTGCTTGTGGGGTCACAAGAGGAGATTTGTAATGATGTTTTTGCGTGCTTTGCTCAGTGAGACAGGTGACTGGTTATGGTATCTATAGGAGACTTTGTAGGGTTTTAGACTTTTGCTAGCTATCAGACATCAAGAGAGGAAATAGAGGAACCTGCTGTTGAGATGAACGTAGGATTTTAACGTGAGCTGACTTGGCTTGAAAGAAGAGAACTGCTTGCCCAAGCTTAAATGTGTTGGAATGGTCGAAAACCCACTTTTTTTATACTCATATTTAGTGGATTCAAGCTACCCATCGAGAGGTTCTTGGTTCTTATTAAATCTTGTCAGCTAACCTTATACTAGTTGGGTTTCACTGATATGTTACATGTCGCACATCCGCAACACACAACCCTATACTGCACTACACTCTACAATGAATATAATTGGCAATTTCTTATTCCCAATGGCCAAGTCTCTTAACGGGGAGAGGGATGTAAACGAGAAGAAAAGAGAAAGCTGACTCAGTTTAGTTTTGAATTGCGAATTTGTGATTACAACATTAGCAGAGATAACAAACACAATCAAACAATAATGCAATTGGTCTCCAAAAACGTGGTGCTCTGTCTATGATTTCCCAAGTAACTGTTCGTGAGTCTTCAAGCCACATCCGTACTACTGCTGCTGCTGCTACCAGTGTAAGGGCTTCAATCATCGTCTTTGAACTCTCTGTCCACCCAAAATATATATGAATTACACGAGCATCACCAACCTTATAAGGCCAACCAATTTGTAGATTCAGTCCTGATACTAATGGAAAATGCGCATTATGGTTCTGTGAATATTCCATGGCTAATAGAACTCCATATCCTACATCTCCTTCCACACAAGATTTAACTGCTTATTCACAGCATACAGACAGATGTCGATTTGTCACCTAGACCATAGCATGCAATTACTCGTGGTAGGGGAATCAAACCGAGATGCAGCACTATCCAGAAAGTGGTAAGGATACCGTAGGCTCAGTCAGCTCGTTTGCACCGGGATGCGCTTGAAAGCATTCCCCTTTTTTATCATTTAATATTTGTCGTGGGACAGTAATAATTCTCTCTCTTGTGCGTGTAAGTCACTTAGCAAAAGACAACAACTGTTTGAAGAATTTTGTTAACAAGTGACCTAACACCCAAATAAAGAGTAATTATCATTTCCAACGCACTGCCTCTCTCGTGTCATGTGCAATCAGTTTATTGGAAATGATGAGCATTATTAAGTATGACTAATGAGTGCTTGGAGGAACTCGTTAATAAAATCCTTTTTTGAGCTAGGTTTTTTTTTTGTGCTGGAACCAAGTGCAACATCAGCAATGATTAATTGAATGAAGTAATTGAATCATCCATTTGTAGGATGTATGTCGTTTTCTTCCAGGATAAACAAGCACCTTAGGATTTGTGTCGATATCTTAGGTCCCGATATAAAGACTGAATCAGTGTACCCGCTTTGAGGTTCACAAGGGGGGTACAATAATGCAGTATATCCCTGCTGTTGTTGTCTGAATATCTGTCATGATAAGGCCCGACAGTTTCGTTGCCTATTTCAAGTAACTTATGTGGATGACTATAGCTTAAGCTTCGATCTAAAATCAATATCCAAGAGTTTTACTCCATGAGAGAATAAACAGAGATCCAGCCGAGGGAAGCTTACCTGCGATCGAGGTATCTGGGTTGAATCCCAGATCCTTGACATGTGGTGCAAGTCAAAGAGCCAGCACCGTCACAATTGATACAGCGCGACACTTCCTTGTCATCCCCTCCAAGTTCCACAGTCACAGAGCCGGTGCCCATGCAGAATCTGCACCTTTCTGTTGACCAAAGTTGCACGGGGCAATTAGGGAAGACAAACATCGTGCAAGGTGGAGGAAATGGATTGATACTGCTTTCACATCCAGTGTCATTTTAAAGAAAAATGGAGAACAAGATGAAAATGCAGAAAAAGACAAAGAAAGTGATGCCGTTTCAAAGAAAGGGACACATGAATTTAAAGGCAAAGGTGAGCTCCCACAAAGATTGCGTCTTCTGATAAACACTTTTTTTTAGACAATTTTATGTAAGTTTTTGTATTATATGAACAAGACCAAATTATTTGGCACATTAAATGTTTCAAATTTATCGTATCCTCTACGATATTGAAAAGGTAAAGTAATTATTCATTTCAACAATATCTATGAATGTGTAATCCTAAGTGATGATAGTATTTTACAGAAGAAAAAATATTTCCTTTCTCCCTCCATGTACGTTCCCTGCGTAGCATATATGCATTTCTGCAGACTCAAATCATTTAAATGTTATGTCATTAACCTATTAATAATATGTGGCAATCATCACTTTTATTGCTAGGATATAGGAAAATTGTCGTGCACAAACGTATTATGTTGTATGGGCTAATGTATCTAATCCCACGTATAAGGTCTCCGTGGCTTAGGACACCCGTAGAAATCAGCACCTCTCAGTAAATACGAAGCCAGGGATTCTAGTCTATGCTTAGATTTGTTAATAAAAACTAGGGCACTAAGTATCAAATCAAGTAAGTACAGGTAAAACTTTCTTCTCTAGGTGATTGGGAAGTCGACTCCTCACACATCCCAGACATGTTGAACTTGTTTTCCTCTAAGAGGATGCAAATGAAACTTTATGTGGCAGCGGTAGGCAATGCAGATTTTTTTCAGTGACAAAGTTAAAACCAGGTACCTCCTCCTCTTGTTCTTGCTCGAAATCTTCTTCTCCTTCATCATCATCTTTGCCAAACCACACCTCGGATACAGATAAAGCTCGCAGCCAACTGTACTGTGGTCACCATCTTTTGTAGCCTCAATTAAAGCATCCATTCATTCGGGTTCAACTTCTCGCAGCAACTTCCTAACAAATATGATTCATTAAGGAAGTTTACATTGCATATTATGGATTCATGAGGCGTCAATGAATCATTGAATCAACACCTCTTGTGCAAATTTTGTAGAATAAAACTAAATAAAAATGCCTTAGCAAATATAAATAAATAAATACAACTGAAGAGAAAAAAAAAGCCAAAGACACTTGTGTTCCATCTGGAAATGAGAAAAAGAAGTTCAGCAAGCAAAATTTCAAAATTTTCGCACAGCTTGAGCATTCATGTACGCCTCTCCGGAGCACATCATAAGCAGTTACTTATCATTCATCAAGGTATGCTCAAGGAACTATACTGCAATTAGTACAAGCTGACGTACTCAAACACAATCTAAAGGTGGGGGAGGAAGGGGACAGTTAAAAAAGAGCTTCTTACCTTAAGAACTATTCTTTTAGGCAAGAACTCATCGTGCAATAGCCAAGCATAGCAAAGAAGATACCAGGTGGACCGGATGTTCGCTTTCCTTCTCGAACATCCGGTCCCAGTCTCGGCGACAAATCGACAAACATCTCAACGGCATTAACAAGTAACAACTCAGACCAAAAGCCTTACGAGAACCAGCCACGCATTGCAGAAGCATCGCCTTCGCTAGCATCTGAGCGTCCAAGGCCGCTTGACTCCAGAGAAGCCACTCTGCAATTCCCCTTTAAAAGAAAGGATGATGAATCTACAGTGCCGCATTATTGACATCGTTACATCCACGAAGCCCTTGAAAGCTCAAAATCACGCCGCCTCCAAGACACATCTTTTTTTCCCAGTAGTATCTGAGGATGCCCTTGATTTGGGAATGGGAAAAGGAAGCAAGCTCCATGGCCCAGGGGACGTCGCGGCCGAGCCTCGCGCTACCTCTGGTTGAGGCTCTTCTCGGCGTTGGAGTCGCTGCCTTCTTCTTCTCTGGGGACCGTACAGTGGCGGGCGATTGGGGAATCCGAGCCCGTGCGTCCCGTGATGGACGTCGTGGAGTGCCGACGGGATCACACCGTCTGGAACAGACAACGGTGAGCACGCGACGTTGTTCCAAAGGGCGAAAGAGATATTTATAGTGGATAATGGACCTCGCTTCATTTTCGTGTTTTTTGGCTCCCTTTTTTTTAAGCCGTGTGCTTGACAAATTTCATTATTCATCTTTTCAATTCAACTCATACACTGTTACACCAAGATACAAAAGGAGAAGACATTAGAAACAAGCCTTCACAAGGGAAATGACATTTGATGCCCATTAGATGGCATCTTTATTTACTAAGACTACATTACACGATTTAAAAGAGATAACTCCTCAACAATTTCACTTATCATGAAACTTGATGGCCCTCCGCTTTGGCTTCTCCATCCACTAGACTACACTTCTCTCCAGCATTCTCACGCCTCGCACGAGCCATTTGGGCCATCCTGTTTCAATTGCAATGTATGCTATGGAAATTCCAATGACAATTCCAGATACATAACCTATCCACACTACTTTTTGTTTGAACCAACTCTCATGCTCTTCGTAGTCCAGAGTTGATGAGGACGATGGTGGAGGAGGTTGAGCACCGCCAAGGCATGCTTTCGACAATGGAGTTCCACATAAGCCTGGATTCCCACTAAACGAGTCGTTTAAAAATGTGCTCAATTGTTTGTCTTGAGGAATTCGACCAGTGAGTTGGTTCTTCGAGAGGTTTAAGTATCCAAGATATGTCAAATCTCCCAATGCTCTAGGAATTCTCCCACTAAGCATGTTCGAAGATAGATCAAGCCATTCAAGATTAGTCAAGTTTCCTAAAGTCAAAGGGATGGAACTCATAAGGTGGTTGTGAGAAAGGTCGAGCCCTATGAGATAGCGAAGATGGCCAAAAATTTCGGGAATGTCTCCTTGGAAAAAGTTGTGTGATAAGTCAATGGTTGTGAAGATGGTCAAGATCTTCACCAGCTTTCTCTCTTTCCCTTTTATCATCACGGTCACGGTATCTTCATATGACAGCCCATAGGAAAGGTAATGTTGTGTCATGTACAATGGTCCGTATTGCCCATCTTCTGTCTTCTTCATGCCTTCAAGGTTCATTATCAAGTTGGCTGGTAAAGGACCGCAAAAGTTGTTGTTCGAGAGATCCAAAATGCGCAATTCTGTAAAGATGAGATGTCCCTTTGGAATGTTCAAAGGACCCTTCAAATTGTTGGACCTCAAAATGAGAACTCTTAGTTCTAGAAGTTTTCCCAACCATGTCGGGAATGTATCCTCCATCCGATTGATACCGAGATCTAAAATTTCTAGATTTGTACAATTGACAAGGGATCGGGGCAACGTCCCTTCAAATTGATTTCGACTCAAGTCAAGAGTCGTTAATCCATCTATCAAAGAAATTGTTTGTGGAATTGTGCCCTCAAAGTGATTCATTCCCAAGTTCAAAACCGAGAGAACATTGCTAAAATTTGTTAAGCACCCAGGCAAGCTACCAATTAAGCTGTTGTTAGACAAGTCGATCATCTCGAGATTGATGGCGTTGCATATCAAAGAAGGGATCCTTCCAGTTATAACATTATTTGCAATGGAGTAATACATTGTGACGGGAGACGGAAGTGGAATTGGCCCTCCAAATTTGTTGTTGGATAAATATATTACCTCTAATGAAGTGTTGGAGAAAACCTTTGTGGGCCACTGTCCAGTAAAATTATTGTTGGAAATAGATAAATATCTAAGAGCAGGGAAGGAGAGTTCGAAGGCAGTGACGTTGATCCTACCATGAAATTTGTTGGATTGCAAATCAAGGTGATACAGTTGTAAATAAGTTATATCACCAAACCATGAGGGCACAGTCCCCGCGAGACTATTGTTAGACAAATCTAATATCAAAAGTTCGGTTAAATTACCAAAACATTGGGGTATAGTCCCAGAGAGATTATTGTTAGATAAATCTAATTCCAAGAGTGAACTTGCTTGACAGATTGAAGAGGAGATCTCACCAGTAAAACCATTGCCGTTGGCATAAAAGTAACAAGTAGAAGGTGAAAGGATTGGGAGTGGTCCTTGGAGTGAGTTTTGTTGAAGGCCAACATATAGCAACCGCTTCCAATGCAATTGTTGTATACCTCCCTCCATAAGGTTAGTAGAAAGATCTAAATGTTCCAATGTATGATGGCTTATTCCCCAAAACCACCTCGGGATCTCCCCACTAATGTTATTGGAAGAGAGGTATAAGTGTGTTAATGTTTTTAACGAATTCAAGAAATAGGGGAATTTCATCAATTCGCAATAAGACATCTTCAACACTTCAAGCTTCGGTAGAAGGAGGGAACCATTGGAATAGAGAGTGTCATGAAACCGACTATAACTAAGATCGAGACTGATGACGTCACCGGTGACATAGTCACAAGTGACTCTTTTCAATGAGCAGCAATCTACACTCTTGTTCCATGAGCTTTCGTTCCCAATGGCAATTGGAGGGGACCGGAGACCAACACTAAACAACGACGGCATTTTTAGAATGAAGGAATATTTAAAATGGAGCAAGGCATCACACTGGTTAGGAGGGTAAAGTGGGGAGACAAAGGGAAGGGAGGAATGTAAGAAAAAGAGGAAATGGAGGAGGCCAAGGATCCAATGCCACCCCATTTTGCAATTCAGCATGCGAGTGAGTTTATTGGTGGTGGAGAGCGCTTCAACTTATATACCCCTTCTCAAGTGTAAAGTTAACAAAAGGTCCATTGGTGGGCTCATAGCATGTGTAACCCATTCTAAAAGCTCTGTTGATTAGCACACAAGTAATTTCTTGTAAGACTCAGATAAAATGATTTCTCATTTTCTCATGGTTAAGGAAGATCATATTTCCTGTCGAAGTTAGTTTAGTCGTAGGTACACAAAGTGTGTAAAATGAATATCCAAGTTAAAAGAATTTTTCTTTCCTAGGCATGTACGCTTTGCACGGTTCGTCTATATTATATCAATCATGACGAGATTGGACTGAAAGAAACATTTATAGAGAGGGATAGTTAACGTAAGCTTTGTGACGGGTCTCCACTACATCCTGAACATAAACACAACAGCAACTTAACATCGAACACAAGACGTGGAAAGAAGAGTAATTAATTAATAACTTTTAATGACGTCAAGTGACTGTTTTATATAGCTAAGTGACATTAACTTTTCCAGTGATCTAATAAGTAGCGGTCACAGACCATTAGTCGGGGAATTGGGTTATAAATTCTCCATATTTGAGCTTTAAATCGGAGAAACGTCCCTCCTATTTGCGACCTTCTCTAATCAGTCCCACTTCAGGGCATCAAAACGAGTGCCGCGCCTCTCTGGGGATGTAACTTGGAAGGGTTTTCTTCCCAGCATCAATTGGCGCTGCATTTTCTCGATCTCAATATTCCATGAAATGAATAAAAATTGCTTTATATTCATTTTAGCATGGGAGTGAAAGTTCTTGCAGTTATACGGCCCTTGTAAAGTGTGAAGTCATCCACGCAAGTATTATCTAGAAGGTCTATTGGTGAGTTCCCAAAATGGGTTAGCCGTTCTAAAAGGTCTATCGGTGGGATTGTTGACTCCATACGATTACCATCATGATGTTTTATAGCTGGAAAAAGATGAATATTATTGCTGGTGACACGGGGATTCAACTCATATAACCCTTCTAACAAGCCAAGTGATCAACACGAAAGTCTTCTCTCCGAAGGTCTGTTGGTGGGCTCATGCCAAACAATTTCGCAGCACGTTCATCGACCCTATATTTACGTTCAGGGATGAGCCAAAAAGGATAGAAATGAAATCATCCTTCTGTTCTAGTTTAATAAGTAATGCCTGTTGTTGTAATATAAAGCTGGATCTTGAAATTTAAGTCGATGAGAAATCACTGAAGAAATAAATGAGGAACAATAAAGAACGCCAAAGATTTCCGTGGTTCAGTTCAAGTGTCCCTACCTACATCCACGGGGAGAGCTAATAACAAATAATCCATTAGAATTGGAGAATCAAAATTACAACCGCTTAAATACTCACATATTTCCTACATCTAGATCACACCTAAGCTAATGGTATATATAAATAAAATAACTTAATTGGATTTAAATTCATGGTACAAAATTTGCCATGGTCAACGCTCTTGCGTTTTTCAACACAAAAAGAAAAAACACTCCTGCGTGCGATCGAGAAAAAAAGAGTGTCACCGTGCGAACCCTTTCTTACTTCGCTGTTAGTCCGTTTTTGGAGTTCACTCCACGGCTCGAAGGAATTCTTCTGTGCGGCCGAGAAAAGGCACTCCGCCCCACAGGATTTATGTGTTCCCCACTTTTATTTTTATTCTATAGTGGTCAACAAATCCACTTTTGATCGGGACCAACCGATTATTCTTAGTTCCTTTTCTTGTACACCTGCTAGGGGTCTCAAATTTTGGATGGATATTGTCGGATTCAAGTGGAGTCGCCATACCCATTTTCATACGATACAATTTCGATAACTCATACTCGACTCGTCTTAGACTCAACCCATACTCGACCTAACACATATTACTAAAACACATTCATACTTAACCCTACATATGAAAGAAAATACCAACTCATTTAACCTATTTTGGGTGCGTCTAGTTCAGCTTTTTTAAAGAGCTTTGGGCCTTCAAGGCCTCTAAGAAAAATGCTGAGATATTTTAGAAGCATTTTGAAGTGGCTTTTGGTCAAATGATAGCCTTAAGATTGTTGAAATTAGAAAAGTAAAAGAACAAAATATTAAAATATAAGTAAATAAAATGAAAAATGTATTAAAAAATCAAAGAGACCAAAGGTGACTACGTTCTTTTATTTTATTTTATTTTAAAAATTGAATTTTAATTTTTTAATTTTTTTTTCTTTTTCCTTCTTATTCACCTGAGACGACTAACAATAAGGGAGCTTGAGCCTTGTCACAAGTCGGCAAGGCTCGAGCTCGCTTGTTTCGAGTGAGCCAAGCCGAGCCAAAGGTCGGTGAGCTTGAGTATCACCAGCACCAAAGGTCGACAAGGTCCAGCTTTGCCAACCACCAATGAAGGAAGAAGGAAAAAGCAAACAAATAAAAAATAATAAAATAAAATAATAATAATAATAATAATAATAATAATAATAATAATAATAATAATAATAATAATAATAATAATAATAATAATAATAATAAGAGAAAAAAATTGAGAAAAATTTAAAAAATAAAAGGAAGAGATTATATTTAACAAGAAGAGGTTCTAAGGCCATTATTTAGAGGCTTATTATAATTTGATCCACCCACTAGAAAAAAGCTATTAGATCCACCCCATTATTCACTTTAGCATGTGAGTAAAAGTTCTTCAAGTTATACAGTCCTTATAAAGTGCGAAGTCATTCTCGCAAGTCTTCTTTGGAAGGTCTGTTGGTGACCTCCCAAATTGGGTTAGCACTTCAAAAGCTCTATTAGTGGGATGTTGAGCTAAGATGGAATATTATTGGTGGTGACATATCCGACTTCCAAGGGTCCCAAAAGCTACCAAATTGGGTTGAACCCAAATTTCTATCCTTCAAATACTCTCAATGGCGACTCATCGTGGGACCAACATTACATATTCATGATGAATTGAGGTTGTTGCATAGTCAGCCGATTTGAAGAATTCTGATTCCAAGGTTGACCAGGTTTCATGTCCTTTTGTTTTGGGCAAGAAACTTGTTCCTTATTTGTCGAACTGAAGATGGACTTGTTAGATGTGCGTAATGGGGTCAATCGAGCTTTATCTGCAGCCCATTGATTGCAGCCATTGTTTGTTCATCTCCCTTTCAACTGTGATATAATTACTAATCTCTCAATGTGTTCGGATGGATTAAATCTTTGATTATTCTTATTTTAACCTTCTATTTTTAATTATAGATGTTTGACCTTTCGAGAGGGAGGAATTATAAGAAAGGTACGGATCTCTATAAGAATCTCGCTATTTCACTGATTTGCGTTCCAATTGGACTTTCAATGAAAGAAAGAAAAAGGTCGAAGATAATTAAATTAGATGAAATATTATTGGTGGTGATGTAGGAATTCAACCTATTTAACCCATCTAACGAGCCAAGTGATCAACACCAAAGTCTTCTCTCAAAAAGTCTTCTTCACCTGAGACAACTAGCAATAAGGGAGCTCAAGCCTAGTCACAAGTCGGCAAGGCTCGAGCTTGCTTGTTTCTAGCGAGCCAAGCCAAGCCAAGCCAAAGGTTGGTGAGCTTGAGTATCACCAACACCAAAGGTCGGCAAGGTCCAGCTTTGCCAACCACCAACGAAGGAAGAAGGAAAAAGAAAAAGAAAAAGAAATAATAATAAAAGAGAAAAAAAAATTAAAAAAACAAAAATTGAGAAAATTTTAAAAAATAAAAAGAAGAGATTAGATTTAACAAGAAGAGATTCTAAGGCTATTATTTAGAGGCTTATTATAATTTGATCCACCCACTAGAAAAAAGCTATTAGATCCACCTCATTATTCACTTTAACATGTGAGTAAAAGTTCTTCAAGTTATACAGTCCTTATAAAGTGCGAAGTCATTCTCGCAAGTCTTCTCTGGAAGGTCTGTTGGTGACCTCCCAAAATGGGCTAGTGCTTTAAAAGCTCTATCGGTGGGATTGTTGAGCTAAGATGGAATATTATTGGTGGTGACATATCCGACTTCCAAGGGTCCCAAAAAGCTACCAAATTGGGTTGAACTTATTTCATGGGTGAACCCAAATTTTTATCCTTCAGATACTCTTAATGGCGACTCATCGTGGGACCAACATTACATATTCACGATGAATAGAGCGACTCATCATGGGACCAACATTACATATTCACGATGAATAGAGGTTGTTGCATAGTCAGCCGATTTGAAGAATTCTGATTCCAAGGTTGACCAAGTTTCATGTCCTTTTGTTTTGGGCAAGAAACTTGTTCCTTATTTGTCGAACTGAAGATGGACTTGTTCGATGTGCGTAATGGGGTCGATCGAGTTTTATCTGCCACCCATCAATTGCGGCCATCGTTTGTTCATCTCCCTTTCCACTGTGATATAATTACTAATCTCTCAATGTGTTCGGATAGATTAAATCTTTGATTATTCTTATTTTAACCTTCTATTTTTAATTATAGATGTTTGACCATTCGGGAGGGAGGAATTATAAGAAAGGTATGGATTTCTATAAGAATCTCGCTATTTCACTGATTTGCGTTCCAATTGGACTTTCAATGAAAAAAAGAAAATGGTCGAAGATAATTAGATTAGATGAAATATTATTGGTGGTGACGTAGGAATTCAACCTATTTAACCCATCTAGCAAGCCAAGTGATCAACACCAAAGTCTTCTCTCAAAAGGTCCGTTGGGATGCTGAAGCCAAACATGTTATTATATTTCCTACCATGGCTACATCAAATGGAATTGGAAAAGCATTCTAACTTTGTCAAAAGTATGGACCTGAGCAGGTCCTTAAAAGGGTCAAGGGAAAGAAACAGGAGAACTGCCTTGGGGTGGGAGACCCCGCAATATCACCCCGTATTCCCTCTCTTCGGGAAGAAAAACAATGGAGGGAATTTTTTGGGGGGGGGGGGATTGGGTATCGACACGTTAAAATAAGGAACGTAGTTATGTCAGTCCAACAAGGAAACTAGTCGAGTAGGGCGGCCCTAGCTCAGGTGGAAACACCTTATTCTTTGGTGAGGTAACCCTATAACTAGACATCAAGGATCCAAAGAACACCTCTAGTTATAGGGTTACTGGTAACAAAGTTTAGAGGACTTAAGACAAAATTTATCATCATATTTCCTCCGTCTTTGGAGTGATTTTTTACCTCCTAAAATTAGAAAAAAAAAATTCAATAGAAAACCTTGCCATGAATTATCCTTAATCAAACCGGACCATGTTTCTCGTTAGTGTTTTTTCTTCCTCTTTTCATCGACCCTAAAGTTACGTTCAGGGATGAGCCGACAAGAATAGAAATTAAATCATCCATTAGTTTTAGTCAATTAGTAACGCTTTTGATGTAATATATCGCAGAGACTAATATTGGATCTTGCAATTTAAGTAAATGCAAAATTACTAAAGAATTAAACAAGGGACAATAAAGAACGCCAAAGATTTACGTGGTTCGATCTGAATGTTGGTACTTACATCCATAGAAAAAATCAATAGTAAATAATCCATTATAATTAGATAATCAGAATTTCAACAGCTCACACGCTTGAGTGTTTTTTACATCTAAATTATACTCAAGCACACAATGTTCATTAGTGTTGGAAGATATAATTCTATTTTGTATATATCATAAATTGATACAATTGTTTATATCTTGGGAATAGAAAGATTATAGGAATGTACACTTTCTTTTATTATTATTCCTTCTTGTGTTTATATACAGTATTATACAACAGATTACAATCAATGAAATTGAGGCACAATTTTCCTCAAAGCTCTTCCCTTTATTCTTCAATATTGTTTCGTGACATGGTATCAAGAGCCTCCAAAATTTTGAACCTATAGTCGTTTCCGCTCTTCTTTTCTTGATTGCCGCTCGTGGAACTCCATCTACAAAAAACAGAGTTGCCACATGAATCATTTTTTATAAAGGGAAGAAATTTTTACCATGGAGAAAACACAGGATCCTACCTCCACAAATAACCAACCTGCTGGAGAAGTCACGTCAGAAGAACAAGATATCCAAGGTTCGTCCATTATTACTTCTACTGCTCAACAGCAATTCAGTCAAGCACAAACCCAAAACGTGCAATGGCAACAGTTCCCGGCTCAGTTCAATCTGGGGCAGCCCTTTATGGGCCATCCATACCAGTGGATACCATATCCATGGTTCCATTCATCACAGCCAGGAAGCTACCAAAGCAGCATTGGGACTAATGGAGGTCCGCCAACCGTTGATGGGGCAAACCAACAAATTCCCACTCGACTTATCTCAATACGGGGCAAACAAATCAGGGTACAGGGCCTAATAATTCTGGCATGGGGGGAAATCCTTACCCCAATCCCGGTTTTTTCCATACCACATCTTTCCTACCGGCAGTTGACCGGAGCCCGGTGACCCACTTCACACAACAAATGCCGACGAACCAAAGTTAAAACTCATCAGCAAAGAGCTAACTGGTGCCGACAATTACTCGTATTGGGCGCGCAAGTTCTAGCGCGCGCTAGTAACAAAAGATAAAGAGGGCTTTCTAGACGGAACAATTCTGATTCCTACCGATGAGAGGATGGCACGACTTTGGAGAAAATGCAACCAACTCGTCAGGACTTGGATAGGAAATTGCATTTCTTCCAAAGTCGCGGCCGGTCTCCCCGACGGAGGATTCAAAGCAAATATGGGAGAATATTAAAGAAATGTTTGGAAAGCTTGATCAGGTGAAAATTTTCACATTAACACAGTAGATCTCGGAATTAAAGCAAGGGAATATGAGCATAGCAACCGTCTACAACAAGCTCGCGGCTCTGTGGAACGAGCTTGAAGCAGCCGAGGAGAAATTCGAATGGCCAGAGCCGAATCTACAGCAGTACAAAGCCATGCGAGAAAGGGAGAAAACCACGAGATTTCTGCTAATCCTCAACGAGGCTTACCTCTCGTTTCGTTCTCAAATCTTAACGATGGAACCCATGCCAAGCCTCAATCGAATCTACCAACTTGCCATCCAAGAGGAGAATCAGCAAAGATCCGTGGATCTTAGGGTTTCCGGGGGAGACGGAGTCGCTTTGGCTGCAAGAAGGCAGATTCGATTTCCCTCGAAGAACGGAGGAAACAGAGGACAGCAAGAAGGGGAGCTAGGGTTCTTCGACGGAAACCCTAGCGATTCGCCTTTTATTGGCCATCACTGGCAGCGAGCGGATCCAACGGCTCACGTCGCCCAGCTCTTCATGGGCCAAATGGGCCGCGCGGAAGCATTTCGCATGGGCTAGATGTTTTATCCGGAAATTCAGCAAAAGAAACAGAAAATAATTATGGGTCAACCTTGGCCCAAGTCTTGCAGCCCACGAATAAGCCCGTCTCGACTGGGAGGATTTTTAATCCTAAAGGCAAAGGTAAATTGTACTGTGAATATTATAAATGTCACGCCCCGATCCTCGGGCACGCACCCATCCCTTACCTTGGTCGATTTTAAAGTGCGATATCCCAGGACTATGTATTGCCGACCCTTTCAATTTAGTATGCGCATGTGAAAGCAGTTAAGAATCCTCAGACAATAAAACAATGAGATAGAAAAGCAGGCCATAATTTTTATATTGAAATTCACAACCACACTTTCATTAACAGTACAACTCATAGTATATTTACAATACTATTTACAACAAACAAGTCTCACACCTATCTACACTAAGACAGGGTTCACAAAAGGGATGGGATCTCAATCCACATCCGGGTTGTACTCAAGATCCCTCTCTGGATCATCTTCTTCATCCAAGGTCTTTCTTCTCCTCAGGTTCCTCTTCCTCAGCTCCTCCTCAGGGTCCTGAAATGGTTATTCAATAACCAATGAGACCACGTCTCGGCCGAGTTCTACCCCTAAGACTCGATTAGTAAGCCAATACACTATGAGCTGCCTAAACATGCACAGTCGAGGACTTACCTTAGCCTCGCATTCCACCCGCAAATCAGTATAATTCATAATAGGCACCCAACTACTCATAACAAATCGAACTAGTCGATTACATGTCACAAAGCACACGTGCATTCTCTAAGGCACTAGTTCACCAAAGTGATGCATCAAATCACCGAGCCCACGTGTCTCTTCCAAGATGCCTCACTTAAGATTCAATGGCTTTATGATCCCACCTGACCCTCTCAAGATCTAGTGGCTTTACGGCCCCACCCAACCCTCTTAAGATCTGGTGGCTTTACGATCCCACCCGACCCTCTCAAGATCTAGTGGGTTTACGGTCCCACCCGACCCTCTCAAGATTTAGTGGCTACGGCCTCCCCATCGCAAACTTTATGCTCTCTACGGTCCCACCCGACCCTCAACTCTCAACTATGGCCAACTTGTAGCTCCTTGGGAATGAATTGCACCTCATAATTTATTTTAGCACTAAGTAAAGCTCAAATAAATAAACGGACTGCACCACGATGATCGGCACGAAATTCCGGTCATCGGCCATCTCGGTTGAATTTCCGGAAAAATAAAAATTAAATAATTAATTTCGAAAATTAAATAAATAATTATTAAAAATCCAATTTAGGCCCATAATGCCTAATTGGAAGCTGAGACGAGCCCGAAATTTTCCCTTAAATAAATAATTATTAAAAAAATTACCGAGACTCATTTAATAAATAACATGGCATACTTACTTGTTAATGTCTATTTCTAACCACCTAACATGCATCATTAAGTCTCTAATTTAATTTATCTAAATTAATCTAACCACCTAATTGCATTTAATTAAATCTAACCAACCCTAAGTATAATTGGTAAACTAAGAAAGCATTAGTGAGTAAAACTCACTTGCACTAAACGAAGGCCGGGACACCGTGACGACGACGCAACGGCGGCCGAACTTGGGCCGGGCCAAGAACTTCGCAAGCCCGAAGAAACTTTGGGCTTCAAGATTGGGCTGACTTCTTTAATCACTTGGGCTTGAAAATACTAAATTGTGGGCTGCTTGTCGGGCCAGAATTAAATTGAAAATGGGCCGCACTCCTTTGGCCGAACTTGTTTGGGCCAAAGACTCACTTAATGGGCCGCACTTGTGGGCTTGGGCTTCAACTAAATTAAACTAACTTGGGCTAAGCTTGTTAGGCCACTTGGTCTTGTGGGCTGAAGTTCACTTGCGCCGAAGTTGGGCCCAATCCCAATGGGCTGAACCACGGGTTTGGCTTGCGGGCTGCAGAGAGGAGACCAGCAGCTTCAGAGGCGAAAACGGGCCAATCGCAACCCCGGCGAGTGGGTGGTTGGCAACTGGTGACTCCTGGGGATCTTGAGGATCTTGTGGGTGGATGGAATGGGCAAATGAAGGGCTGAAATGGGGCGAAACAGCAAGAAAACGCGAAATAGTACCGGCAGGAAGCTTCCAATCGGTCCGGCGAGCGGCGGACTCCGGCGTCCGTACGGAACGAACGGCGGCTCCGTTTGGGGTGATTTTGGGCTTGTTGGAACGGTATGGATGTCCTCTTCACGGAGATATGTGGCTCGTTCTCTGGTTCATCCGGAAAGACCACTTTTGACTCGAATCTTTGACGAAAGGTCGGCTGGAGCAAAAACCGGCGGTGGCACGGGTGGAGGCGTGCGACGGCTGCAGCTCCTTCTACTGGTCTTCTTGTTGGCTTGAGGGCTTCGACAATGAAGAGGAGAGGGTCTTGGAGGGTAGAGAGGAGAGAGAGATGGAGAGGATAGAGGTGAGGGAAGAGATAAGAGAGATGAGAGAGATGAGATAGAGTTGAGGTGGGGCCTTGGCTTGATATTTTCCAATCTTGCTCTCCAAGATTCATCCTAGGCCAAGTAAGATCCCTTGGCCTCCATTGATCCACACCAACACCTCTCATGACTTCACTTTTGGTCCATTTGGCTAGGGGGAAGGGAGAGTTACGAATTTTGCTGGAATTGTCTTCAATTGGTGGCTTGATCCACTTCAATTCTATCTCAATTGGCCTCCATAAAATCAATCGGTCATCCATCGACCATCTCAATATTTTTCCTCACCCATATATCCATCTTGCTTCCCAATTTTGCTATCAAAATAATCATTGGCTTTTTTCGCACGTAACGATTCGCGACGACTTTTTCCCAAAAAGTGTCGGGTGTCGAAAAAATCTTCGAGACCGAGTCGACGCTCCTAGAATTTATTGTGACATGACAAAATCTTCAATTTCTGAAATCGGACTCGAATTGGCGGTTAATTTCTATTTGATGCGTTTTTAGCGTAACCTAGGCTACCGGGTAACTTTCAAATATTTTTAAGTGCAATTGACACGTGGTCGATTTTCTTTGAGCCACTATGAACCCACTCGACTCATTGACGACTCTCGGTTGTCGTGAGAATCTCGAGGATCCAAATACGGACACAGAGTACCAAAACAATAAGAAAATCAGTCTAGAGCCGGTCGACGAGAATTTTCTAATTTAGTGGTGTCACCCACGATTAGTCACACATCTCAGTCGATCCAGTCTATCTCTGATTTCAAATCGATTTTTAACTGTGCCGTAATGACCTCTAAAGATGGACACGGTCGAGAAGCCGATTCCTGGTCGAATTCTCAAGTCTATTGCCTTAAAATTCCTAATAATTTCCTTAGATAGTCTAGTTATCTCAAGAATGATCAGTTTTGAGAATAATCCTATAAACATGTCAATGAAACGCCCGATTCAATCAAAAAGAAACAAAATCAAAAATTCGGGATGTCACAGTAAACGTCCACATCATACAATAGAAAATTGCTAGAAGCTGCATGGGAAACCTGGAGAGAGGGAAAAAGGAAAATTTTCTACAATTTTTTAGGTGTCAGGACAACCATCAGACAAGACAATTACTCATGATCAATATCAAGAACTGATGGAGGCACTAAGGAAACTGGACACTTCTGACAAGACTGGGGGTTTAACAGGTACTTCTCATTGCTTGATGAATTCAATTTCAAGGAGTGCATGGATTATTGACTCAGGTGCTAGCGATCACATTGTTTGTGATAAAAGTTCACTTTCCAATATTAAAAAATTATTCTCTCCCATATCAGTGCAGCTCCCAAATGGAAATACAACACAAGTTGAAATGATAGGCACAATAACCCTTAGTCCACTCATTGTGCTTAAAAATGTGTTCTATATTCCAGATTTTCATTTCAATCTCGTGTCAATATCCCGGGTCTGTGAAGAAAGTTCCTGTCGAATCTTATTCAATTCTGATGAATGTTTATTTCAGGTCATTTCGACTAGAAACTAATGGGCTCGGTAAAGTATTCCAAGGGCTATATTTCTGGATGAATGTTTCGCAGAGTCTCAAATTTTTTTTCAATAAATCTTTGTGTAACTCTGCTATCAATAAAAAGACCTTTCTTGATCTTCAAAGGCTGGGTCACTCTGCTTCATTTCCTTGGCCTCAATGTCCCATTTGTCCATTAGCAAAGCAGACACGTCCTTCTTTTCCTAATAGTACTTCCCAAGTCGATGAAATTTTTTCATTAGTTCATATTGATGTTTGGGGACCTTATCATACCTTGAATCATGATGGGTCTAGATTTTTTCTCACCATTGTGGATGATTTTTCACGAGCTACATGGATATTCTTCATGCAGTCCAAAGGTCAAGTTCTTTCTCACATTAGGACTTTTCTTGCCATATCTAAAAATCAATTTGGGAAATCCATTAAACGCATCCGCACTGATAATGGTAGAGAAATTTTTAATAGTGAATGTGGTTCTTTATTCACATTGAATGGAATTTTACACGAGAGCTCTTGCACATATACACCACAGCAGAATGGAGTGGTTGAGCGGAAACACCGCCACCTTCTTGAAGTAGCACGTGCCCTTAAGTTTCAGGCATCTATCCCTGAAAATTTTTGGGGAGATTGTGTGATCACAGCAGCATATCTGATCAATCGTATGCCATCTCGTATTCTTAAAGGAAAAACTCCTTTTGAGATATTATATGAAAGGAAACCGGATCTGAGTCATCTCAGAGTTCTTGGGTGTCTATGTTACGTGACTACAGTGGGGTACAGAGATAAAATGGGACCTCGTGCTCGCCAGTGCATATTCATGGGGTATCCAAATCTGAAGCGAGGATACAGGGTGTATGAGCCATCCTCAGGAGAATTCCTTATCAGCAGGGATGTAGTATTTCATGAAGATATTTTCCCCTTTAAAAAAATGGATCGTTCATCTGGAGATGAGAGGACAACCAATAAGACATTTCTATCAGAAGATGATTCTTCCCCAAGAGGATCTTATATTGTTGTTCCTCCTCCAAGGATTCAGGAATTATCTTATGCACCAATTACAACTTCCAATGAGGCTATTCAGGCCATTTCACTTGAAGAACCATCACCAGGAAGGGATCCTTCAATAGCAACTCCTCCAGAACCAGGTCACACTGACAAGTCCTCCTTGATTCAGCATGAAGAACCACGGCGATCTGGTCGAGCTACTTGTCCACCTATATGGACAAAGGACTACGTATGTGCTTCTTCTGGTTCACCAGGTACTCGTTATCCTATCTCTTCCTATGTTTCATTCGATAGGCTATCATCGGAGCATTTATGTTGCATGAGTAGTATTTCTGAGGAGCACGAGCCTTCTGGCTATAATGAAGCAATGCATGATCCAAATTGGCAACGGGCTATGGAGGCAGAACTAAAAGCCCTTCTAGATAATCACACTTGGGATGTTGTATCTTTACCCACTCATCGTAAGCCAATTGGATGCAAATGGGTGTATAAGATAAAATATAGAGCAGATGGCTCTATAGAAAGGTACAAGGCTCGGTTAGTTGCCAAAGGATATACTCAAAGAGAAGGTTTTGACTATCATGAGACTTTTTCTCCAGTAGCCAAAGACGTTACAGTTCGTTCCTTTCTATCGATTGCTGCTTTTCGAAACTAGTCGTTGCACCAGATGGATGTTCATAATGCCTTTTTACATGGTGATCTAGACGAGGTGATATACATGGATCTTCCACCCGGATTATGGAGACAGGGGGAGTCTAAGGTATGTTGTCGTCTTCGTAAATCCCTTTATGGATTAAAACAAGCATATCGACAATGGTATGCCAAGTTTACGAGTGCTCTTACGACTACTGGCTTCAGACAGGCCAAGTATGATTATGCATTATTCACTTGGAAGAAAGGTATGTCGTCTATTTATCTAATGATTTATGTTGACGACATCTTAATTATGGGAAATGATGATTCCGCTGTGAAGAAGCTGAAAGAATATCTGCATTCCACTTTTCATATCAAAGATTTAGGGCGACCTAAATATTTTCTTGGAATTGAGATAGCTCGTTCGGATCAGGGAATTTCACTCAGTCAGCGAAAGTTCGTAATGGAGATTATTTCAGAAGTAGGTCTGTCAAGTTGCAAACCATCTATTGTTCCCATCGAGCAGAATATCAAACTAACATCTGCTGATTATGATTCTGGCATATCTACTTCTGATGATCCATTGTTAAAGGATCCATCTGGATATCAGAGACTAGTAGGGAAGCTTATATATCTCACTATGACTAGGCCAGACATTTGTTATGCGGTTCAGACTCTCAGTCAGTTCATGCATAGTCCTAAACAATCACATTTGAATGCGGCCATGAAAGTTGTGAGATATTTGAAGACATGCCCAGGATTAGGGATACTTCTTTCCCGGAAATGTAACATGGAGATGACGGCTTATTGTGATGCAGATTATGCTACATGTCCAATGAGCAGGAGATCTATTACTGGATTTTGCATCAAATTCGAGGAATCACTTCTTTCGTGGAAAACAAAAAAACAATCTACTGTATCTTTATCTTCAGCAGAAGCCGAATATCGATCTATGGCCAAAACTATCTATGAAATAGTTTGGTTAAGGGGTTTACTTATGGATCTCGGGGCAGAAGTCAAAGGACCAACCACATTATTCTGTGACAATGACTCAGCACTCAAACTTGCAGCGAATCCTATAGTTCATGAGAGAACAAAGCACATAGAAGTTGATTGTCACTTCACTCGAGAAAAGATTCAAGAATGAGTCATCAAGACAAGAGGAATCAGAACCACGGAGCAACCCGCGGACATTTTTACTAAGCCTCTTTGTCAAAGGCAACATACATATCTTCTAAGCAAGCTAGGCGTCTTGGACATATACAGGCCACCAGCTTGAGGGGGAGTGTTGGAAGATATGATTCTATTTTGTATATATCATAAATTGATACAATTGTTTATATCTTAGGAATAGAAAGATTACAGGAATGTACACTTTCTTTTATTATATTCCTTCTTGTGTTTATATACAGTATTGCACAACAGATTACAATCAATGAAATTGAGGCACAATTTTCCTCAAAGCTCTTCCCTTTATTCTTCAATCTTGTTTCGTGACAATTAGTAAAATAACTCAATTGGACAAAAATTCACAGCACAAAATCCACCGTCGTCGACACTCCTCCTTGCGATCGAGAAAAAGAGTGTCAGCGTGCGACCTTTTTCTTTCTTCGCTGTGCCGTCGTTTTTTTTGGGAGTTCACTACACGGCTTGAAGGAATTCTGGGCAGCCAAAGATAGGTACTCCTCCTTATAGGATTTATGCATGCCGCTTTTTCTTTTTCCTTTTCTCGTGTGGCTTTTAGACGTCCATCGTACGCCTTCTCAAGGAATTAAATACATCCAATCAACAGAGAAACAACCCTGCAATCAAAGCAAATATACTCGATCCTCAATTATCTATATCTAAAAAAACCACCCGCCCAACGATATCCAAACTTGAATCGGATTAATGGGCGCACCGAATTTGAACAAATTAAGATCCTCCAAATGGCTCGGATTTCGTATATGGGCTAAAACGCGAGACATAACATTACACCTTTTGTTTGCAATCAAAAAAGATATTTTGTTGTTGCCAGTGCAGTAATATGCGGTGACATGCGCCCAAAGGAGATGATATCGCTCCTTTTGTATTATCCCACCAAAGTGGGTGATCAACCAATATTTTAGCAAATCTTCAAGCCATCATCAAATTAGAATTATATGGTGAGCTGATGAACAGAGCAACTAAAAGGTGGATAATAGAAGAAAAAGATCAGATGACAAGGGTTACATAATTTTTAACATATGACTATCTTATCTTTCTATCAAGATGAAATCAGTGCCAATTCCATATTTTGGAGCAGGCCATCTTGACCTTGTCCTAATATATTCAGCGGCAAAAAGAATACTTCAAGTGCTAAAAGTTGGCACAAAATGACACTTAAATGCCAAAACTTACGAAAGTGGTACTTAAGTGTCACTTTTTATGAAAAATGGGATACTTGAGTGTCACATCTAGCGAAGCCTGCCGAAATCCTATGTGGCATTTTTTTATTAATTTTCTTGCTTACGTGGTTCACCGAAAGGCTGACTTAGCAAAACACATACACAAAATGACATCATTTTGGTATAATTTGAATTTTAATATAAAATTAATTAAATTTAATTTTTAATAATAATAATAATAATAATAATAATAATAATAATAATAATAATAATAATAATAATAATATAAAAAAAAAATAGAGGAGGAGGACGACGACCCTCACCCAGATTTGGGATGAGGGCTCGTGGCCCTCGCCCGATCCGACGAGGGTCGACGGCCCTTGGCCCGGTCGAGCGAGGGCCACCGACCCTCGTCAAATTTGGGCAAGGGCCGCGACCCTCTGGGGCGAGGGCTTGTGGGCCCTTGCCACTTGTCGGCCGGGGTTGCCGCCTTCCTCCCTTTTTATAAAAAAATAAATAAATTTTAATATTTTTAATATTTTTATATTAATTTTTTACCACTTCAACACTAAAATGACATCGTTTTTGCATTGTCAAGCCATGTTAGCGTGCAAAAATCGACGCCATTTTGGACTTATTTTGTTGGAAAATCGTCACGTCAGCATTTTGGCTGGATTGGTACTTATGTGATTCATTTTGCTCCGATTTTAACACTTAAGTGTTACTTTCGTAACTTTTAGCACTTTAAATGTCCCTTCGTGCCAACTTTTGGCACCTAAGTATCTCTTCGTGCCAACTTTTGACACTCCAAGGGTCCGAGTGTCTATATTCAGCACCAACATACAACAGTCCTAGATCTTTGTCTATGTGTAGAACATCTAGCGTTCATGTTTCGTCCTTAGGTGATGTAATCATAACAGACGCAACACTAAGAGTATGAGAGAGGATACAGTAAGGGCATATTTCAATGTAGTTGATTACGGTGTATGCATATTGGTATTCATGTTGTACACCGAATTAGCTCACGACCTCCCCAAGGGAAAAAATGTGTTGGTTTAATTTCAGCGGGTGTATTTGCGCTAGATTCAAGCACATATGTTCTGGCAAGAGCATGAATATTACTCAGGTTGATTCGAATGCAAAGGAGTTTTATATACTTACAAATGAGTGTCAAAATAAAAACTCATAAGAAGAGAGCTTAATCTCCCAATTTTTTTCATCGGATGATTTGCAATATATCACTCTTCTGATAACTCCCCGGATTTGATAAGATTAGCAGGCATTGGAAAGGCAAATGTATTGTTAATTTCGCTCGTGTTATTCTCCTTTTAGCTATTGCCTAGGATTGGGGACTTCCTAAATCTAGCATCCCCATCATCCACCAGGTACTCTTTTAGTTCGATGAATAAGGATTCCATGGTTCAGAACACTTGTAGAAATTAGCAGCTCTCGGTAAATACGAAGCCAGGATTTTAGTGTCAGCTCAAAAGATTTTTAACCAGCAAAATCTGTTTCGAATGATCTTTTAAGAACAACTAAGGACCTAACTATCGAATCAATGAAGTACTGGTGAAACTTTCTTCTCTAGGTGATTAGGAAGTGGACTCCTCACACAGCCCATACATGCTGAACTTGTTTTCCTCTAAGAGGATGCAAATGAAACTTTGAGAAGCAGCAGGAGGCAATGCAGATTTTTTTTTCGGCAACAAAGTTAAAAACCAGGTACCCCACCTGTTCCCTGTGTTCACGTTCTAAATCTTCTTTCTCCTTCATCATTATCTTCGCCAACCCTGGCCTCTGGTACAGATAAAGCTCGCAGCCTTCTCTGGTCACCATCTTCTGCGGCCTCAATTGAAGCATCCATTAACTCAGGTTCAACTTCTCGCAGCAACTTCCCTAACAAATGCGATTCATTAAGGAAGTTTACATTGCGCAACAAATCATTGACACCTCTTTTGTAGAATACAACTAAATTAAACTTCTTTAGCAACAAAAAAAAAAGAAAAAAAAAGAAGAAGAAGAAGACACTATGTTTAATCTGGAAATGAAAAAAAGTGTTCAGCAATCAAAATTTCAGATTTTTCACACAGATTGAGCAATTCATCTACGCCTTTCCCTGGCACATCATTAGCAGTTACTCATTTTTCATCAATATATGCGCAAGGAACCATACTGCAAGTACCATCAAAGCATTTTAAAAGTACAAGCCGACACACCCAAATTCAATCTAAGTGGGAAAAAAGCACCAGTTAGGAAAGAGCTGCTACTATTTTGCCCAGAAAGAACTCATCGTGCAATAGCCAAGCATAGGAAAGCAGATGCCAGGTGAAGCGGCAAGAAAGGTGAAAAGATTCTCACATACACACTCACAAAAACATGAATAAAATTTGATCTAGAGGGGGGTGAATAGGTGTTTAAAGCAATTTTAACAATTTAATCCGAATGAGAGATTAATAAATTAAAACCAACAATTGCAGCAAATGAAAGCAGTTAATGATAAAAGGATTAGGGATAGAGAATCAAGACTTCAGATTTATAGTGGTTCGGCTTAGACCAAGCCTACGTCCACTCTCCCGCACGGACAGCCCTTCTGGCTGGATTTCACTAAGAATCAATAAGAGTGATTACAGTCTCACGCTTTTGAGTCCACAGTGTAGAAAACTCTACTACACTTCCTCAAGGTCTCACTACTATATGATCTCTCTTTTGATTACATATATCGCTCGAAGAATGATATCGCAAAATAGAAAAAGGAGATTCATACTTTGGAATTCTTCTATCCGCACCCTTCAACAACTAGAGCATCTCTCTTATATACTTCTTCATGCCTTCCATACCGTTGGCACCTTCCAAAGAAGTTCTTCCAATCAACCCGTTGGACAGAATCAATTAGAGAGATCTCGAGCTCTTTAAGGTAAGTGTTGATAGCCCATCAATCATGCTCGCCCATACAATCAGGATCTCGGTTTCCATAAGTAGATCCTTCCAAAAATAAGTTGCGAAATCTTTAGAGAATCTATACAAATTCGAATACGAAAGTTAGATCTTCTAGTGTTGAATCCAGTAGAAGGATATTCTCTAGCCGTTAGAATAAAGATCATATAAGATCAGAATAAACGTCGGTCTAGAAACTGTCCATGAGAGTAGACTTTGAAATATGAGTCTTGAGTCTTGCTAGCTTCAGACTTTGATCTTCAGATTTTGTCAATAGAGTCTGTAAGTCTTCAGACTAGACTGATGAAAATGTTTTGTTAACTTCAAAATACTTTAAGAGAATTTATCCAACAATCTCCCCCTTTTGATGGTGACAAAACTTTTCTACTGATTTGAATATTATTGCCCTGCAATACAACTTTTAAGCAAGCATTGATATCTCATAAAGATTAGAATAAAAATAGTAGAAGTTATCGTACATAGATATATCCTATACACAGACTTACCCTGTACACAGATCTGCATTCACCGAAACCTCATTAGTCATGAACAGACAGTACTATCTTTATCTAATTTAAAAGCTTAAAGTAATGTAATAATGAGCACACATTCAAAAGCTGCACACAATTAAAAACTCAAGATAAAGTCAAAATAACAATTAAAAAATGTTTAAACTTGAAGAAAAGATTTGGTTTGGTTTGAGGAATGAGTCTGAAGTTGAAATGCTTGAAAATCTGAAGTTGAAATGCTTGAAAATCTGCAAAGTCTTCTCCCCCTTTTTGTCAGCATAAAAAAAATCAAGGAACACGAGGAATGCGAACAAGTTGAAAGTCCTCCATAGACTTGACAGTTCCTTCTAGCTTCCTCAAATCTTCCTGTACTTGGGTGAGCGTAGTGCCCTTTGTAGTATCCTCGAATCGACGCTGAACATCTTTAAGCCGATCATGCGAGTGATGAACATTGCATGATTTTCATTCTGCAAGGTCTGAAATTCATATCCCATGGCATAAATTTGGCCTTTGAGTTCCAAGATGATTTCAAGCAGCCTTCGAAAATTTCCAGAATTGTCAGTCTGAGTGCTTGTTTCAACTCGGTCTAATGGTGGAGTCAAGCTAGTATGAATGTCAGCAGGAATTTCAGTATGTGGAGATGATGCCTCTCCTTCAGGAAACTGTGCAGCATGAACATCTTCAGCATCACAAGGTGATCGACTAACACCTATTTGTATATCTTCTTCTCCAAAAGTCAGTAGAAGAGGGGTATGTTCTCTGTTTGTATCTCCCCCTGTTTCCATGTCTTCTGTAGGAGAAAAGAACTCTTCGTTCTGAGGAGTTTCCTCAGTGACAGGCTGTTGTAGATCCTCTTTCTCTGCTGGAGAAACTGTGTTTGCTGGTTCCTCCGCTTGTTCTGCTTTTTCTTCTTCCTCTCTTTCTTCCTCTTTCTTCCTTTCTTTCTCTTCCTCTTCCTTTCTTCCTTTCTCTTCCTCTTTCTCTTCTTCTTTCTCTTCTTCTTTCTCTGTTTCTGCAAATTGTTGTTCTGGAACAGCTAGAGTAGATTGAGAAACAAGAGCAAAGATGGGTAGAGCATCCTCATCATCTTCATCTTCCAAGATGATTGCCCTTCTCTTCTTGGTAGAACTAACCACTGGTTCTTTCCCTTTTCTTTTGGCCGCTGATGAGTCTGGTCTGAACTTGATAAGAGTCTTCTCCTTGAACTTCTCTAACTTCTTGCTGAGTTCTTTCAGACGCATCTTGGTAATCATCCTCAGCCCGATAACCATTTTATCAATGATCTTCACAGAGAGAATGTGAGGAGGCTGAATGTTCAGATGTCTAAAAATACGAGTGATAAGAGCAGAATAAGGAAGTTTTCCTTTGTCCTTTGCCATGCATCTGTACATGTGAAATATGATGGTGTGCGGCAAAGAGAAGTTAAGACCATCTTGATTGCAAACATCAACTTAGCCTCGAGATGGATACATCTGTCTTGGATGTTGATTTGGGTCTCAGGACAGTTGATCACAATCTTGTGAAGCAAAGTATTTGTTGCATTCATCCTTGAGTAGGAGAGACGACCTTCAAGCAATTTGTCTTTTGCGAGTTCAAGAGTAGCATGGCTTACGAGACACACTAATTGATTGGAAAGCCCTCTTTCCACACCAAGTATATCTGCCAGAATGTCCTTATCAACAACATACTCTTTATCCGTTACGCTGAAAGAAAAGCTGTTTGCATCAATAAAACTGAGATTGGAGTAGAAGTACGCTGTTAATTCGAATGTGCCATATCACAGTCAGTACAAAACTGATAAAGTTGAAGTTTTTCAAACTTCTCTCTCAGATTTATGCTCAATAAGTCCAGAAAATCGAAATCCACAGTCCGTGGATTCATCACCCCACGCTTCAGCAACTTTTCATACTTCTTCCTATGTCCGTCGAGCGGAATAGTTCATCCTTCTTTCCTCGAAGGTTTGCAGCCACACACATCCATGGTTTAAAGTGTATGAACATCTTTTCATCATCATCCTTTCCTCGGGCTGATTCATACTACCAAACCTAGGGTCACCTTTGGGAAAGTTTGCAAATGCTTTTGCAGTGAGTTCTTCAGGGAACAATTTCGACCTTTCCATGACGGTGAGAAAATGAGTCTCATTTCTATAACCCTTCTCTTTCAGAAATTCATCAATGAAGGTCATTGCAGAACCTCCTTCCTTTAATACAGAGTAAAGCCTATAAATAAAGGCGGGCTTAAGAGTTCTTACCGATTCAATATCTTCAAAAACTGTTTCGCATCTTGAGGGCGATGTTCTTGAGGTCTAGTTGGGAAGACCGCAGTTGAGATCGTTGAGGAGTTTGCTCAGAAGGAAAGTCGCTTTCTTCGGTTAGATCGAAGTGCGTAGTCCCCTTACTAGATCCTTGTGGTCCCCTGTTTGCTATTCTGGATGACTTCCTTTGATACGACATTGTTGCTTTCTTTGGAGAAGCTTTCTCACTTGTGTCGCAAGAAAGTTAAAAACTTTGAGACGAAGAAGTTTTGGAGAAAAAAATACGAGCAATGAAAAGCTTTTTGTTCTAGGGTTTTGGGTAAAGTGAAACGAAGAAGAAGTGTATAAAAGATAATGATACGGGGGAAATCCAATCGTCACAAATTTTGGAAATCTTTAAGAATTTCCTTTTGAAAAAAATAACCGCCTTAATAAATCGATAACCACCCTTTTAAAGTGTAATCGCCTTAATAAGCTCAATTAGAGATAAATGACAGTTTTACCTTATCGATATGACGGTTTAAATAAATAACTTACGGTCGTGTCGATTCGTATTCTCGTCTTCAATCTTTGAGTCTAATGCTCGTCGGACTTTAGTTTCGAGTCCGAGCTTCAACATTTGTCAAGAGATAATATATTGAGTCTTGAGCGAATAGACTCAAACAAGCTTTTCTCAAGTGGCTTTGTGAAGATGTACGCAGTTGATTCTTTGAGTCTATGAACTGTATCAAGACCTCTTTGTTCTGAACATGATCTCTTATAAAGTGATGTCGAATCTCAATATGTTTTGCCCTTGAATGTAGGATAGGATTCTTTGTAAGATTGATTGCGCTGGTGTTGTCACATCTTATTTCGTGCAAGAGTCTTCAATGCCAAAGTCTTGCGGTTGTTGTTTTATCCACGGTATTTGAGAACAGCAACTTCCAATGGCTACGTATTCTGTTTCAGCCGTTGAAAGAGCTACGATTTTGTTTCCTTGAAAACCAAGATACGCCTTGTTTCCAAGCAATTGACAAGTACCTGTAGTGCTTTTTCTTTCAACTCTACAACCTGCAAGATCTGCGTCTGAATAACCAAGAAGTGTAAAGTCTCCTTCTTTGGGATACCATAGACCGATCTTAGCGGTAGTAGCAACGTATTTAATAATACGTTTAACAGCACTTAGATGAGATTCTCTAGGATCGAGATTGAAACTTAGCGCATATACAAACACTAAATAATATGTCGTCCGGATGCGGTAAGATAAAGAAGTGAACCAATGATACTCCTATATAACTGTTGGTCGATTTTCTTCCCTGCTTCATCTTTGTCTATCTTTAAGGAACTTGACATTGGTATGTCAGTCTTTTTGCAATTTTCCAGACCGAACTTTTTAACAAGTTCTTTTGCATATTTCTCTTGATGAATGAATATTCCCTCCTTTAGTTGTTTAACTTGTAGACCAAGGAAAAAGGATAGTTCACCCATCATGCTCATCTCAAATTCATCCTGCATAGACTTAGAAAATTTCTTGCACAAAGTCTCATTAGATGATCCGAATATGATGTCATCAACATAAATCTGAACAAGTATAAAACTTTTACCTTCATTTTTAATAAACAAAGTAGTGTCTACCTTTCCTTTAGAAAAGCCATTATGAATTAAGAAATTACTTAGCCTTTCATACCAAGCTCGAGGAGCTTGTTTCAATCCATATAAAGCTTTCTTCGGTCGAACACGAGTCTCGGTTTCTTTGAGTCTTCGAATCCGAGGAGGTTGTTCCACGTAGACTTCTTCTTGAATAAATCCATTCGGGAATGCACTTTTGACATCCATTTGAAACAACCTGAAATTCTTATAGCAAGCAAAAGCAAGTAGTAATCGATTGCCTCTAACCTTGCTCTTTGGAGCGTAAGTCTCATCATAGTCTATCCCTTCCTCTTGCGTGTATCCTTTAGCTACGAGTCTTGCTTTGTTTCTCGTTACTTTGCCTTTTCGTCAACTTTGTTCTGAAAACTCATTTAGCTCCAATAACTGATTTACTTTTTGGCTTGGGAGTTAATTCCCATACGTTGTTAATACTGAATTGTCTGAGCTCTTCTTGCATTACTTCAATCCAGCTTTCATCAGCTAAAGTTTCTTCAATATTTTTGGGTTCTATTTCAGAAATAAGAGCAACAGCACTAGACTCTTCTAGCCTTTTGGATCTTGTTCGAATTCCCTCATTAATGTTCCCAATAATGAGTTCTTCAGGATGACTAGACTTGTGCTTCCGATTCTTGGTCGGTCGATAGATTGTTGATCTTCTTCTTGAGTAGATTCTTCATCGGTAGCTTGTTGTACCGATTCCGAATTAGTGCGCCGGTGGAGTTAGATCTAGCAGAGTCTGGAGCAGATTCTGAATCTTCAATCTGAATTTGCTGAACTTGTGGAGAGTCTTGAAATTTGACATTCATTGATTCTTCCACAGTCTGAGTCTTTTTATTGAATACTCTAAAAGCTTTGCTTGTAGTTGAGTAACCAATAAATAATCCTTCATCTGATTTTTCTTCAAACTTACCAACACGATCATTTGCATTCTTTAGAATAAAACATTTGCAACCAAATATTTGAAAATAAGAAACTGTTGGTTTCTTTCCTTTAAAAATTTCATAAGGAGTTTTCTCAAGAATTGGCCTTAAAAATACTCGGTTTATTATATAGCAAGCGGTTGAAACGGCTTCAGCCCAAAACCTTGAAGAAATTTGATTTCCAATTAAAAGAGTTCTTGCCATTTCTTGTAAAGACCTATTCTTCCTTTCCACAACCCCATTACGTTTCTGGTGTATATGGAGAGGAGAATTTGTGTTGAAAACCAAATTCATCACAAAATTTAGTAAAGTCTTGATTTTCAAACTCACCTCCATGGTACGTACGAATGCTTGAGATAGTGTGACCTTTCTCATTCTGCACTTTCTTAGCAAACTTTGAAAAGAGAGAGAAAGTCTCTGACTTACTTGAAAGAAAGTAGACCCAAGTAAATCGTGAGTAATCATCCACGATTACCAGACAGAACCTTTTTCCACCAATGCTTTGCGTTCTGGTAGGTCCAAACAAATCCATATGCAGAAGCTGCAATACATGATTAGTGGAAACTTTATTTATTGATTTGTAAGAATTTCTAACCCGTTTACCCGAGACGCATGGTGTACATAGATCGACTTTGAGTAATTGAGAATAGGCAACCCTCGAACAAGTTTCTTGGTAGAGATCTTGTTGATTTGCTTCAAATTGATATGGCCTAGCTTTCGTGCCATTGATTTGCTTCATCTTGTACTGATATTAAGCACTTTGTGATCTTTCTTGATTCACATCCAGAAGGTAGATATTTCCATGTCTTCGTCCCGTAAAAGATTGAGTAAAGTCTTTACCGATTCCGAGCACGTTTCTTCTGGAAGTTGATCTTGAAACCGTATCGCACAACCGACTTATGCTAAGCGGGTTGTAATTTAATCCTTCAACTAAGGAAACATTATTGATTGACAAACTTCCAATCTTTACTGTTCCTCAAACAGTAATTCTTCCTTTGTTGTTACCACCAAAGGAAACTTTTCCTCCATCTATCTGGACAAGTTTTATGAAGCAGCTTGAGTCTCCTGTCATGTGTCTTGAGCAGCCACTATCAAGATACCATTTAATCTTCTTTTTGATAGTAACCTGCAATTAACACGAATTCAAGCTCTTTTTGGTACCCATACCATCTTGGGTCCAGAAGTGTTAGAACAATAGACAGTCTTTTTCAAAATATTCTAAGCTTTTACACTTGGAACATCTCAACGCATTTCTGCCAACAGGTTTTACAAAAACTTTCTGGAAATGATTCTTATAAGCAATTCTAGCTGGTCTCTGTTTAATTCTTTCTTTAACTTTCGGAAAATCAATTAGTGGAATAGTTTCAGAAGTCATACCAAGACCTAATTTATCAAAGTATGGTCTTTGTATCGAAAGAATCTTATCCAACTTTTCAGAACCATTTGAAAATCTTTTTGATATGTTAGTGATATCATTTTTCAAAAGATTATTTTCATTTGAAATAATGTCGAGTTTTCTTTCACGGTATCAAAATCTTTTTCCAGCTTTTCAAACTTTTCTTTCAAAAGTTTATCCTGTTGTTTCAATGTAGAATTTTCCATTTTAAATTCGGAGATCCTCTTAAGAGAGGTTTTCAGACTAAGATAAAGTTCATCAATATATTTAGAAACCTTAACAGGAATTTTCAGGTTACCAACCTCGAGTTCGCCGTCTCGAGTACGTATCCGAATCAAGGTCTCGAGTCCGAGCCCGATTTTGCCATCAAACAGATATTGGCATAATCATCGTCACTTTCTTCACATTCGGTATCACTCCAAGTCTCGCTTTGAGTGCCTTCCTGTTTTTCTCAGTCTTTCATTTTCTCTTCTTTAATAGATGACAGTTGGGTCTGATGTGTCCATTTTTCTTACATTCAAAGCAAGTCACTTCTTTGTTAGAATCATCTTCCTCTGTTGACCTGTTTTGAAACCTTTGAGAATTTTGTTTCTTCCAATTGAATTTCCTTCCTTTTCTGTTCAACTTTCTGAATCTCTTTATCATGAGTGCCAGTTCTTCATCATCTAGTTCTTTTTCAAAATCTGTAACATCAGAATAGTCATTAGGCTTTAAGGCAATAGATTTCTTATGTTTTGAGTCTTCCTCTTCGTTGGTCTGTTCCACTTCATAGGATTGAAGAGTCCCAACTAGTTCGTCTACAAAGAGTGGAGCAATCCTCTATGTCTCTCTTATTGAGGTTTTTATGTAATTCCAGTCTTTTGAGAGTCCTCGAAGGAGTTTGTTGACCTTCATATGTCCTGAGATTGGATGTCCCCGATATTCAAGACCATTCACAATTTCGAAAGCGACTAAACATGTCGATTATTGATTCTCCCGATCTCATTTTGAAGACTTCATATTGTCCCAAAAGAATGTTGATCATCGTTTCTTTCACACGATCGGTTCCTTCATAGGTAATGTGAAGCCTATCCCGGACTTCTTTTGCTGTATCACAAGAAGATATTCTGTTATACTCGGTAGGGGATAAAGCACAATATAAAGAGTAAATAGCTTTGGCGTCAAGAGTCGTCTCTTGGTGATTTCTTCTTGAGTCGAAGAGTAGGAACATCGGTTTCTTTTCCTCTCTCGATTCGATGCGCGGCGGGAATGATTCCCTTATCAACCACTTTCCATTCCAAAGGATCTTTTGATCTTAGGAATGCCTTCATCTTATTTTTCCATATCTTTGTAGTCTTTTCCATCAAAGTATGGAGGCAGTATTGCTTTGACCTTCAACCAACCCCGTAGGCAACATACTAGCCATAGATCTTTTACTTAGAAGTAAAGACACTTCTTATAAGCAAGTACACGAGCTCTGATACCAATTGTTAGGACTAGAATTAGCACCTAGAGGGGGGTGAATAGGTGTTTAAAGCAATTTTAACAATTTAATCCGAATGAGAGATTAATAAATTAAAACCAACAATTGCAGCAAATGAAAGCAATTAATGATAAAAGGATTAGGGATAGAGAATCAAGACTTGATTTATAGTGGTTCGGCTTAGACCAAGCCTACGTCCACTCTCCCGCACGGACAGCCCTTCTGGCTGGATTTCACTAAGAATCAATAAGAGTGATTACAGTCTCACGCTCTTGAGTCCACAGTGTAGAAAACTCTACTACACTTCCTCAAGGTCTCACTACTATATGATCTCTCTTTTGATTACATATATCGCTCGAAGAATGATATCGCAAAATAGAAAAAGGAGATTCATACTTTGGAATTCTTCTATCCGCACCCTTCAACAACTAGAGCATCTCTCTTATATACTTCTTCATGCCTTCCATACCGTTGGCACCTTCCAAAGAAGTTCTTCCAATCAACCCGTTGGACAGAATCAATTAGAGAGATCTCGAGCTCTTTAAGGTAAGTGTTGATAGCCCATCAATCCTGCTCGCCCATACAATCAGGATCTCGGTTTCCATAAGTAGATCCTTCCAAAAATAAGTTGCGAAATCTTTAGAGAATCTATACAAATTCGAATACGAAAGTTAGATCTTCTAGTGCTGAATCCAAGTAGAAGGATATTCTCTAGCCGTTAGAATAAAGATCATATAAGATCGAATAAACGTCGGTCCGGAAGGCTGTCCATGAGTAGACTTTGAAATATGAGTCTTGAGTCTTGCTAGCTTCGAGACTTTGATCTTCAGACTTTGTCAATAGAGTCTGTAAGTCTTCAGACTAGACTGATGAAAATGTTTTGTCAACTTCAAAATACTTTAAGAGAATTTATCCAACAAAGTGAACTGCCTTCGCTTGCCTTGCATTACCATGCATTACCGCGTGTGGAAAACCATCAAATGGTCTATGGCGTCAAGAGCTGAATGTTAAACGAGTAGTTGATTCAGCAGCAACCGATGGATGTTTTTTTTATGGCCTACATGGAGTTGTTCAAGATGCTATAAGTGGACTGCAAGAGATTTGAATGCTCCAATATATAAAAGTAAATGCTCAAACAGTGAGAGATATCTGTCAACTTACTTGCCGGTCAAAATAAATGGTGTGAAATGGAGAAAACTTCATTGACCATTTGAATGTCTTTACTGATTAAACCGTCAAACCACCTGCTTGCTATGCTTGAGTGCTCACGACGCTCCTGGGAATTGAAAATTGAAAAGCAAGTCAACAATGAGAAACCTGAACAGATGCTAGAGAAGGAAGATGGACATTGTGCAGAACTAAAGTTTCATGCATGACCAATGGATCACATCACTAATGAACCACTTTCTCAATATATATGAGATTTGGCATATTTTACGGGTGATAAAAGATCTCATACCATCTCTGCCTAACAAAATGTTGTTTATCACATGTTATATCTTTGGATAGTTAAAAAAAGTTGTTCATCGTCTAAATCTGCAGTATCGACAGTAACCTATACAACCAAGATTCAACCTTCCTGTGCACTTCTAAATAGGTAGGAGTAACCCTTGGCAAAATTGGAAATGAGATATTAATGGCTCTATTATAGAATACCGGTTAAATGTTCTTGCTGAAGTTTTTCGTAGGAAAAACTGCTCCTGCTCCACACTACTTTCTATGCAAAGTTAAACATAAGTCTCTCTTTTCCACTAAAAAGTAGCAAGTTTGGTTACTAAGGGTGCGTTTGGTAACGTTTCGTTTAAAAATTGTTCCGGAGAACGAAATAGAAAAAAGTGTTTCTGTTTGGGGAACAATTTTTGAACAAAAAACGCGTTTAGTAAACTTGTTCCGGGAATAAAAAATGAACAGAAACACGTTTGGTAAATTTGTATTCTTTTTTATTTCTTTTAATTTTTTAATATTTTTATTTTCTTTTTTTTTTTTTCTTTCTTTTTTTTTTTTTTCTTTTTTGGTTGGTCGCCGGTCTCGGCCATGGCCGGCGACCGGCCCGGCGGCTGGCGGCCTCGCCCGGCCACGGCGAGGCTCGCCGGCCCCGGCCGGCCGAGCCTCGCCGTGGCGGGCGAGGCCGCCGCCCTCGAGCTTGCCTAGATCCGGCGAGCCCGAGCTCGCCCAACCACCGGCGAGGCCGAGCCTCACCAGGGGCCGGCAACACCCCGGCGAGGTCGCCGGCCCTCGACGGCATCGCCAGCCCTCTTTGGCCAGTCGCCGTCCATGGCCGAGGCCGGTGACCGGCCAAAGAAAAAAGAGAAAGAGAAAGAAAAAAAAAAGAGAGAAGAGAGAAAATCTGTTTTTAATTTTTGTTCCAGAAACAAGTTTTCTTGTTTTTGTTCCAAAAGTGTTTCTGGGAACAAAAAAATAGATTTGGAACAAAAACGCAAACAAACGCGTTTCTGTTCTTTTTTTGTTCCCTGGAACAAAAAAACACAAAATCTGTTTAAAAAAAAGAAACATTAACAAACACTGCCTAAGTAACTAATTTACCCAATACATGCAAGACTTTAATTTCGAATTTTGGGTTTCATCCAAGACCCTTTTGGCCAGTGAAGGGCAGAGCAAATGGATTCTGTTGCAGAAAGATTCATGTGAAGTCTGCTGACCAAAGTTGCACAGGGCAATTAGGGAAGACAAACATCGTGCAAGGTGGAGGAGGAAATGGATTGATACTGCTTTCACATCCAGTGTCATTTTAAAGAAAAATGGAGAACAAGATGAAAATGCAGAAAAAGACAAAGAAAGTGATGCGCTTTCAAAGAAAGGGACACGTGAATTTAAAGGCAAAAGTGAGCTCCCACAAAGATTGCGTCTTCTGATAAACACTTTTTTTTAGACAATTTTATGTAAGTTTTTGTATTATATGAACTAGACCGGATTATTTGGCACATTAAATGTTTCAAATTTATCGTATCCTCTACAATATTGAAAAGGTAAAGTAATTATTCATTTCAAGAATGTTTATGAATGCATAATCCTAAGTGATGATAGTATTTTACAGAAGAAAAAATATTACCTTTCTTCCTCCATGTACGTTCCCCGCGTAGCATGTCTGCTTTTCTGAAGACTCAAATCATTTAAATGTTATGTCATTAACCTATTAATTATATGTGGCAATCATCACTTTTATTGCTAGGATATAGGAAAATTGTCGTGCACGCACGTATTATGTTGTATGGGCTAATGTATCTAATCCCACGTATAAGGTTTCCATGGCTTAGGACACCCGTAGAAATCAGCACCTCTCAGTAAATATGAAGCCGGGGATTCTAGTCTATGCTTAGATTTTTTAATAAAAACTAGGGCACTAAGTATCAAATCAAGTCAGTACAGGTAAAACTTTCTTCTCTAGGTGATTGGGAAGTCGACTCCTCACACATCCCAGACATGTTGAACTTGTTTTCCTCTAAGAGGATGCAAATGAAACTTTATGTGGCAGCGGTAGGCAACGCAGATTTTTTTTCAGTGACAAAGTTAAAACCAGGTACCTCCTCCTCTTGTTCTGCTCGAAATCTTCTTCTCCTTCATCATCATCTTTGCCAAACCACACCTCGGATACAGAGAAAGCTTGCAGCCAACTGTACTGTGGTCACCATCTTTTGTAGACTCAATTAAAGCATCCATTCATACGGGTTCAACTTCTAGCAGCAACTTCCCTAACAAATATGATTCATTAAGGAAGTTTACATTGCATATTATGGATTCACGAGGCATCAATGAATCATTGAATCAACACCTCTTGTGCATATTGTGTAGAATAAAACTAAATAAAAATGCCTTAGCAAAAATAAATAAATAAATAAACTGAAGAGAAAAGAAAGCCAAAGACACTTGTGTTCCATCTGGAAATGAAAAAAAGAAGTTCAGCAAGCAAAATTTCAAAATTTTCGCACAGCTTGAGCATTCATGTACGCCTCTCCGGAGCACATTATAAGCAGTTACTTCTCATTCATCAAGGTATGCTCAAGGAACTATACTGCAATTAGTACAAGCTGACGTACTCAAACACAATCTAAAGGTGGGGAAGGAAGGGGGCAGTTAAAAAAGAGCTTCTTATTTTAAGAACTATTCTTTTAGGCAAGAACTCATCGTGCAATAGCCAAGCATAGCAAAGAAGATACCAGGTGGACCGGATGTTCGCTTTCCTTCTCGAACATCCGGTCCCAGTCTCCGCGACAAATCGACAAACATCTCAACGGCATTAACAAGTGACAACTCAGACCAAAAGCCTTACGAGAACCAGCCACGCATTGCAGAAGCATCGCCTTCGCTAGCATATGAGCGTCCAAGGCCGCTTGACTCCAGAGAAGCCACTCTGCAATTCCCCTTTAAAAAGAAAGGATGATGAATCTACAGTGTTGCATTATTGACATCATTATATCCACGAAGCCCTTGAAAGCTCAAAATCACGCCGCCTCCAAGACACATCTTTTTTTCCCAGTAGTATCTGAGGATGCCCTTGATTTGGGAATGGGAAAATGAAGCAAGCTCCATGGCCCAGGGGACGTCGCGGCCGAGCCTCGCGCTCCCTCTGGTTGAGGTTGTTCTCGGCGTCGGAGTCGCTGCCGTCATCTTCTCGAGGGATCGTACGGTGGCGGGCGATTGGGGAATCCGAGCCCGTGCGTCCCGTGATGGACGTCGCGGAGTGCCGACAGGACCACACCATCTGGAACAGACAACAGTGAGCACGCGACGCTGTTCCAAAGGGCGAAAGAGATATTTATAGTGGATAATGGCTCTCGCTTCATTTTCGTGCTTTTTGGCTCCCTTTTTTTTAAGCCGTGTGCTTGACAAATTTCATCATTCATCTTTTCAATTCAACTCATACACCGTTACACCGAGATACAAAAGGAGAAGACATTGGAAACAAGCCTTCACAAGGGAAATGACATTTGATGCCCATTAGATGGCATCTTTATTTACTAAATTACATTACATGGTTTACAGAGACAACTCCTCCACAATTTCACTTATCATGAAACTTGATGGCCCTCCACTTTGGCTTCTCCATCCACTAGACTGCACTTCTCTCCAGCATTCTCACACCTCGCGTGAGCCATTTGGGCCATCCTGTTTCAATTGCAATGTATGCTATGGAAATTCCAATGACAATTCCAGATACATAACCTATCCACGCTATTTTTTGTTTGAACCAACTCTCATGCTCTTCGTAGTCCAGAGTTGATGAGGACGATGGTGGAGGAGGTTGAGGATCGCCAAGGCATGCTTTCAACAATGGAGTTCCACATAAACCCGGATTCCCACTAAACGAGTCGTTTAAAAATGTACTCAATTGTTTGTCTTGAGGAATTCGACCAGTGAGTTGGTTGTTCGAGAGGTTTAAGTACCCAAGAGATGTCAAATCTCCCAATGCTCTAGGAATTCTCCCACTAAGCATGTTCGAAGATAGATCAAGCCATTCAAGATTAGTCAAGTTTCCTAAAGTCAAAGGGATGGAACTCGTAAGGTGGTTGTGAGAAAGGTTGAGCCTGTGAGACAGCGAAGATGGCCAAAAATTTCGGGAATGTCTCCTTGGAAAAAGTTGTGTGATAAGTCAATGGTTGTGAAGATGGTCAAGATCTTCACTAGCTTTCTCTCTTTCCCTTTCATCATCACGGTCACGGTATCTTCATATGATGGCCCATAGGAAAGGTAATGCTGTGTCATGAACGATGGTCCGTATCGCCCATCTTCTGTCTTCTTCATGCCTTCAAGGTTCATTATCAAGTTGGCTGGTAAAGGACCGCAAAAGTTGTTGTTCGAGAGATCCAAAATGCGTAATTCTGTAAAGATGAGATGTCCCTTCGGAATGTTCAAAGGACCCTTCAAATTGTTGGACCTCAAAATGAGAACTCTCAGTTCTAGAAGTTTTCCCAACCATGTCGGGAATGTATCCTCCATCTCATTGATACCAAGATCTAAAATTTCCAGATTTGTACAATTGACAAGGGATCGGGGCAACGTCCCTTCAAACCGATTTTGGCTCAAGTCAAGAGTCGTCAATCCATGTATCAAAGAAATTGTTTTTGGAATTGTGCCCTCAAAGTGATTCATTCCCAAGTTCAAAACCGAGAGAACAGTGCTAAAATTTGTTAAGCACCCAGGCAAGCTACCAATTAAGCTGTTGTTAGACAAGTCGATCATCTCGAGTTTGATGGCGTTGCATATCAAAGAAGGGATCCTTCCTGTTATAACATTATTTGCAATGGAGTAATACATTGTGACAGGAGACGGAAGTGGAATTGGCCCTCCAAATTTGTTGTTGGATAAATATATTACCTCTAATGAAGTGTTGGAGAAAACCTTTGTGGGCCACTGTCCAGTAAAATTATTGTTGGAAATAGATAAATATCTAAGAGCAGGGAAGGAGAGTTCAAAGGCAGTGAAGTTAATCCTACAATGAAACTTGTTGGATTGCAAATCAAGGTGATACAGTTGCAAATAGGTTATATTACCAAACCATGAGGGCACAGTCCCCGAGAGACTATTGTTAGACAAATCTAATATCAAAAGTTCAGTTAAATTACCAAAACATTGGGGTATAGTCCCAGAGAGATTATTGTTAGATAAATCTAATTCCAAGAGTGAACTCGCTTGACAGATTGAAGAGGAGATCTCACCAGTAAAACCATTGCCGTTGGCATAAAAGTAACAAGTAGAAGGTGAAAGGATTGGGAGTGGTCCTTGGAGTGAGTTTTGTTGAAGGCCAACATACAGCAACCGCTTCCAATGCAATTGTTGTATACCTCCCTCCAGAAGGTTAGTAGAAAGATCTAAATGTTCCAATGTATGATGGCTTATTCCCCAAAACCACCTCGGGATCTCCCCACTAATGTTATTGGAAGAGAGGTATAAGTGTGTTAATGTTTTTAATGAATTCAAGAAATAGGGGAATTTCATCAATTCGCAATAAGACATCTTCAACACTTCAAGCTTCGGTAGAAGGAGGGAACCATTGGAATAGAGAGTGTCATGAAACCGACTATAACTAAGATCAAGACCAATGACGTCACCGGTGACATAGTCACAAGTGACTCTTTTCCATGAGCAACAATCTACACTCTTGTTCCATGAGCTTTCGTTCCCAATGGCAATTGGAGGGGACCGGAGACCAACACACAACAACGGCATTTTTAGAACGAAGGAATATTTAAAATGGAGCAAGGCATCACACTGGTCAGGAGGGTAAAGTGGGGAGACAAAGGGAAGGGAGGAATGTAAGAAAAAGAGGAAATGGAGGAGGCCAAGGATCCAATGCCACCCCATTTTTTTCAATTCAGCATGCGAGTGAGTTTATTGGTGGTGGAGAGTGCTTCAACTTATATACCCCTTCTCAAGTGTGAAGTTAACAAAAGGTCCGTTGGTGGGCTCACAGCATGTGTAACCCGTTCTAAAAGCTCTGTTGATTAGCACACAAGTAATTTCTTGTAAGACTCAGATAAAATGATTTCTCATTTTCTCATGGTTAAGGAAGATCAGATTTCCTGTCGAAGTTAGTTTAGTCATAGGTACACAAAGTGTGTAAAATGAATATCCAGGTTAAAAGAATTTTTCTTTCCTAGGCATACACGCTTTGCACTGTTCGTCTATATTATATCAATCATGACGAGATTGGACTGAAAGAAACATTTATAGAGAGGGATAGTTAACGTAAGCTTTGTGGCCCTGGCCCTCGGGGTCTCCACTACATCCTGAAGATAAACACAACAGCAACTTAACATCGAACAAAAGACGTGGAAAGAAGAGTAATTAATTAATAAACTTTTTATGACGTCAAGTGACATTAACTTTTCCAGTGATCTAATAAGTAGCGGTCACAGGCCATTAGTCGGGGAATTGGGTTATAAATTCTCCATATTTGAGCTTTAAATCGGAGAAACGTCCCTCCTATTTGCGACCTTCTCTAATCAGTCCCACTTCAGGGCATCAAAAACGAGTGCCGCTCCTCTCTGGGGATGTAACTTGGAAGGGTTTTCTTCCCAGCATCAGTTGGCGCTGCATTTTCTCGATTTCTATATTCCATGAAATGAATAAAAATTGCTTTATATTCATTTTAGCATGAGAGTGAAAGTTCTTGCAGTTGTACAGCGCTTGTAAAGTGTGAAGTCATCCACGCAAATCTTATCTAGAAGGTCCGTTGGTGAGCTCCCAAAATGGGTTAACCGTTCTAAAAGGTCTATCGGTGGGATTGTTGACTCCATACGATTACCATCATGATGTTTTATAGCTGGAATAAGATGAAATATTATTGCTGGTGACACAGGGATTCAACTCATATAACCCTTCTAACAAGCCAAGTGATCAACACGAAAGTATTCTCTCCGAAGTTCTGTTGGTGGGCTCATGCCAAACAATTTCGCAGCACGTTCATCGACCCTATATTTACGTTCAGGGATGAGCCAAAAAGAATAGAAATGAAATCATCCTTCTGTTCTAGTTCAATAAGTAATGCCTGTTGTTGTAATATAAAGCTGGATCTTGAAATTTAAGTTGATAAGAAATCACTGAAGAAATAAATGAGGAACAATAAAGAACGCCAAAGATTTCCGTGGTTCAGTTCAAGTGTCCGTATCTACATCCACGGGGAGAATCAAAATTACAACCACTTAAATACTCACATATTTCCTACATCTAGATCACACCTAAGCTAATGGTATATATAAATAAAATAACTTAATTGGATGTAAATTCACAGTACAAAATTCGCCATGGTCAACGCTCTTGCGTTTTTCAACACAAAAAGAGAAAACACTCCTGCGTGCGATCGAGAAAAAAGAGTGTCACCGTGCGAACCCTTTCTTACTTCGCTGTTAGTCCGTTTTTGGAGTTCACTCCACGGCTCGAAGGAATTCTTCTGTGCGGCCGAGAAAAGGCACTCCGCCCCACAGGATTTATGTGTTCCCTACTTTTATTTTTATTCTATAGTAGTCAACAAATCCACTTTTGATCGGGACCAACCGATTATTCTTAGTTCCTTTTCTTGTACACCTGCTAGGGGTCTCAAATTTTGGATGGATATTGTCGGATTCAAGTGGAGTCGCCATACCCATTTTCATACGATACAATTTCGATAACTCATACTCGACTCGTCTTAGACCCAACCCATACTCGACCTAACCCATTTTCCTAAAACACATTCACACTTAACCCTACCTATGAAAGTAAATATCAACTCATTTAACCTATTTTGGGTGTGTCTAATTCAGCTTTTTTAAAGAGCTTTGGGCCGTCAAGGCCTCTAAGAAAAATGCTGAGATATTTGAAAAGCATTTTGAAGTGGCTTTTGGTCAAATGATAGCCTTAAGATTGTTGAAATTAGAAAAGTAAAAGAACAAAATATTAAAATATAAGTAAATAAAATGAAAAACATATTAAAAAATCAAAGAGACCAAAGGTGACTACGTTCTTTTATTTTATTTTATTTTAAAATTGTAATTTTAATTTTTTAATTTTTTTTCTTTTTCCTTCTTCTTCACCTAATCATCGAAAATGACAACTAGCAATAGGGGAGCTCGAGCCTCACCACAAGTCGGCAAGGCTCGAGCTCGCTTGTTTTAGCGAGCCAAGCCAAGCCAGAGGTCAGTGAGCTTGAGTATCAGCAACGCCAAAGGTCGGCAAGGTCTAGCTTCGCCAACCACCGATGAAGGAAGAAGGAAAAAGCCAAAAAAAAAAAAAAAAAAAAACAGAGAGAAAAAAAAAAAGAGATAAAATTTTAAAAAATTTTAAAAATAAAAAAGAAGATATTAGATTTAACAAGAAGAGATTCTAAGGCCATTATTTAGAGGCTTATTATAATTGGATCCACCCATCAAAAAAGAGCTAGGGAAAATTCCAAATAAGGACCCGAAGTTGACCAAATTTCTCAAATAAGGACCCGAAATGAACTTTGTGTCAGATAAAGACCTAAAGTTGATCCATTGTCTCAAATAAGAACTCAGAGTGGTTGAATCAATTCCAAATAAGAACCTGAGCTTGCTAGTCAGCCAAATATTTGCCGGCTATCAAGCATGTGACATTTCCGATGATTGGAGTTTGGACAATTTTGTCCAAAAAAAATATAGGGAAAATTAACAAATCCTAAAACATAAACAAAAAAAAAAAAAACCCTAGGTTTTCTACAATCTCCCTGTTCCTTGTACCCAATCTCTGCAAAGTCAAAGACCAAATTCTCCCATTCCTTGTACCCATCCTCTGCCAACCAAATTTTCTATTGGTCAAGGCACAAATTCAAAAACAAGAAGAAAACCATATGCTTTCTTTGTTTGCGGAGACCCAAATTCTCCACTGGTCGAGCAAGACGAGGAGCGACAAGAATCGAGTCGCGATGATGACCAGGCAGCGATTTGGTTGAGGAGCAGCGAGGGAGAAGAAAGAAGAAAACATAAACATCTAAATGAATAACCTAAAAATAATTAATTTAGACTTTTCCCTTTTTTCCAATCACAAATTTCTAACAAAATTGCCCCTATTTTAATCGCCGAAAAATGTTTGCCAACGAACTAAGGTCCTCAATAGAGATTAACTTGATCACTTGGTCTTTATTTGACACAAGATTCACTTCGAGTCCTTATTTGAAATAATGGATTCACTTCGGGTCCTTATATGACACAAAGTTCACTTTGGGTCCTTATTTGAGAAAATAGATTCACTTCGGGTACTTATTTGGAATTTTCCCAAAGAGCTATTAGATCCACCCCATTATTCACTTTAGCATGTGAGTAAAAGTTCTTCAAGTTATACGGCCCTTATAAAGTGCGAAGTCATTCTTGCAAATCTTCTCTGGAAGGTCTGTTGGTGACCTCCCAAAATGGGTTAGCGCTTTAAAAGCTCTATCGGTGGGATTGTTGAGCTAAGATGGAATATTATTGGTGGTGACATATCCGACTTCTAAGGGTCCCAAAAAGTTGCCAAATTGGGTTGAATTTATTTCATGGGTTGAACCCAAATTTCTATCCTTTAGATAATCTCAATGGCGACTCATCGTGGGACCAACATTACATATTCACGATGAATTGAGGTTGTTGCATAGTCAGCCGATTTGAAGAATTCTGATTCCAAGGTTGACTAGGTTTCATGTCCTTTTGTTTTGGGCAAAAAACTTGTTCCTTCTCGGTCGAATTGAAGATGGACTTGTTCGACGTGCGTAATGGGGTCGAATGAGCTTTTTCTGCCACCCATCGATTGCGGCCATCGTTTGTTCATCTCCCTTTCCACTGCGATATAATTACTAATCTCTCAATGTGTTCGGATGGATTAAATCTTTGATTATTCTTATTTTAACCTTCTATTTTTAATTATAGATCTTTGACATTTCGGGAGGGAAGAATTATAAGAAGGATACGGATTTCTATAAGAATCACGCTATTTCACTTATTTGCGTTCTAGTTGGACTTTCAATGAAAAAAATAAAAAGGTCAAAGATAATTAGATTAGATGGGACATTATTGGTGGTGACAAAGGGATTCAACCTATTTAACCCTTTGAACAAGCCAAGTGATCAACAGAGTCTTCTCTCATAAGGTCTTCTGGGATGCTCATGCCAAGCATATTATTATATTTCCCACCAAGGCTACATCAAATGGAATTGGATCCCGTGTAAAAAGCGTTCTAGCTTTGTCAAAAGTAAACAAAGTTTAGAGAAGGAAGTTAAGACAAAATTTATCATCATATTTCCTCTGTCTTTGGAGTGATTTTTCACTTCCTAAAATTGGAAAAATAAAAAAAAAAACATTCAATAGAAAACCTTGCCATGAATTACCCTTAATTAGACAGGATCATGTTTCTCGTTTGTTTTTTTCTTCCTCTTTTCATCAACATTAAAGTTACGTTCGGGGATGAGCCGACAAGAACAGAAATTAAATCATCCATTAGTTTCAGTCAATTAGTAACGCTTTTGATGTAATATTACACAGAGACTAATATTGGATCTTGCAATTTAAATCAATGCAAAATTACTAAAAAAAATAAACGAGGAACAATAAAGAATGCTAAAGATTTATGTGGTTCGATCTGAGTGTTGATACTTATATTGAAGCCGACCTGGCGGTGGCCCGGCAAGGCCAAGCCTCGCCCAACCACGGCGAGGCTCGGCCTCGCCGGGGGCCGGCGAGCGAGGCTGTTGGCCCTCGTCGGCTGGTCGTCGGCCATGGCCGAGGCCGGCGACCGGCCAAAAGGAAGAAAAAAAGAAAAAAAAGGAAAAATAAAATAAAAATATTAAAAAAATTAAAAGAAACAAAAAAAGAACACAAATTTACCAAACATGTTTTTATTCTTTTTTTATTCCCGGGACAAGTTTACCAAACGCATTTTTCTAGTAAAAATTGTTCTCCGGAACAGAAATAGTTTTTCTATTTCTGTTCTCCGGAACAATTTTTGAACAGAAACACAAACAAACGTACCCATAGACGTCAATGGGTGCGGAAGAGTGATGTGGACTGAGTATTGCCTACATGTCCACATGCATCTACGTTTTACATCTTTGCGATGGTGATTTCTCTTCCGATTCTGAAGAACACCTCCGCTGGCTTCTCAAGCTCCTCGCCGAGCCGTGCGCTTCTTGAGCCTACCTTTTTGCTCTTTGGTTGCATTGGATCTTTGTTGTCTTTTCTTTAGCATTTCAATTCACAATCGACGTAAATTAGCATTGTTAGGTGATGGATAATTTAGTCGTTGCCTTTTTGGATTCATTTCATTTAACAAGTGTCGAATCGATCAATTAAAAAAAGGGTAAATTCGCATTTCCACGATCAACCGATCAAATCTCTTCTAGCCCACCGTCGATCATACATGTCTTAGGTGTGAGGTGAGGTAGAAGTAGGTCGGTTTTTTTTTTTTTTCTTTTCTTACAAAATGGGAAGAAGTATTCTCATTATTTGACTCGAAAGGAGTTGTACAAATACATATTTCTATGGACGAGACACCATATGTAAAAGTGAGTATTTGGATTGATATCAGTGAGAAAATAACCAATGTAGTCTTATACCAATTTCAGTATAATCCTAAACAGTTCAATTGTATTAATACAATTTTAAATCTTTGCATAAAATTTCAATATAATTCTTTCCACTAGTTATGTCGAAAATTGCTACATCATAGTCTCATCATCACTAGCCATGCCATGTGACATGGCCAAGATCTGAGGTGGACAAATTAAATTGAAACGACTCCCTTTCACATAATTTTCTGAATCTTTTGATTTTCTTTCTTTATATTTTGCTTCTTCTGTTTGTTTTTTTTCTTTGGCTTTCTGGTTATCGTTCATGTTCTTCCTCTTCCTTCTTTACTGTTCACCGTTATCCAAGAACTACACTCTCATCGAGCACAAGCCCATTAGCCCCAGCATCGGCCCGAAACCCACCGGCCCCCTCAACGCCGCCGCCCGGCGTCCGGCAAGCGACCACTTTCCCTCCCTTCTTATTTGTCACTAGAATCGGCCTTAGCTCGAGCCTTGATTGGAAGCACTTGCAATCCTCCAGATCTAAGTGAGGGTTTTTTTTCAAAGGAGGAGTGGAATTTCCCAATCTCTAGCATTCTTCGGCTCTGTCATCTTTCCTATCTCTAGGACAGCTATGGATACTTTAGCTTGGCGTACCTCCGACACCACCCATGGGAATGGATGGCTATCCTTATCATGGTGCCAAGCAGTGATCGACTAAGAATTGGTGTAGCATAATCTCTCTCTCTCTCTCTCTGGAAATTCAAAGTTTTGAATGCTTATTTCTGTGTCATTTCAAATTTAGTGTTAACATCTAGGATGCTTTGATCTTTCCATGGAATGCAAGTTATTTTTAGAGCAAAGTATTTGTTTAGACTTTGTTCACTTTCTAGATTAATACTTGTGCTGTTGCGAGGGTTTCCATATCTTGGTTGTCTTGTCCTCCTTAACATTATGGCAAGTTGGAGCTTGGTCATTCGCGTTTGGTTCGATTTTGAGAATGGGCTTTAGGACTCTAAAGTCTCTTGGCCAAATGCAAACGCGTTTGATTTGTTTTTTTGGGCGACTTTGGCAAAATGCAATTGCATCTCCAAAGGACTCCAAGGGCCTTTAGCCTAATGTAGCTCTGGAGATACTTTGGGAAGTTGCATCTTGGGAATGCAAGTCTTCGGTACTGTTCATCTTTTCCAAATCACTATTGATCGGAGGACGACGACCGCCGACCAAGGGGTCACGCGTGTCGGCGACGCCCGAGTGACTGCCGCCTAAGGGTCGCCCGACCCCGACAACCGTCGCCAAACCTCAGGCGACTGATGGCCTGAATCACACGACTTTAGGCGGCCGTCGCCTAGGGTCGCCCCACCCCTGCAACTGTCCAAGGGCCAGATCTGGCCATCTGGCCGCCAGATCCGATGGTCCAGTGGCCGGACTTCAAAATAAAAATACAAATATTTTTTTTGTTTTTTTAATTTAATAAAATTCATTTACAAATCCAAATTTTACCAAACGTTATTTGTATTTTAGAAAACTCCATTCACCCAAAGGTATTTGCATTTTTGCAAATGCATTTCTCAAAAGCCGAACCAAACGAGTCCAATAGTGTACTTTGTTGATCATTGTGCAACTGATTGCTGCCTTGCGAGTTGCGAGAGCTGATTCTAAAGATTTCTTGCACTTGGGCTGCGGTCCATTCATTGTTGGTGTGTTCTGTCTCTTTACGAGAGAAGCACATGGCTTGAAGAACGAGATTGATCAGGTTACTTTAAACCTCCTTTTGTAGATCACGGCTAATCAGCAAATTAATTAAAAAAAAAATTCCTTAAAAATGCCTAATCTAGCCTACGTATACTTTATCCATGATTTTAACAAGATGAAAATGAATATCCCATAATTGATTAAGTCCTGAAGAGAAGATCAAGGAATTATGAAGAGGATCCAGACCAAATAAGAGTAGAGAGAGAATATCCAACGAGACAGAAGGCGACATAGACTCAAAAGAGAGTTAAGGATTCTTTTTGTGAATCAACTCCAAATGAGAAGATCACTTGTAGAAATTTTTGAAGTATATTGCCAACGGGCATTGCATAATAATAGTAGAAATTCACATAAATTGACAGCTAATTCCAAGTGAATTGAGTACGCTCTCCGTTTATTATTGAGTTTGAGAATAAGAGCCTACATGGTAACATTTCTATCCCTTCCGATTTCTGTTCTTTTATTCCCTGAAACAAAAAAAGAACAGAAATCCGTTTGGTAATGCCAACTTGTTTTCTATTCCGAGGAATGGAAAAGTAGCTCGAGAATAAATTTAGAACAGAAACAAAAAAAAAAAAAAAAAGTAATTTCTTGTTAAAGGAACAATTTCTAGAAATAAGTCAATTTTCTTTTTTATTTTTCTTTTTGTCTCTCTCTTGCCTCGGCTACCTCCAACCGCCCGGAGCCACCACCAACCGCCGCCAACCACCGGCCATTGCCTACCGCCGACCACGGCCGCACAACCCATCGACCGCTGCCGACCGCCGCCGTGGGAGGTGGCGGCCGATGGGCTGTGCGGCCGTGGTCAATAGTGATGGTCGTCGGTCGTGCGGCGGCGATGGGCGGCAACGGGCGGCGGCGGGTGACGACGAGCGGCGGCGGCCAATGGTCGGCGATCCGTGAGCAAGAATAAAAAACAAATAAATACAAAAAAGAAATTGTTTCGTACCAAACACATTTCTATTATTTTTCTATTTCTAAAGTAGAAATTTTGTTTAGTTACCAAACACCTTATTTTACTCAGAAATTGTTTCTCGGGGTAGAAATAGAAAAACACTATTTCTAAAAAAAAAAAAAAAAAAACTGTTCCCTAGTCAAAAAGCGTTACCATGCGCACCCTAAACAGCTACTAGCCACATCCTTCAAGGGTGCCATTGATGATTGATGCATCAGAGCCTTCCATCTCCTCCATTGAAAGAGAACTCTCTCCGACCAAGAATCTGCAAGAAGAGAAGGCATGAACAATCAATCAACGACCATCAAATTGTCCCAAAAGAAAACAAAATGAAAACAATTGAGGGAAATCCTAAGAAACTTGAACTACACTTTCATAGCCTAAGAAGGGTCTCTTAAGCTATGGTCGAAAAGGTCTTTGAAAAAAAAGAAAAATTGCGGTAAACTCGTCTTGTGATGTCATGTCAGGCGTGCCGGCGAGGACTTTGCTGTTGATGTAGAAGAGACATGAACGATCTAGTGAGTTTCCATTAGTGATAATCGGACTAGCACAAGCCCGACGACCCGTTCCATTAATGGGCCGGGCCAGCATGGATCACGAAATGGGCCGGGATAATACGGGCCGGGCTGGGCCGGGCCATGCACGAACTCGGCCCAGGTTTCAGACGTTCCCGTCCTCCGTCCTCCTCCACGGGCGGAGACAGCAGTTTCGCCATTCCCTCCGTCCTTCGAAGGGAGTGACCAAATGAGCCGCCAAAAACCACCATTAAAGCCGTCGACTGAAGCTCGGGAGCCGCCGCCGCCGGAGGTACGAGAATCATCCATCTGAGCTAGCGCCATCTCATCTTCTTCTTCCGAAGCTTCAAAGATTGAAACTTTTGCGCCCGTTTCGTCCTCTGTCTTGTTCACCGCGCGGCACTTTCAAAAAAAAAAAAAAAAAAATCCTCGGATGGTCACCCATGAGACTTGTAGAGAAGCTCAGACCATGGTCCATTCTCAAATGGGTGTCTTCCAGTTTTCTCGAAAGCCACTCCCCGTCCTTAAAAATCCGATCTTGGCCCACTGGTTTCGTCCATGGCGCTCATAACCCTAGGCTTTACAGGACTAAACGTCCCGTGCCGGCTGAAGAACTTGCCTATATCGCGGAATCTGCGAGTAGAATACCCGTCGCTATTCGTAAGCCGGCGCAGGCTGCATTGTCGGATTACTTGCATTCCACTAGAGGCCTGCAGTTCTTGGATGCTGATCACATTAGTAGGAACTCCCCCTTCTTTCTTGAGAAGCTTGTTAAGAGGATCGATGTCGAGGGCGATGTCTCTCGGTTGGTTTCGCGATTCTTGCGTTACCATCCTATTAATGAGTTCGAGCCTTTCTTTGAGAGTATGGGTTTAAGGCCCTCTGAATATGCTCCATTCCTTCCGCGCAACATTATGTTCTTGAGCGATAATGATTTGTTGCTGGAGAACTACCATGTATTGTGTAACTGCGGGATTGAGCGCACTAAGATGGGAAAGATCTATAGGGAAGCAGCTGATATATTTCGTCATGAACATGGGGTCTTGATGGCTAAGATTCGAGCTTATGAAAAGTTGGGGCTTAGTCAAGACGTTATGGCCAAGGTAATTCTTTGTAGCCCCTATATTTTGACTGGGGATGTAAATTTGGATTTTCTTAAGGTGATAGAGAAATTGAAGGTTTTGGGATTTGAGTTAAGTTTGATAAAGGAGCAGCTTTCTGAAAATGGTTTCTGCAGATGGAATAGGATCCTCGAGGCTTTACTTGCATTGAGCAAGATGGGTTACACGGACGAGCAGCTTAGCAGATTAATTAGTCAGCATCCCGGACTTCTGTTTGAGGGTTCAGGGCGTTGGATGATTTCCCTGGTCGGGTTGCTGCTCAAATTTGGATCTACAATGGATGAGTTGCATAAAATGTTCCTTCAATTTCCGCATATCAAAGTTGAAAAATTCGTTTCAAACTTGAGGTCGAGCTTCATCTTTTTCTTGGAGATTGATATGGAGGCCAAAGAGATTGATAAAATCATGCGTTCTCACCCATTACTATTGGGTTCGTTGACTTTGAAAAAAGCCAATAGCTTGTTTACTAATTTAAATGTAGGAAAGAAACGGCTTTGTGAAATCGTCAAGGAAAACCCACAGACACTGAAAAACTGGGTTATTGGGTTGAGAGTCAAACCATTAGCAAACAATGCTGAGGATGAGAATGTGCACAAGACTAGGTTCTTGTTAAGCTTGGGATTTGTCGAGGGTTCAAATGACTTGAAACGTGCCCTCAAGGTGTTCCGTGGCAAGAGAGGGGAGCTTCAAGAGAGATTTGATTGTATCGTGAAAGCTGGATTGGATCGGACAGATGTTTGTGAAATGGTCAGAGTATCCCCTCAAATTCTTAGCCAGACAAAGGAGGTGCTAGAGATGAAGATCGATATTCTTCTAAATGACTTGAAGTATCCATCGTCAAGTTTAGTGAGATTTCCGGCTTATCTTTCTTTTAATATTGAAAGGGTTAAGCTTAGGATTTCAATGTATAATTGGTTGAAAAATAAAGGATTGGCTGATCCTCTCTTAGCGTTGAGTACTCTAGTTGCATGCTCAGATAAGGCTTTCATTGAACAATATGTAAATCGCCACCCTGATGGCATTCATGTTTGGCAAGATTTGAGGAAAACAATTATTCATGAGTAAGTTTTCATTGCTTGATACGTCTGTGGTTTTAGTTATGTTCAATGTCTCTGAGCTAATGTGAGACATTTATCAAATTGAATGAGGCTTATTCTTTCTTAGTGTATCAGCTTTATAACATGCACACACGGACAAGGAAGTGTTGGATTAATATAGGGGATGTGTTCTTTTGAGTCTTTATGTAATCCTGTGGTAAAGGTTACTTGAGGCATTCTAATGCTTTTAGGTTGGTTTGGTTGTCTCTTATCAAGTTTGTATGCTTTGAATTGGAAGGAAACTTCTATCGTAGTTATGTAGAAAAATTTGAGGTGCAGGAGAAACATCAGAGAAGAATGTGAAATGCAAAGCTTCCAAGAAAGTCCTTTTTGAGCATCCAGGTTTGATATCAGAAGATTGGTTGATGGCTTTACCCCGATTCTGCATTATACTTCCTTGATTATGCTTTATTCCTTTAGTTGCCCATCTCAAGCCTTACTTAGTGGGAATAAGGCCGTTGTTTTGGCTGTTGTTATTGTTTGCTAGCCAGTTCAAGGATGAAAATGTGATGTTCTAGTTGAAGCATGACAACAATACGTCTGCATTAAGACTGCTAATTCTTCTATAGTGAATCTGGAGGCTTATTGAATTCTGTAATTGAATCTTCTCCAATTAGTATAATATAATCACGTGCATAAGCTTAACTTAATTGTTAGTCCAAAGGAAATCCACTTTATTTACTGGGTCCTCCAAATCCTCATGCCTTCTAGCTCAACTTTGTGGTGAATTTCCTGTTGGTTCGACTGTTCTTGTCCTTCCGGTCCTGTTTAGCCAAACTCAAGTCCCAAACGGTATCAACTTCTGGAGATTGACTAGCAATGCTGAGCATTCTTAGGTGTGGCTCCACTTTTGTACTGGCTGTGTTGATGTAAAAAGTGTTTACAGCATCACCTATGTTCACATAGATTTCTTGGCTGACACTAAACTAGCTGTGTGGAGTTTATCCTTATTTTAGGAAATTATTTGAGACTATTTTTATCTGTTTGATTCTCTAAATTGTAGTGTTCTTTTGAACACGGTTGAGGCCATATCGATACATCACTGGAGTAGTATCCTTAACTAGATGTAGAGTTTATTGCTTCTTCTCTCTCCATTGAAACCTCTGTTCTTTTAGTTCCTAAGGTTGGTACTAATTCCAATAACAGCTGTTCTATTTACATCGCAGATGTGCCTCCATTGACAATTTGTGCATGTTTATCAAGAACATGAATCCCATTCTTTTAAATTGTCTACCTGCCATTCTCTGCTGGCACCAGTTGTATGATGAAACTAGCTGTGGAGAATCTATGATTTGAGAGTCCAGGTTTAGTTTCTTCCATGTGTTTATTACAATATTCTTCCCGGTACAGCAGCTTGATTGTCACACTGAGCTTACCAATTTAAGTGAACTTGTTAGCTTGTTACTCCCAAAATTATTGCTTTGCATCTGGTCAAATATATGTATGATGATGCTCTGTGTGGCATCTTATGCCTTGATGAACTTTTTTCCTATTTATATTTTCTGAGTTCGGGAAACAGATTAAACGTACTTTACCAGAAGCCATTGGATAACTGCAGAAGTATATTCTTAGCAATGTATTGACCCAAATGCAAAATTTGAATGAGTGAGTAGATTATTATTGGGGTTGAAGTTTCTGGTCCAATTGAAAGGAAGGGCTTGCATGTACGTCAGGATACCATTAGAAGTCCTGTTGAGGCTTCTGGTACCTCGTCAGTACGAGGAATTTGAATTGTCAAATTTGCTCTAAATTGAAAAAATGGGACATAGTTTCTGCTTCCTTTTGCATTTTTATGGGATGATTACTTACCCAAATGATGAAAGGGTACATCATGTTGTGATCTGCCCGACTGTCATAGACCTGCTAGTTTCTGAGTTAGCATAATTTCGCACGGAAGGGTGCTAGGGACACCGGCCTTCGGTTCAATCTTACTAAACTGTGGGAATACACGTCAAGACGTACCATTGTTTTAGTATTTCAGCCCATGACAGAGCGACTGGCTTTGTTCGATTCACCACCATGTCAAGTATACTCTTTCTTTTTAAAAGTTTTTCATCTCCTTTGAAGTTAATTACCTTTTGCATCATTGTTCTTCTAACACTATCTTTCTGCAGAGGTGCGGCTTTAATTTCTCCTTGTCTGCTGCCAAGCATTATCGATGGCATTGGTCTGTCGCTCTCTGTTCTTGCAAGAATTCAATGTGCTGCCTAGACCTCTGTTGTGTGTGTTGAGTAACCTCCCCCGGTTGTAGGTGATCTCCAAATTTCTGAGTCTTGCACTGGCTAGAATCAGATGTATCTTGATGACCGAGAGGCAGCTTGTTGTATAGGAACAAAATGCTCTTAACTTTTCAGTCATCACGTTGGTGCTGGTCATTCCTTCACCTCATCATGGATTCTCTGAAATTCCTCCTCTCTTTTTCATTCATTCATAACTTTGGGCGCGACGGTAACCTGCCGCGGCAAGCATTTCCGGCACCTAGAACGAGTTCCTCAATCACATAATTGTTTAAGTCTTATTCATTCTCAGTGCCAATACTCTATTTGATAAAGTGGGATTAAATATGAGTTTTGTAGGATGATTACTGCCATGACGGACAAGATTCAGGTCAGATGAGCTGAACGTCAAAGGGCTATAAATTAAAATAAAATGACACGGACCCACTTGCAAAAATCAACTTTACCTCATCGTTAAGAAACGAACAAGACATGCATGATCAGAATTCTTGAAAGCATGGCCAAGCCAAGGAAACCCTAATGCTTTGTTTAGCATTATCGCCACAATGATCTTGCCATACGATCAAACGTGCATGGATCAAATGAAGTTAGATAGGGTTGGCTGCCGATTGCATGTTTGTTTGTTTGTGCGGGTCCATATATGTGTTCCAATATTTCAAGCCTAACTACAGAAAAAAAGAAATAATGTTTTCCACCGCTCGACACGTGGCATATTAAAATTCATAATATATGATCTATATCTAGTGGTGGGAGGAAAAGCGACTGGAATCAATGGGCAGTCGCTGGAATAATGTATTCCATGTTGATGATGGGGAGAAGTGCTTTGCAAGAAATGCTAGCTTCTATGATGATCCAAAGCAATCGCATCCTTGACATTAGTGCAATTCTTTGCTACAACTTGCGCATTGAAAATGTTGGCTTTGTTACAAGATTAAAAATTCAGTATGGAAGTTTGAGATGTCCACCGACGTGCAGAAATCATCCTAGATTTTGATGTAATGTGCAACTTAAAGAAGAAAGACTTCCTCCTACTATAGAAAAGCTACAAATTCCAAACAAACTCCGTTAGTTATATTAAAGAACCATCTCCATTGCTTGCCTATGAATTTTATAAACTTTTCGGTTGAACTTTCTGACACGATATTAGAAGCGAGTTTTGCCTTGACTTATCTAGTCCCGGTTGTCAAATTTGACATGTCCTTTCTAACCCAGCTTGCAAAGAAGGGATATTGAAGTATCTCGCATCCATTATCTATGGCATATATATGTTTTATTTTTTATACATGTGGTTTTTCTACACTTATTAATCGGAGATTTTTTTTCTTGTTAGACTTTCTAATGAGGTGGATTCATTTTTTTTTTCCGGTTGGAAAATTAGTCAAATTAATCTCCACTAATGATTTCAACTCTATTTTTCTACTTATTCCAAATCCACAATAGTATACAATAGCTAGCTCATATGCAAACGTGGCAATTCCTAAAATGACACGGAAGTATGACATGAACAAGATACGAGTTTCTAAGAGTAATGCAAACTCTGTGAGTATAAGACTCAACACAATATCAACACGTACCGACATGTTTTCATCTATCTTCAATGAAACATCGTTATCATCACATCGCGACATTTTCATATCGATATGAAAATAACGCGAATAACCGATACATATATAATCACATGCTCATATGCCATACATGGAATTGACATCTCGAAAAGGGAAAATTCACATTGACATCTTCAAGTTTCAAGGAGGGGGACGAGAGTCTAGTGAAACATCACACGGCATGAAATGAACGAAATAATTTATGTTTAGGTAACGACTATCATCTTGGTTATAGGGGTAGCTTGACTTATTGAAATTGTCGCTTGGTGACACGTGAGTGCTATTGAATTATTATTATTTTTTTTTTGGTCGGTAAGTGCTTTTGAATTAGCCCTTCCATTTTATAGGCCTCTTATCTTCCCATTGGGGGAAAGGAGGCTGTTTTTTGGGTGCCGAGGGGGGGTGCATGTTTGGTGCAGGCGGGGTCCACAAAAAAAATGACCACCTAATTCTTGTTTGTCTTTAATCTTTTCCCGACCAACTAACATCACTTGTTGATAATTGGACAAAAAAACAAAAAATGCATCCTCCAAGGAAAGGATAAAAAAGAAAGGAGGAAATGACACTAGTAATCCCTAAACATCGGTTCAATATGAAATATCATTCTTTAGACTTTTTTAATTCGATCATTGCTGTCGTTGAACTATCCTTAAATGTTGAGAAAATTACTCAATCCGTCCTAAATCAATTTTATGAATGCCGATTCAAATATAAATTTTTCAATTTTACCAATTTAGTCATAAGCATTTGAGTTAAATTCGAATATAGAATTTCTAGTCAATTTTCGCCAAGAATTTCTGATACACCACGAAGGGCAACTAGATTACCACATTAACAATTTCTAATAAAAAATGATTGGAATGACTATATAAGAATTTCATATCAAGGTTTAGGACTGGATTGGCAAAATTGAAAAATTTAGAACTGAATTAGTATCTATATAATAAGTTTAGGATTGACTAAGTAATTTTCCTCGAAATGTCTAGTGTAATCTATTTGTTTGATCAAACAAGAAATTAGATGATATTTGATAATACAGAATATTTAATGCTGAATTGGACTTTTGAAATGATGGATCAATACAATATTAGAACATGACCAACTTATTCTCGTTTGTCTTGTATCTTTTCCCGTCCAACTAATATCCTTCGTTGATAATTGGACCCAAAAAAAAAAATACATCCTCCAAGGAAAGAATAAAAAGAAAGGAGAAAATGATGCTAGTAAATCCCTAAACATCAGTTCAATATGAAATGTCATTCCTTAGCATTTTTGATTTGTTCATTGCTATCCTTGAACTATCCTTAAATGTCGGAAAAATTACTCAATCAATCCTAAATCAATTTTATGAATGTCAATTCAAATATAAACTTTTTAAATTTACCAATTTAGTCATAAGCATTGGCTTTAAATTTCAATATAGTATTTCCAATCAGTTTTCGCCGGAAATTGGTGGTATAGCAATGATTTCTAATAAAAATTTATCGGAATGACTACATTAGAATTTCGTATCAAGGTTTATGATTGAGTTGGCAAAATTGAAAAATTTATAATTGAATTAGCATCTATATAATAAGCTTAGGACTGACTAAGCAAATTTCCTCTAAATGTCTAGTGTAATCTATTTGTTTGATCAAACAACAAATCAGACGATACTTGATAATATAGAATATTTAATGCTGAATTGTACTTTTGAAATGATGGATCAATATAATATTAGAACATGTGACTGTGAATTCCATTTTCTTATCATCTTCTTTTATGTACACTATTTTTTGTTTTTTTCTCACCTTTTTATTTAACGCAAATTGAAAGACCTTTTTATTTAACGCAAATTGAAAGACATGTTAGCAAATTTTGTCAACTCGAAATGACTAGGAATAACAATGAACTTCTTCGTATAGTATGGAAACTACATTAAACATTTAGTAATAATTCAAAAACCAAATTTAATAAATTAAAATTTTATGAATGACATTACACATTAAGCTAAAGTTTAGGAACTATTAGTGTTATTTTCCTTAAGAGAGAGTATCATGTCTATGGTATAGTTTCACATCAATGTATGAAGGGTAAATTATACTCTCAAATATATAATTGTAAATTAAGAATTGACAGAATCGAAATACCTAAAATAAGTTTTTTATTTGCATATACAAATATTAGTAACATAGACTAAGAAAAGTTGATAAAAATCTCGATGAAAGGTAAGAACCGTCATTTGTTTCAGCAAAAATGAATGACTTGGGAAAACATTTTTCAAAAAATTAATTGCTTATAAGAGCAGGTCCAAGAACGTTTGGATTCTAAATTTTGCACCAAAGGTTGCTTTCTCTTGCCATCGCACTTCAACATTAACAACAAAATGTCATATGCCTATGTCGTCTACAATTAATTCTTTATACAATTGTAAAACCATAGAGATATAATATACATCATGACATATGAGAAAAGAATTAGTAAATACAAGAGGTGTAATATAACAACTTATGATTCAATAAAATTGAAAGTTCAAATAAATTTGCTTAGGATTCGAATTTTCTTTTTCATTCAACTTAGTAGATATGTATTTTTTTTTTTCTAATCCTTGAATCGAATTGACTCATGAGATAAGAATTAAAAGTCGAAGGGCCATAACTATGCTTGGTAGATTCCTACTTGTAAAAAATTTCTCCCAAAACGGGTAAAGCATAATCCAGACAAATAAACCAAAACAAACTAAAATTGATCGGTTGATTTTCAGAGGTGATCATCGAACAAACTTGGACGAGACCAAGCCCCAAGGTTAAGCCTAACTCATTGACCAGGCATGCCATAGAAATTTATGTATAATTTTTCAGGGTAGAGTTAGATCGAGCTTTCTAACTAAATGCCATTGTCCAAGTGTCACCTTTTTGGCTCGACTGGCTCAAGCGAGTCAGGGCACACCCATGGGTAGCTATACCCATGAGCAGATCTATCGATCTGGTTCAAAGGCTATTCACGATCTTAGGATGCATTTATTTCATGCAAAATGAACGACATTAACAACATATTTCCTAAAATGATCATTTAAACATAAATTTCATTTTTATGTTTTAAACATGAACGAACGAACGAAAAAAATTTCATAGTCCATGAAAATATTTTAAACATAAATTGTTATCGATTAATAAATATTATTCATTGAATAAGTGTTTCAAGTGACACAATCAATTATTTTTAAGAAAATCTTTTCAAGTCGTCTATTTTCTGCGTGATGTATGGCAATCTAACTTTCCTAGAGTGGTGTTCACAATCTTATCTTCTAAGAGAAGCTAATTAGCAAGTACCTTATCTTCTAGCTATAGTACAATATAGTACCAAAAAAAAAAGGCATCTTTGGCATCCGTGACAAAATTACATTGGTCAGCACCAATTGGGCCTATCATCGAATCTAGATATCTTGAAAAAAAAAACAAGCATAGATATTTGAAAATTTAATAAGGAGGGTTGTAATTAAGAGTTCAATCAAATTCTTATTTCGATTAATAGACGGTTCACCTGCTTGGGGAAGCTGCTTAAGCATCATCATCGCCGTACATTATTTTTAACCCTAGATTTCAAGTGAGACCGCTCTTTCTAGCTCACTAAAGATATTAGTCATGACTATTTGATCGGATACTACAGGATATGATTTCTCATTTAATATGGTACGTCACGAGTACAACATTAGACATGTACGAGATAATCACATACACAACATTAGACCAACTTGTTGTAAGTATTTTCTCGACGAAATAATTCTCTCTCTACTCCCTCTATCGCCACACCCCTTCCATCCGTGCTGTCGTCGTCCTTGTCATTTCGTCATCTTCGTCGCCTTAGCTTGCCGTCATCCTCACTCTCTCCGTCTCCCCACTGCGACAATCCTCCACCAGCCGTCGTCGCCACCGTCGGTTTCGTTCCATCGTCTTCATTGCAGCCGCTGTCATTGTCACCCTTCCTTCTTTGCCGTCGCCACTTGTCGTCATCATCCTCCTCTCTCTCTCTACTATTGCAAACCCTAGATCATTTTGATGATCACAACCTTGTTAAACTAGAGTTCTTCGAGTGAATACGGAAGCAGCATTGCAGTTGGAAATCTGCTACGGATCATGTATTACGTGACTTGAATCCATGATCCTTTCATATTTCAAGAATGAAATTCACGTTATGATTGCTGAAAAAGGAAGAAATGCACATGGAACTAACATACGCTCGTGGCGATCAAATCATTCGGGACCCTAGCTACTGTACATCGCATGTCACGGCAGACCTAATTGCGACATGATATTTTCATGATTTTATACACAAATCGCTTCACGTGGAAGATCCATAGATGCCGGTCAACTGGACTGATTTGAAGATATCTTGTGAAGTAGATTTTGTAGATTAGTGGCTTACATCATTCAAGAAAACTCAATATTGATGCAACGCTATAGATTCAATAGTCCAGCGTTTGAATTGGGATGATTAAATATAGGTTAATATCACAAAAGAATCTAAATTGGTATATCAGTAACAAATTTAACTTATTGATTTTTTTTATCACAAAAAACTCCAAATCAATACACGTGTGAAATATTTACACTTCGTTAGTTTCCGTAATTATTGCCGTTAAATTGCTGACTTGGATATCACATGGCTTCACATGAATCAATTCACAAGTTAATATCACGAAAAATCATAAATCAATGCACTTGTAACAAATTTACCAAAATTAACTTTTAGGTCACTAAAAAACCCAAACCGATATACCTATGACACTTTTACCCTTCAATAACTTCAGTGAAATTTTACTGTTAAATTTAGCGAGAACTCTAGATCATCTTCCTCTTCATTGAGTCATTCATTGTTATCTTTATCTAAGATCGTTCAAATTACTTTAACTCTTTAGTGACACTTTCATCCTCTTGACAAGATGGCTCAACCAAGTCCAAACTATGGTCCTCAAATAGTGCGTAGCAACATCATTTTACCAAAATACACAAGCACCTCGAAGCATAAAAATATGGTAATAGGTAAAATTATGGTCCTCAAATAATGTGCTGTGAGATAATTTTACTTGAAAATTTGCTATAAACCTACTTCGAGGCACTTGATTATGTGGTCGAGACCATAACTTTACCTATGCCAATTTGATGAAAGCTAACGGAGGGTAAATGTGCCACGTATGTACCAGTTTGAGGTTTTTTGTGACCAAAAATTAATTTGGGATAAATTTATCACAAGTATAATAATTTGAAGTAAATTTATCATAATTCTACTAGTTTGGAGTTTTCCATGATATTAATCCGTTAATTAATCTTGTAAGCCTACATGGCATCTAAGTCGGCAATTTAATGGCAATATTTGACGAGTGCTAATCAATATGCACACGTGTACTAGTTTGAGAGTTTTTGTGATAAAAAAAATTAGTTTTAAATAAATTTATTGCTAGTGCACCGGTTTTGAGTTTCTCGTTATATTAACCCTTAAATATATTGTGGGAACATAGTAGAAGGATTATGGTTGTTTCTTGAGTGGGGCCAGCATCAAAGAGACTAGTCTTGCAATAGGTTGTCTATAGGAAAAACATGTTCATCGTGGAAACATATTAATATTGACGTACCAAATTTGGTTTTCCGTTATGTGAACCCTCACATATACAAGAGCTCTAGTGCTATCGTGGGGGCATAGTGGAAGGATTACGGTTATTTCTTGAGTGGGGCCAACATCATAGACTAGTCTTGCTACATGAAAAATATGTTCATCGTGGAGACAGACTGTAACACACGTTGTGAACTTTCTACTCGATTACATTTCAACCAATTCTCCTTCTCTCTTAGTCACCATACATGGATCCAACGGACAACCTAGCTAGGATGTGACCACCGCCATGGTGTAGAGAGCGAGGTTTGCAAGTGGTTTTTTCATCATATATTTTTGCAATCGACTAACCAAATCAAAGACCTGATCGGAGGAAACTCCGCCCAAAAAGACACAGAAAAAACACGACCGAATTGTATGTACCTCAATTAATTAATGAAATGATGCAGTTTCCACATGCAGAACCATTCTCACGTCGTTTCACGCGGTCGTCACCATGTCCAAATAAATTGTACTCGACAGATGTCAAATACGACCCGTTACCGTATCCCGGTCCACCGAATACAGCACGTCTCTTTCGGTCTTAATTTGCCCTAAATGAGAAGCTGATGTCTCGCCCCTTCTCCGCTCGAAACAGTGAACGCCACTCCCCCCGCCCCCTTCCTCTCCTCTTTCCCCTTTCGCTTTTCCATTAGAAAAAGAAAGAATGGCAGTCAATCTTAATGGCTCCCATCGAATCTCCATCTACATTCATTAACGCCGAAGGGAGAGAGAGAGAGAGAGAGACATAAACAAAAGGGAAAAAGGAAAAGTGGGGCGGGCGGGGAGAAAACGACAGAATGCGTCTCGCGGCACAGGACAGGAAGCAGCAGTGCGGACCGAGACCGAAGCCCTCCCTCGCTCGACTCGTCCACACGTTGTCAGCAGCAGCAGCGGTTTTCTCTCTCTTTTCTTAATGTAGAACATCCCACGGCAGCGCAGACACGCACCCAGCTGTCCTTGTGCGGTTTCGTATGCAACCCCCGCCCCCCTCGAAGCTTAGCGTACTGAATGTAGATTCGAATTCAGATGATCCAAGGGACATGCCCCCCGGTGTATTTTTATATTAGTTGTTGCAGTGAAGCTTCAACTCCACCCAAGAAATCTCGCTCCTTGACTGACTCCGAGCGAGCGCGACCCCCCCTCTCTTATATGGAAAAAGACGGCATCTTTCGACCCCTTCCCTCTCTCTCTCCCTGCGTCTCCGCGTCTGCCTCTCCGTGTGTCTAAGCCCTTCTCTTGCCCATCGAGGCTCTGCGGAAGCCACGACCCCACCGCTTGCCTTCCTCTGAAATCTTCGTCTTTTTCGCTTTGTTCTCTCCTCTGATCCGGTGCCTCCTCCTTTAGCTGTCGTGGGTGTTGCTTCTTCAGCAATTTTTCCAGCTTCCATAAGCTTCCTCCGCTGCTGCTGCTGCTGCTGCTCCCGCTGGTTCGAACCCATCAGAGCACGTACCCAGTTGGGGTTGGTGATTGGAATCGGTTCTTGATCGAGCGCCCAGATTCGGCTGATCAACTTTGGATTTGAAGATGCACGGAGCAGCTGTTTCCTCATCCTGATAAAGAAAAACGGTCAGCTCTCTATCTCGTGCTCTTACGCTTCGAAAATGGCTGTGGAATGATTACTGTTTGGCTGCTGAGGAGAAAACGTATTGAATCTTGAAGAACGTGACTTGTAGATCAAATCGATTTTGTTTTTTGTTATGCTGCTATCTCGGGAGCTTTGGCTCGAACTTCTGCTCGGGTGTTTCTATCGTTTACACACTTAAGACACCAGAGAGGAGGATTCTTTCATCTGGGTTTTCGCCTTCTCTTTGTTTCGAATGGTTAGCCCCTGGTTTTTATAGTGGAGAAATGACTTGTGGTTCGTTTTTTATAGTGGAGAAATGACTTGTGGTTCGAGTTCTGCTATGAGTCCTCGTTTCTCCAAATCTCAGTTTCGGATTGGTATATCATTAGGGCGAGCATGAGGGTGGGATGCTTTTACAATTTTTCCGCGTTGTGGCTGTTGAGAAGATAATTTTATTTCCTAAAGTTCCGTTCTTGATTTGTCTGATACGAAGCTCATTTTGTGAGCAGCAGACAATACTTTGTGATCTGTGTCAGGACTCTGATTAAGTCGTTTATATTGTTTAATTGACTTGAAAATATGGTGCTCTTTCAGTGGCTGGCAGTTTATGGCGCAGGGTTTCAACCCTATTTTTTACCTTTTGTTGGGATTATTTCGAGCTGAGCTAAATTTTTACATGCTTTTACATAAAATCTTGTACGAGATTTGCAAGAATGTTAATGTTCTGCTTTTTGTACCTTGTATGCCTATTTGGTGCACATCATCGCATTTATTGAGTTCAAGTATGTCCCCTTGTCCCTGAAAGAGAATAGATTGTATCTTTACATTTGTAGTAGTCGTGAGTGTGGCCTTTTCCTTGCTCTGCAGAAATATTTCAAAACTGGGCATCAGGTTCTGCTAAATTGACTCATGGGTAGAGTCAGAGGAAGAGGGAAGAAGCAGACACTTGTGACTCGTGAAGATCCTGGGAGCGGCGAAGAAGAAAAGGTTCCGAGAATTAGAAAACGGGGAAGGCCACAGAAGCCAGTGAAGGAAGATATTGAAGTCAACGATCACGAAACTGATAAGGTAGAAGAAATCGTTGAGCTCACCAAAGATTCACTCTCTGGGAAGGATGCGAAAAATGAGGCTGCCACTGAAAATGGAAGGAAGAGGAAAAGGTCTGCACAAGCCAAAGACAGTATAGATTCTGTCAAAGAAGAAAATGGCATCAAAACTAAACCAAGTGCCAATGATACAGTCAAATTCGTTGGATTCCGAACAAATGGGAATAGGCGAAAGAACAAGCCACGCCGTGCTGCTGAAGCTGGGGTTGAGTGCAAGTGAGATTATACTTGACTTGCTATAATTTCTGATCTTCTTCCCAGATTTGAGGCTATGATGGCTTTCATATGATTTTGTTCTATGATTATAAGTTCTCTTCTTCTTTTGGCTAGTTTCATTTTTCAGAAATGGATAATTTTGACTCTAAGGTTTTGGAATGGAGAATTCCACTGCTGCCTGTTGCATTGATCTACTCTACTACACTTGTACTTCAGGATTAATTATCATATTGTAGTCCTATCATGCACTCTGGTCTGCAACTTTAGTTCTTGACCGAGTGTGTTTTCTTTCATTGGATTCAGCTTATACATTTGTATGCATGAATTAGGAAGTGATTGAACTCGGGATGCATGACTTTAATGCCGAAATCCACTTGAATTCGCCAGTCAGTAATGATAGGACGATGTTTGAATAAGCTTCACTAAATAAGTGTTTTGAACGAGCATCTGACTAGAAGAAGTAATTAGAAAGTTAAACCCACAAGCGGAGAAATGCTGTTGCTATTGTAAGTTGCTAGATTGTCAATTGCTTGCATTCTTCTTCATGCAGACAGCCAAATTATTGCTAGAGATGCTACCAATTTCTTTTTCTCTTTTTAAGCGGACTTGTTTTTTGTTTCCGAAAGTTCTCATATGGCTATTCGCTGGCAGCTGCATTCGTAGTTCTGTCATTCATGTACCGTCGCCTTTGTTCAATGACATCTGAAACTAGTATGTCCAATACCCAGATTTAACAAAAGACAGATTGGAGGATTAATCATGCGCTTTAGCATAAATGTTCATGTCTTTTGCATGAAGTGAGGAGGATTACGATGGTCACATTAGAGTTACTCTCTCCAATGGACTGAATGAAGGTGCTGTTCGATCAAAAAGTAATTGTAATTAGTCTAGCTCACTTTACTATCTTGCTGAGGGGCTTTTTGCTTTCATGTGCTTTTTCTGATGAGAAGGCTGTGTTTATGGATTTAAACTCTTGGAATCATCCCCCCTGGTGAGGATATTCATATATTTAGCAACAGGATGTTTGGGAGGCCAGAAAACATCACCTGAATTGGTGGTCAGGTCACTACTGAATTTGAACATGAGAGTGATGGGGATCTGCAAGCCAAGTGAATGCCTCGGAGCTGAGATCACATCAGTTTGGTTTGTTGGCATGTGCCCTTTTTGGTGTACAGGTCAGAGCCTCGCCTCAGATAGGGGTCAAGTAGGCCACCAATTGGTGAGATGTAGCAAGAGAGCGCCTTGAGTTTTGGGCCTCCAAATATTTAGGATTGTACCGAGATATTGAATTGGCTACAGAATCTAGACAGAAGGTGAACTTGAGGCAGCATATGACAGCATGAACAAATGAAAACTGGATTAGGACATAATACATGTGAACGTATTGACTTCGACGATTCGCATACGGGAGGAAATGCTTTGGATTGCTTATATGAATCAGTCAGCCCTTGCTATGGGCTGCAGAAATGCAAAGGTTGATGCTGCTTGTTTTGTGAGGACTTGGACTGTTACCTGCATCTTCTTTTATTACTGAGCTCTCTCGCTGGAGTTGGAGTTGGGCCAGTGTATTGGGTACCATTCCCGGGGATAATGCCGTTTTGTGGTGCTACAACTACAAGGGCACTATAGTGGCCGAGGTCTTGTTACTGCCATTACCAAGTCAACATCACCTTGCTGATAAGCACTCGGTAATCATATGATTCTCCATTGCTTGGGGGTATATGAACTGGCCTTGTCAAGGGTCAGTGTTGTCCATGCGATGAAGTCTGATTCATCTTTGTGGGAATTGCGGGTGAAGCAAGCAGAAACTTTGAAAATAAGATTGATGTCGATGTATCATTAGATCGAGAGCGTGAGATGATTGAAGGAGATTAGACAAGCGCAAGCAAGCCTCCTGTTTTTTTTTTAAATTTTCCCATCTAAAAATGATGCTCCTTCCAAGCAAGTAGAGGTAGATCGAACTCAGATTAGCGGGGCAGCTTATGTTTTCGTGATGGTTTATACTGAGGGAAGCATGGTCGTATAATCAAACCCCCAACGTCAAAAACTTCCTTTAGCCCCCCCTCTTAACGGCCTATTCTATGAAAATTATCTAGTTGCGTTGTGACGAGGAGACTGTCGTGACCCTGTGAGATCGGTCGAACACTATAAGAGTTTTGAGTGCTCAATATCGACGAACGCTATAAGAGTTTTGAGTGCTCAATATCGTCGTCGATAGAAACAAGCGAAGTAGGGCAAGAGATTGGATATACGAATAATCCTTGAACCCCCTGATTTCGCACCTGAACTATAACTTGGGCCTCAAATCTGACTACTTGAGCAGTAAACCTGCAAACCCATGATCAAGCAGGTGCCTAAAATTTGAATGTGGAAAATTTTGAGAATGCATACAATGAGTGGGTTGTTTGGCCATGTAAAACGTCAGGATCCTAGAAATAGAACTCTGCCCTTAATTCTTGATTGGCTTGACAAATCTGAGATTCACAAAATAACATGTCCCATCAGAAATTATCAGAGAAGTTTCTGAAATTGCTGAAGTTTCTGACAATTTCTAGAGCACCAGAAACTGCTGGGAGACTTCCTTCTGAAAACTCTCTCCATCAAAAGAGCCTCTGTCTCTCTATCTCTCTCTCTCCCCCTCTTTTTCTAGCTCTCCTCTTTTTCCAAGTGTGATTTTCTACTTTTAACTCCTTCCATGAATTTCTGGAAAGGAAAAGGTGGAAAAAAATCAAGAACAAAAGCAAAGCAAAGTGACAACACAGTTTGTGGTGGCCCTCAGTGATTCTGGGCGAAGATTGAAGATTGGAATTTGGGGAGGAGAGACAGTGGAAAGCAAACAAAGGTGTGGTGGGGCCGGAAGGGTGGCCCCCACGTTTGAACACCACTTATCATTGTGTTCCCCGAATGTCCTGCCATCGCTACATCAGTGTGGTGTGGACCAAACATGTTAGGTATAAAATATTAGAAAATCTTTCTCGATTCACAAAAAAAAAAAAAAAAAAATAATAATAATCAACATAACATCAGGGAAATTGCAAGTGATTTTCCTTTCAATTTTGTTTTTTCGCTTCGGCAATTCTAAAGGTACTTCACTTAATATATATTCTACTTGGAGTTCCTGTGATGGAATTAACAACCGTGTTATCACAAGTTTACATCGATTTTATTATAAATAAAAAAGACTTGCAAGTCAGAACATGATCGATTAAATTTTAAATCTACAAAACCCTACGAAATATCATACCTAATAAGCGCATTTTGTTATTATAATGTGCTATTTAATGAGGTAATAATATAAAAAATTTAAGTATTTGCATGGGTATGATGTTACATAATTATATTTTTGTATGTACATAATGATTGATATGTTAAGTCATTAATAGACTAATAAAAAGATATGAAGTAAGTTAAAAATTAAAATGATTTTCCCCAAGTATAGTACATCGTAATTTCTATATGTAGACAATTCATTTTATTCCAAAAAAGAATGAGCATTTATAAGTTCACAATGTAGAAAATTATCTAACAACACATATTTTACGTGATATATGAGTATTTTGCTAACAAAGCTTGACAATTCTGAATCTGTGAAACACAGGACCTGTGTAGGCAAAAAAACACTTTTTACTAATGACAAAACTGTGACTTTATATGAGAGAGAGAGTGAGATGTGTAGGCTTGATTTATCTGTACAAAAACCAATCGATCTCTCCTTTTTGACATGTCAAATAATTTATTGCAGAACAAGATCGTCAAGGAGAGCTGCATGACCACATTCACACGCACACACGCACACCCAAAAAGATAGAGAGAGAAGAAAAAAAAATCAATTTCCTACACCAATTATTGTCTGCGGAAGTAAACCCATCAACGTTAAACCATCAAACCTTCAACCAGAGCTGTACCAATCAAGACTCAAGAGAACAGGAGTCAATCCATCCAAACCCACAATTGATTGCAAAGGCTTGAGATCCTATATAAGGTAAAAAGTGACCAGGACGGTCCTTCAGCAATGGAGTGAAAGTGACTCTGACAGTGACAGAGAGCAAAGTGGAAGCTACAAGTCTTTTTGGTTGCGAAGGGCCAGTTGTCATGAAACCCCAAAGTTCATTTCCCTCCACAAATAATTGATGGTGGAATTCCAAAGCTAACTTTTTTCCTTTCATCTCGCCAAAAGCTTCCTTTCCATGCCTGCTGTGGCCTGGGAGCCTCGAGGCATGCTCCTACCCTCTGCTTGCAGAAAAAAAAACAGCAGAAGAACAAATGACTTCGAGATTCACATTCTCGTCTAACACAAAACACCCCTTCTTGATTCTATCAAATTTATGCAATCTAATTAGAATGTTTCACCAGCGTTTGAAGCCAAATTTGGGAGTGGTTTAAATTAGAGGTGATCATTAGACATGGCCGTCCCGGGCCAGGCTTTACTTTCCAAGTCTCTCGCGCCCAAACAAGCCTCCAACTTATTGATCAACTCTAATAGGGGTAAGTATGGTCCGAGTGGACAGTTCCCACCTTAGATCTGGAAACTGTCCACTAAAGATGGTTTTCGAAAAATTGGAACTGAGAATCGTCTAATGATTCCATGGATCCATCTGGGAACTAGACCCAAACTAGATTGTCGATCCATTCCGTTCCTGAAGCTTCACACTTTACATAACGGAATCACCTCATCAAAAACACTCCTAATTAAAGTCAATGACTCAATAATAGTAATATGTTAGGAAGTGTGTAGGCAAGAGAGCACACTTACCAAAATTGTTATAAGTGGGCAAAAATAGTTTAAATACTAATAAGTAGTCTAGGAATTTAGGATTTTTATTTTTTAAAATAAATATATTATATATATTATAGATCCCATTCGGATGGGTGGTTCTACACTTGGAATCGGAAACCGGACCAGTATCCACTAGCTCCAATAATTTGAAACCAAGAATCGGACTAGTTCTCTTAAGAACCACCGGTTTTTGGGCGGTCTAGGTGGCTTCAAATTCCTTTGCACACCTCTAACTTTAAGTTTAAAATGAACATTAAAGTGAGATGATTTTATCGAGAAAAAAAGAAGAGATAGATATTGTTATTCTCCGTTGATGGATGGCATGCAACATATCAATATTGATGCCGACAATGGTCTCTCAAAAGCGACTATTGTCATAGTGATTGTTTAAGTCTCTCTCTCTCTCTCTCTCTCTCTCTGAGCCGGCAACCACCATAGTTGTTACCAAGGATAGTAGTCAACCTTCGCGGTAACGGTTGCAATCAGAACGAACAATTCATGTGTTCATATGTCATAATGGCGACATAGCATGTCGAATTTAAGTCTAGGCAAAAAATGACACGTTCGTTAATCATGTCATATCTTTCAAATCCAAACGTGACATGTTTATGAAGTGGGATACATGTGAGATACAAACATATACAGACAAGGAAGATGTGTCTAAATGTGCACTAGATGTCAAATTGTACCTAAACCTATTGTGCCGATAAGAGCAGCATGTTAGCCTATTCAATTAAACGTGTCTAAGCATATCATAAATGAGTCGAAAATGTCAATCGCAAGCAACACATTTACTCCTTGTGTCTAGACCGTTTGATCTAATTACAACACGAGCACGGTTAGGCTTAAGTACATGTCGTAATAAATAAATCGTGTATGCCGCCATAATCTCGATGGACATGGGCAACCATCAATTGCAAGTGGATTAAGGTTTTTTTTTTTTTTTGAGTTATTTCTTTGATTTTGTAATCTTTTGTCCAAACGTATCCTGGGTTCACCAAAAAAACTCGTTGGATTTGGATGTGTATTCATTATAATCTGCCGTATTTTCCCAAATAAAGGACGAGGCATTAGATCCGAGGGATTTACCATTCGATCCAATGTATATTTCCAATCCGTTTTTTGAACCTATTCATGGGTATGGCAATTTAAGATTTTAATTGTTTGTTTGGACTTCAAAAGAATCGAAGTCGATCTTTTTACTATCACATCATAATTTAATATATCGTCCAAATTTCAAAAAAGTATATGAGAAGTTTATATTCAAATACACGTATAGTATAAAACAATTTTAAAAGATCTCAAGCATTTTACATGTGTAAAAGTTAAAATGAATAAACTGTAAGGCTTAAAATAAAAAGCAAAAGTCGTTCCAGATATGAATATCCACAGTGAATTTTTATTTTTTTTCCAGATACGTGAGGTTCTTCATTTTTTTTTTTTCCTGGTTCTTAAAAGCTAGCTATTAAGATGAGAGGGCTCAAGGTTGTATAAGCCACAAGTCAAAATCCCATATCTTCCAATTAAGATGATAATAATATATTAAAGCAATAAAAACCGAAATAATTCGCGTAGTGTTATATACGAAGAATAAAGATGTGTATGGAAAAACCATATTGATTAAATTATCTTGTTGTGATTTTCACAATCATGACCACACTAAAATACCTCATGCATACTCAAGACTAGGAGGAAAAAAAAAAGAGAAATGAAAAATCGAATGGAAGGGTATAAATGAAAAAGAAAGTTATGGTGTTAGGTTGAGTTTGAGTCTCTCTTGAAACTAATATTAGAATTATTTATCATGTTAAATTTAAAACACTGGAAATGGATGTTTAAGCGATGCTTTCTTTAGGCATCTTGCTTTGCTATTTCTGCTTAGTGGAAAAAAATATACAATATTTTCTTCGGTAACCTCAACTAAACACAAAGTTTACTCGTTCAGTTGCCCTTTCATTAGATTTTCATATTTCTCATGGGGAGAACCTTTCCCGAGCAAGAGATGTCTGAATTGATTGCCTTTTGTTGTTGGATTTTTTTTTTGGACAGCTCTAAGATCAATAGACGTCATATGAAGTCCATATGTTTTTTTCATAAAATAAAAAAAAAAATCCAACAGAGAAAAAAATGATGAAAAATACTTTAAAATTGCTGAACACTATTCACAATGACACGAGTGAAACCCTAAGTCACCTTTTTTCCTGTTTTTAAGGTCACTGGCCTTGCCCCTTTTGCCCATACTTGAGTCTGACAACGACCGATCCGCAAAAGGACACATAAATCTGGAATGGACCCAACCAATTTCCCTTTTTTTCCCCCACTGCCGGAACAACTGCCTCTCCACTATTAAGGTAATGCATGAAGAATTCTTACGGACCGTTACATTTTGTCAAAGGTGTCGATTTATCTCTCCCGACATCAGTTGTAAGATCGTTGCCGACGATTCTCTATTTTTCAAAGGTTTGCTTTAAGGTTTCAACCACTTGCTCAACTACTTTGTTAGTCATGAGAGCAGTTATTCTCTCATCAACTCGATAAATTCCAATTATTTTCACGTGGTTCATGTCTTGATATTTGGTTTCTTTTACCAAATTACCTGAGCCTGATTCATCTAGGTGATGTGTTCAACTAGCTTAGAATCTTTAGCCCTAACATTGGCATACATGTTCCTCAAATCCTTTGTCCAATCCTTTTGAGGTTTTATCTTGAATTTCAAAGATGATCCAAGCGAATTGAATAAAGGGATCATCATGTCAAGGGTGAGTGATTCCAAAGTGGGTAATTCAGGACCATGTTGAGATCTATTTTTAATTTTGAAACTTAGAACCCACTCATAAACCTTAGAACTAGCTTTATCGATTCAATTCGATTTTAGAATCTACTTAGGAACTGACTAATTCCTTTTTCTTTTTTTGATTTTTTTTATTCATTGAGAATGTTGCTTGAGACTTCGATTCTTCAATTACACAATGCAAATACCTCCGAAAACCTATGTATTTGTTGGAATCAGAAAAAAACAGAGATTAAGCATCTTTGATTCTCCTTTTATGGCTGTGCGACTAATCTATAGGAGGTCTGTGGCCTTTGAATGTTTGATACGCGTCGAGAAAATGTGAAGAAGTGGGAGAAGCAGAGCAAAGAATGAGAGAGCAAAACTAGAGGAAGAGACGGCGACAAGAAGAATAGAAGGTGCAAAGTAAAATTAAAAGAAGAGAATTAGGGTTTCTCAATCCTGTTATCCGGTTTGGTTCTACATCCAAAATTGAGAACCGGACCATTATTACCCACTTTCAAAAATTTATGACTAGGAATCAAACTAGAATCGATTAAGTATATTCGATTAAGTTCATTTCTAAGGTCTACCTTGGATCAATGCTCAGCCTACTTCATGCGCACTTTCAGCGCTAGATTGAGACGGTGGCCTATCATCCCCTCGGTCTTCCCTTGGCTTAGCGGTTTATGTTGGGTCAGAAGCCAACGACTACACCCAACTCCTAATTATTGTAGTCGTTGGCTTCACAATCCCGCAGCAAACATGCTCCTAGGAGTTCGGCGAGACATCATATCCTCCCATTGTGGTCGCCATAGACACGTTACTTGAAATTTTGCAAGGTAATGGTCGCCAGAAACTCAATGTTTTACTTGGTAATTACAGTGCAGCCGACCGTGATCGATGGCTAATTAAAATGTAAAATTCGACTTCAAGTCTAAAGTAAATTGATTCGAGTGTGCCTTGAAGCCTCAAGAACTTTTCAAGATTTGAATTACTAACGACACGCAAATGGTAGGCTGGAAATAACAAGGAATTTGCATGAAGTTTTACTGAATCACAACGACGTACAGCTTATTTACTTAAAAGCCATGCTTGAAGTCTCCACGACTAAAACCAAACATGAACTGCTAATGAAGATGACAGGATGCGTAGAGAAAGTAAAGAACTTATAAAATTTGACTCGGGTTCTTTGATAAACAAAGATTAATATAACAATCGAGAAACCTAATCTAATTTGGAATTCAAATTCAAGTCAAAAGGTCCCATCCTTAGAAATGATTGATTAGTTTTCCCGATTTCGTGCTGTTGTTGTGATTTCGTGATGTCTCTCCTTAATTCTTCTTGCCTTGAACTGGACCAATCTACTATGCATTCTGATTTTCCTCCACAACAATCTCTAACAGCCTTACCCTGCACTACTCTTAAGGATAATTTTTAACTCTTACTGATTTCTTAGCATCGGTTTTCCCCAATTGATGAATCCTTCTTAACTTGGTCTTTAACTTTAGAATCATGCTTCAAATCAATTGATCATCGCCATTTCTCATGTGCTTCATTTAAATTGCTACCATTCGAAACTCATGATCGATGAGTTCATCGGGCATTTTATCGATGGATTGCGTGGAGTATTGTCACAACTTGATTTGGGCCACTAGCTTTTTACATTTGGCTGAAGTTTCAAGCCTAGTATCGACGGTACAAAAGAAAAAAAAATGAACCACCAAAGCGACTCTTTTCTTGAGCATGATCATTGCTTCAATTTGTCCGCAAAAGCAATAGAGCACACATACGGTATATATATATGTATCCAAACTTTTGTGGTGGCCATCATGCATGGATGCCGGTGTCGGGATCATCAAAGCTAGAAGTGACAGGTTGGGCAATGTGGGGAGAGAGAGTCAGCTTTTCTTGGAAAGGTTTCTGTTCCCCATTTAACGCGATACCGACAGATAATTGAGCGGTTACAAAAGATGAGCTCAGGACGTGGAAATATATCTCATCTTCCTTTTTTTATGAGTTTCTCTAGAGCATTCATTAATACTAAAACGTATTTCATATAGCTCAGATACGGTGTTTTTCATATTAAAAAAAGAAAGAAAAAAAAAAACTCATGAACAAGTCCCTCAATACATCTTTATGGAGCACCCAGCTACAAAAAAGCTTGTCATCATTAATATACTTTCTCTCTTTGTCACGTGTAATTTGTACATATTCAAAAATCTGAAGAGGGAGGGGAGGGGGGGGTCCTCCACAGTCAAATCAATGCGAAATGGCCAACCTTTTTAGCGGATAGACATGTTCATTCAGTGCTTGTTCCAGGCTCGAGCGACACGACCCCCTGTGCTGGAAAGCACCTATTCATTCATAAAGACGTACGCCTGCCTCAGGCCCTATTATGGGGACGTGGGGACGCGGCTCGCAGGGGCCCCCATTCTCACTTCGATGGAACCGATGATGTACAACAGGGGAAAGCCTCAGTCATGAATAAGAGAGGGAGAGAGGGAGAGAGAGAGAGAGAGCTTGTTCTCTTCGCGAGTAGCTTCATCTGTTTGAATCGGGCACGTCGTGTCGTCGCGGGCCAACCTTCCTTGGATAGCAGAGACGAAGAAGCTTGGCAAAACCGTTCTTTGTGGTTTGATAGATGCTATGAAAAGTGTGAAATTCGAAAATTAAAATGCTCGTGTCTAAATAATAAATCACGTTTTCATTTAATAATTTAATATTTAGGAACAATCAAGGGTTGGAGGTCGAGTTTAAATCTTGACCCCACGATTCCTCACACCCACAAAGTTGCTGTACAAATCTATTGTATGGATGTCTGATCAGTCCTAAAATTTTCAATTTCAGCAATTTAGTCTATCAATTTTCACTGGATATCACTGGATGTGATTTAGGATTGAATTATTATATATACAACAGAATTAACAGAATCGAATGTGTTAAGGTTAATTGGACAATTTCCTTTCCGACAAGAATATCAATCTTTTCCACCGTTCATAATTTATAGACATTTAATCAATGTTGGATATTTCGGTCCGCGCATAATCTAACTCGGAAGCTTAATCATTGTTGTTATGAGTACGTTTTTTTTCTTCTCCCTCTTTTTAGTAATTTTCATTTCTTAAATGTTTATAAAGTTCATTTCAGGGACAGATTTTCATGGCCTAAAAGTAAAAGGCACTATCTTAGCTGCATTGCCAGGAGAGTGATTTGGGAAAGGAAAAGCTTTGGTCACATAGAAACGACACGAAAGGGATTTTTCTTTTGCTTTTTGGAAGTATTGTTTAAAGGAGAAAGTGGAGGATTAGATGAAAGGTTCGACACAGCAGAAAATTGTTTAGAATATTGATTACCAGCGAGGACGAGCATGAAAATAAAGTGAACTAAAGTGATTAAGTTAACTAAAGTGAAAATCAAATTTTGCAAGCGATTTTGAAAAATGAAAAGTACCCAATTTAGATTAATTATTTGCTTCAAAAGGAAAACTTTGTACTTTCAAAATATATTTAATAAGGCTTAACAAATTTACTAGGGGCACTTTTTTTTTAATTTTTTTAATCCATATTGTAATCTACTTTGAAAAGAATAGAAGAGAAGGAGAATCGAACGTTAGTAGGTTGTTTCCTAAATTAAGGGCCTTTCCAAATTAGGTGTTTCGTTCTAACAAGTTTTAACTCATTGTTTGCACTTATTACACTATCCCCGGATGAAATAATAACAAGAGAGGCTCATGCTATTTTCAAACTCTAAATGACTTAACGCCCCCAAATATTCTGTTGACTAAAATAATTTGAAGAGAACTTATTAATCATTATCTCAAATGGAAAAAGTGAAAGTTGATATTTATTGGAAATACGAAAGCCGCATATTGTAATGAAAATACAAAATTATTCTTATTTATCAAAATAATGATGTTTTATCCCACCACCTAATGTTATTTTTCATTGGCTATATAGGTGTTTCTCATACCTAATCAACCCAATAAAATAGTAAAAATACAATATAGTTTAAAAAAAAATCACTAAAATGAAATTGTATTTGAAGTACTATAGCCTCTAAACTCTATAAGTTCATTTTTCTTGAAATATTTTTTACTAAATCATTTTACGGGAATCCAGCAAAAATCCCAAATTATTTTCACCATGACAAATTTATTTTAAATTTTTTTCTTGTGACAAAAAATCCCAATTATGCCAATCGTGACAAATTTACTGTAAAGATTTATTGTGACATTAAAACTCCAAACTTGTACCCGTGTAAGACATTTATCTTTCGTCAAGGTTCATCATATGATTTTTGGCCTAATTCCCTAAAAAACTAGCACCTTTAGTCAAGTCACAATTCTATCCTTAACTTCTTCATTTTTGTCTAAAAGAATATCCAAACTTTAAATCAAGTCTCAATTTTGTCCCAAACTTATTTTCATTTAAAGGAAAGTCACAATCTTTAAGTGAATTCCTGAATTTTCTTTGATTTTTTTTCTTTCAAAAATCACCAATTGACAAACTAGTCTTAACTTTGCCCATGTTAACCTTCCACCCAAAAACTTCCATTAGTTGTTTAACATGACATTTCCACATCGATAACAAATCCACATCAGTAAGGTGACTTGGAAAATATATATCCAAAATTAAATTGTTCTTCGATATGTAAATTATGAATGATCAACATCGATTTTTGGATGGAAGGCTAAACAGGAACAAATTTGGGAATATAGTTAAAGTTGATACTTTTTTTATACAAAAAAAAAATTAGGATAGATTTGGAACTAAAACTAAAGTTGGATTTTTTAAGACAAAAAAAATGGTCAGGGCAAATTTGGACTATAAGAAATATATGAATGAATGAATATTCATTATATTCATCTTATCTAATGTACTTATTATGGTACATTTGTATCATATATTCTAAGTACATCTCCCTATATAATGAATGTTCATTTCCCTATCCAATTTATGAATACATTGATATTAATGATAAGTGCATCCTTGTTTTTTTTATAAATAAGAGCTTAGTTTTTGTCATAGACATACTGTGATATACTGAAAATAAAATTTTCTCCTCTGACTTTCTCTACTATCTTTGGTGTTTACCTGCTTTCTCTTCTCAATATCTTCATTCTTTCTATTATATATTTACAACGCAATATTTTACAACACGTTATCAGCACGAAGATCTACCAATTGAGTAAGTAATTTTTGCAAGGTAGATGTTCTTTTTATTAATCAGCTTATACTTTATTTTCTCCAATTTCAAATCTAAAAGTATCATTTTGCTCTTGAAGTGGCGGTGGATATTTGGAAATCTTTAAATTAATTTAAGGATTTATTTTTGCAAGGATTATGACAAATATTGAAAACCTCAAATTCCACATTCTGGAAGTGAGTGAGAAGAATTATTACATGGAAATGCACTTCCAATGGCAAGGTCTCGCTAATGCAATTACAGAAGACGAAATCTCAAATGCAAAAGATAAAGCAAATGCACTGATTTTTATTCACTGTCATTTGCATGAGAGCATACAAATTCAATATTTATTCGTTCGAGACCCTCAGATCTTGTGAAGGAGGTTGAAGGATAGGTATGACCATACCAAGACTGTTATCCTCCCTCAAGCACAATATGACTGGCAAAATCTCATACTGCAAGATTTTAAATCAGTGTCTAACTATAACTCCGCTTTACTTGATATTGTTTCTCGGCTTGAGTTATGCAGTATCAAACTCACTGATGTGTAACTGTTAGAGAAAAATTTCTCTACCTTCCATGCTTCGAATATTGTATTGCAATAGCAATATCGGCAGTGTTAATTTGCCACATACTCTGAATTAATTTCTGTGCTCCTCATTGCCAAGAAAACTAATGAATTACTGCTCAAAATCATGATCTTAGACTTGCTAGCTCAAAAGCGTGCTTGAAGCACATGCTAACTTTGAGAAAAATACTGGCCATTTTAAGGGCTATAAGCGCAAGCAAGAACATAATCCTAAAAGAGATGGCAAGAAATTTAACTGGCCTAGGAAATCTAACTTTGGTCTGCATCATGGCAAAGAAAATAAGCCAAAAAAATGTGATTAATGAAAGTATTTGTCATCGTTGTGACATGACTGGGCACTGGTCTCGTACTTATCGTATGCCAAAACACTTTGTTGATCTATACCAAGCATTTTTAAAAAATACGAGCAAGCGTAGTGAACCTCATGCCATTGAAATCAATCTTACTGCCATAACCATTGTTGAGGCCAACAATATCTTTATTGGTGGGACTCCTCTTGCTCCTGAAGTACTAAATGCATTCCTGGATGTCTCTGATTTCTTTGAGGACCTCTGATTACTTTGATAAGGCATCAGACTAGTGGATGATAATTTGAACTTTGAATTCTATGATTCTAATATTTTCTTTTCTAGTTATTTTGCTTTATTACTTTATATTGTTCTCTAGTATGGTTATAAAATGCTTATAAACCTTATATAATATTTATTTTGAAATTTTATTTGACTCTATAAATAATATGCAAATTTTATGATACTTGACACCTGAAGTTGTCAACATAAATGCAAATGGAAAATACCGAGAAAAAGGAAGATGCTTGTTTACTTGATAGTGCAACAACACATTATATTTCGCAGTAGACACTTTTTCTCGAGTATGACATTGCGTAAGGCACAAAATCCATACAATATCAGATCCTATTTCAATTATTGATGGTTTTGGAAATGCCACAATTGTTTTGCCAAATGACACCATCCTACATATTGAGGATGCATTTCTAAGCAGTAGATCAAAAATGAATCTGCTTAGTTTCAAAGATGTACGCCGTAATTGGTACCATATTGAGACTATTTATGAGCAAGATAAGGAATATATTGGCATTACCTCTTATAAGATGGGCCTGAAGACCATCCACGAGAAACTATAAACTTCTTTTATGGGTTTGTATTATGTCATGATTAAGGCTATTGAAATCTACGCCATCACATCTTGGAAATTGATAAACCCTGATCAGTTTGGACTGTGACATGATCGCCTTGTCACCCTGGCACTTCAATGATGCGTAGAATAATTCAGAATACAAAAGGATACCTTTTAAAGGATACGAATGTATTATTGTCCAAAGATTATAACTGTGCAGCTTGTTCACAAGGAAAGCTCATTATCAAACATTCTATTATAAAAGGTTAATCTTGAATCTCCTTTATTCTTGCAAATAATTCAGGGTGATATTTGTAAACCAATACAACCACCAAGTTGACCATTTTGATATTTTATGGTACTAGTGGACACATCCTGTAGATGGTCCCATATTTGCCTATTATCTACGCGCAATGTCACATTTGTATGTTTACTTGCGCATATTATAAAGCTCCGGGCACAATTTCTTGATTATCCAATTAAGAGCATAGGGATGGATAATGCTGGTGAATTTACATCAAAGAGTTTTGATACCTATTGTGCTTTACTCGGAATTGAGGTTGAGCACCTGGTTGCATATGTTCATACTAAAAATGGATTGGCAGAATCATTGATTAAACATATCTAAATCATTGCTCGCACTCTATTATTGAGAACAAATCTAAAAAATATAGCAGGGGTCATGTAGTTTTGCATGCGGCAGCCCTAATAAGATTACGTCCCATTGCTAGTTTTTTACAATCTCCTCTTCAAATGGTTCTTGGTTATGAACCAAATATTTCACATTTACGCACATTTGGTTGTGCAGTGCAGGTGCTTGTAGCACTGCAAAAAAGAATGAAAATGGGTCCCTAACGCCGTTCGGGCATTTATGTTGAGTTCAATTCACCATCCATCATTAAGTTCTTGGAACCAACTACGGGTGATGTTTTTACTGCCAGATTTGTAGATTGTCATTTCGATGAAACTGGGTTTCTATTAATTGGGACACCTACAACTTCCATGACTATAAAACAAAAACCAATTAAGATTTTTTCTGAAATAAAAAAAAAAAAATTATCTCAATTAGACCCAATGACTTTTGAATGTGAAAACGAGGTACATCGCATAATCCATTTATAGGTTATGGCCAATAGATTTTCTAACACATTTAATTATACTAATAAGGTAACAGAGTCTCATATTCCAGCTGCAAATATTCTAGCTAGGATAGTTGTCTCAAAAGACATGCTAAAATGGATTAAAATCCCCGTATGTGAAGCGTGGTAGATCGATATGATCAAAATATACTATACCTCAAAAATGAAGGGGAAATAATCAGGAATCCGCTCCAAAAGAGTATGGCATTGTGCTTGCTCCCAAAGAGTTTATTACCCCTGAAGAGACGCAAACCCATGAAAGGAATACCAATCCGGAATACTGAGAATTCCATTATATATTGTAAGGAGATTTGGGATTGAAATGCAATTATTATTGATAATGTTTTTGTATTCTCAGTTGTTCATAAAATTATAGATGACGATTGTGAGCCGCACTCTATTATTAAATGTCATCAAAGATAAGATTGACCTAAGTGGGAGGAAGTAATTAAGGCTGAATTAGCTTCCCTAGTTAAACGAGAGGTTTTTGGACCCGTAATTCAAATTAACGATAATGTAAAGCCCGTTGGATATAAATGGGTATTTGTCTGGAAACAAAATGAGAAAAACAAGGTTGTCGGGTATAAAGCCTGACTTGCTGCTCAAGGATTCTCTCAAAGACCTCAGATTGATTATAATGAGACATATTCACCTATGATAGTTATTATTACATTTCATTTTCTCATTAGCCTAATAATTTCTGAAAGATTGGAAATGCGTCTTATAGACGTTGTGACGACATATCTATATGGCTCGTTAAACTATGATATTTATATAAAAATTCCTAAGAGATTCAAAATGCCTGAAGCATGCACTCCTCGCAATTTATTCTCAATAAAATTGTAAAGATCCTTGTACGCATTAAAGCAATTCGGTTGCATGTGGTATTGACGCCTAAGTGAGTATCTAATTAAGGAAGTGTACAAAAATAATTCTATCTGCCCATGCATTTATGTCAACGATATAAATTTAATTGGAACTCCAAAAGAAGTAGCTAAAACTGCTGAGTATTTGAAAATAGAGTTTGAAGTTAAAGATTTGGGTAAAACCAAACTTTGTCTTGGTTTAGAGCTTGAGCATAAAGCAAATGGAATAATTGTCCATCAATCAGCATACGTTGAAAAATTGCTTAAAATCTTCAACATGGACAAAGCTCACCCATTAAGTACCCATAAGGTCTTTAGATCCCTAAAAGGACTTATTTCGTCTTAGAGAATCTGATAAAGAGATACTTGATCCTGAAGTACCATATCTCAATACAATTGGGGCTTTGATGTATTTGGCACAATGTATGAGACTAGATATCGCTTTTGCGGTAAATTTATTGATACGTTTTAGTTCTGAGCCAACTCGAAGACATTGGAATGAAGTTAAACGTATTTTCCGTTATCTCCGAAAAACCATAGATTTGGGATTGTATTATTCCAAGGATTCCATTAACTCTGGTTTAGTTGGATATGTTAATACTAGATATAAATCCGATCCACATTATTTATTTTGTTATAACAGTATCGTTATTTCTTGGCGTTCTATGAAGCAATCTTTAGTGGCTACATTTTCTAACCACTCTGAGATTATTTTTTTATATGAAGCTAGAAGAGAGTATGTTTAATTAAGATTCATTATAACGCATATTTATAATTCTTGTTGTTTAATACCGGTTACAAAATTCTCCAACTATAATTTATGAAGATAATGTTGCTTGTGTGTTGCACAAGTTAGGGAAGGATATATCAAAGGTGATAGGACCAATCATATATTGCCGAAATTTTTCTATACTCATCAATTCCAAGAAAGTCGACAAATTGATGTTAAACAAATTTGATCCATAAATAATCTTGCAGATCTTTTTACCAAATCATTGCTAACGTCAACTTTTGAGAAATTAATATATGACATTGGTATACGACGAGTTCACAAGATGCAAGATTGACTAGCTCTAACAGTGACTATATGGCTCAATTAAGGGGAATATATTATAAATTATGCATTGCACTTTTTTTTTTCTTTCTATCGAGTTTTTTCCCACAGGATTTTTCTGGTTTAAAGTGTTTAACAAGGTAATTAATGCATCCATAAAAGGGAGAAATAATAAAATTTGTGCTATGCACTCTTTTTTTCTTTTGTCCGGTTTTTGTTCTACTGGATTTTTCCGGCTTAAGGTTTTTAATGAGACAGTATCATTCGATGCACATTCGTAATATACAATAAATATTCAAGGGAGAATGTTATGAAATACATGAATGAATATTCATTATATTTATCTTATCTAATGTACTTATTATGATACATTTGTATCATTTATTCTAAGTACATCTCCATATACAATGAATGTTTATCTCCCTATCCAATGTATGCATTATTTAATACATTAATATTAATGATAAATGCATCATTGTTTTTTTTTTTTTATAAATAGAAGCTTAGTTTTTGTTATAGACAAATTGTGATATACTAGAAATAAAATTTTCTCCTCTAACTTCCTCTATTATCTTTGGTGGTTACCTACTTTCTCTTCTCAATCTCTGTATTCTCTTTATTATATATTTGCAACACAATATTTTACAACAAGTTGGGGTTTTTTAGACAAAGAATTTCTGCCACTGGATCTAATGTTAGAGTTCCTTTTTAGGGAATTAGAGCTATGATTTTCTAATGAAAAAAAAGTCATTTTTATTTCACTCAAGGCACATGACTTCATATCAACACTACTAGCCTTCTATTGTCCATGTAAAAAGATTTTTAATGATGCTCGTTAACGGAAGGTCAATGTATTACAAAGATATAAGTTTGGGATTTTAATGTCACAAAAAAAAATTATAATAAATATTTTACAGTGGACATAGTTTAAATTTTTTTGCACCACTTTTCTTATTTTTATCCGTAATTGATTAGCATGCTTCCTGACAAAAGAAATGTTCCTATAAGACAACAAGTTCATAATATAATACTTGCAAAAAGGGTACGCAAATTGCTATTTTGGGAATACTTAAATTTATTCCGTAAAGTTTCCTATTTTCAAATGATGCTTAAATTAGAGTTAATAGAATAGTATATAATACAATAACTAACTTTTGATCTCAAATCTTTTAATTAAAAGGAGATTAGAAAAGATAAACAATCGTTAAGACACTCCTTTTTGTACGAGAGAGAGGTGATTCGAACCTTTTAATTATTTTTTAGGATGGCATGATAAGACCTTCTAATCTTATATTAATCAAACCCTATAACCCTACTAACATCAACTTTTGAGGAGGGTGGGCGGGTGTCCTCCTCCTCCTTCCTCAGCCTCCCAATCTGCCACAGCCTAAAAAAGGTTGGAAGAACCTCTCTAATCGATGGTTAATTCGGTAGATAAAGTCAATCATGTTACCAAAGTTATGCGGCATTCACTTACCTTTGCCAAAGAGGCGTCCTCGCGACACGTGTCGAGCCCCGATACGGGGTGAATTGATGAATTCAAGACGAGATGCGTGACCCAGCTAAGTGCTGTAGAGGGACTTGATTCGATTTTGGTCTTTGCTTGTTTTCCTAAATGCGAAGTGATTAAAATCTTTGATCTGTCGACGCAAGGGGGGGCTGGGTTCTTGCTTTTCTACAGTAGAGAGAGAGAGAGAGAGAGGCCCGTCCCACCAAGAAAAGGAAAACGATAACTCCCATGATTTTCTCTCTCTTCGGAGGTGGGGGGGAGGGCTAAAGCAAGGACTGTTCATCTGTCTTCCCAGTTAATCCTTTTTCCTACCGCGCCATCCCTTTCACTCTCTCTCTCTCTAAGTCGGCTCGCGTCCGTCCATTAAATTTTGGAGCTGACAGAACAGAGCAGAGCAGAGCAGAGCCGAGCCCTTCCTCTCTCTCTCTTCCATCCTTCCCTTCCCTTCACCCTGTCATGTCCCACTTCTCGTCCTCCCTTCCTCCTCCGTTGTAGCATCTCTATCTCTCTCTCTCTCGAGAACACACAAACGCGGGCACAGAGAGACAGAGAGAGACCAGTGATGGTGACCCGATAAAGGTATCGCCCCATCGATGGATGGGCTCGAGTAGTGCTGCCCTCCGCGCTGCTCATGCGGGAATGGGTTCGAGGCGGCCTCTCACCCACTCGACCTCCTCCTCATCGTCGCCCCCGACCGCTGCCAGCACCGACGGCCCCGAAATTCACTTCGGCGACGTGGGCCCGGGCGTCCAGGCCAAGCCGGGGGGCTCCGCCTCGTCGCGGTCCGGGTCCCAGGGGACACCGCCGAAGAAGGCGAGGGGGGCCGACGGCGGCGGCGGCGGCGGCCATCAGCCGCCGAGGTGTCAGGTGGAGGGATGCAATGTGGATCTGAGTGAGGTCAAGACCTATTATTTGAGGCACAAGGTGTGCGGGACGCATTCCAAGGCGGCCACTGTCATCGTCCGTGGCCTCGAGCAGAGGTTTTGCCAACAGTGCAGCAGGTCTCCCCCCTCAGCTGTTCGGTCACTTCCATGTTTGGGTGGCCCTTTTCATCTTTCGTTTCTTTTTGTGTTGGGGTTCCTCTTTGGACGGAATTCGTGGGAAAGTTCAGTTCTTGAGAGGCCCTGTTTAGGTGCGTGGGATGTGATCATCGACCCACTTTTTTCTTTGAAGGATGGTTAACTCTCGAGAAAAAGAATCTGCTTTACTTTTTCCCTTTAGCATTTCCAATTTCTATGTCGCGTTGCTGACGAGTCTAACACGGCGAGTGGGAATCAGTCCGTTCGGACAGGCCCGTGTGCCGAGCAGAAATTCAGTTGGTTGTTCCGACATGTGGCCGTTTGATTTGCATTACTTCTTGTTTGGGAGGTAACTGAGCTTGTATCTACAGTTGGATCATCTGTTCAACTTGGGCATTGGGTGATTCTGCTGCTTCTTAATTGGATCAAGTCTTATGAACAGTTGATTTGTGTTGGTTCTATTTGGCCTGGGTCTGGGTCACTCTTCTTTCCTGACTGGGGTGCTTTTTTTCAATGTTTTCTTCCTGTTTGTTTGGCTTCTTGGGATGGCGTCTTATTCAGTCGGTGGATCTTTTCTTAGTTGCTAATGGTGATTGGTGTGCAAAATGGGATCGTTCTTGGTAATTGTTTTGTCTCCCTTCTAAGAGTAAGCTACAAATTTTCACTTTGGCAGTACGATGCGTGATCCTGTTTCGCCTGTTGGTTTGTCCGGATTTCAATCCTAAAAGGTGATCTAGCAGAATTCAGTAGTTAGTGAAATCTGTGCTATGCTCTTTATGTTACTATAATCTCAAAACGTGTATAGTTTGCTGAACTTGGATTGCTCGGTGCAAATGTGGCCGAGCTCAAACATTCTCAGATATGATCTGGAGTGTTTTATGCCTTCTACTCTTCTTCCATAGCTGTTGGAAGTTGCGGCTTCTAATTCTGGCGCGTTTAACAGGTTCCATCAGCTTAATGAATTTGACCAAGGGAAAAGAAGTTGCCGCAGACGGTTGGCCGGTCATAACGAGCGTCGTAGGAAGCCACCTCCTGGATCATCACACTACTCTCGCCACTCTCGCTTCTCTTCCTCTATTTTTGGTGAGGTATCCTCTCTATCTGAGTGTTGGGTTAATTTATCATCTGTGCTTATAATTTGATGCTTTGCAGATAACAGCACTGGAGGCGCAGGACTTGTGATGGACTTCAGTGCATATCCGGGGCCTCCTCCTAGGGAAACATGGATCGCACCTCAAGCATCCAACCATGGACCTGGAAATCAGATCCTGGGACGGGAAAAGCTCCAGTTACATCCCCCGTGGCAGAGCAGTCCTGAAAGTCATCAATATAACCTCTTCCTTCAAGGTCCGTCTCCATCGGTGGGAGGGACCAGCTTTCCTGGTCCCAGGATTCCTCCAGGAGAAAGCTTTAACCCCAGCTGTGCTCTCTCTCTTCTGTCAAACCAACAACCAGACTCTGCAAGTCGAGCATCGGGTCCTGCACTTAATAGCGATGTCCTGAGTCCTCAAGCCTCAGTCGGGTCTCAAGTAATAAATCCTCTTGATGCTGCCGTCGGCAATTTTTCGAGCGCCTCATGGGCTTTGAAGGTAAATGAGGCTGGCGGCAGTGCACCTGATATGGCCCCTGATCTTGGTTTAGGTCATGTTTCACAGCCTCTCAATGGTCCGTTCTCGAGTGGCCTTGAGTTCTCTCTGCAGAGCAGGAGGCAGAACACGGACCAAGATCATTCTCAGGATTACAACTCAACTCAGCAGAGGCATTGGTCGCTCTAAGCACCCAGTCCTGTAGAATTTTCCAAACCAGTGGATATAAAGGAATTTGATGTGATTCCTGCTTTCTGGATTTGGCTCATCTTGCATCAACCTACCCTTTTTTTCCTGCTTAAGAACATTGAAATACAATGTAACGAACAAAGATGCTGGACTTTTCGGTCTTGTTCAACTGTCATTTTGCTGCAAACTGTTTTCACTTCTAATGCGAGCAGAGTCAATTCTCAGTGACTAGGATGTAGTTATTACTACCAGGAACTGGCAGTGAAAATGGAGTTGAATGCCAGGTACTTTTCAGTTCTGACTTTGAAGCTAGCATTCCTTGACTAATTCATGGAGCATGACGAGCCCAGCAGAGAGCAAGGGCATGTAAGCATCAAGTTCAAGCGGGAGATGCTAGTATCTGACTGATTTAGGCATTGTTCGCAGGTTGCTCATCAGGATAAAATACTAGGGTTCTGCTGCTAACTAAACGTAAATTCAGATTGGACACTAATGATCATGCACCATAAATCTCAACACCGAAATCTGAGTGCCAATCAAGAGAATAAAGTTACACGCACTTTACAGTATACACATTAAATGTTACATGAATGACAACCGATTACAAGAATCCCTTTTGGAGAGCAAGCCCTGTCTGATGCTCCTCGAGTATATGCTACGAAACATTCCAAACAATCCAATGGAATTGATCATGTGAGTAGAAATCCCAATGAATTGCAACCTTTCTTCCCCTGCCTTGAACAAGGCAAATAATCCAAAAATCAGCCATGGTTGCATCATTTGTGATCCATGTCGCAGTCACGGACAAAAATGGATTTCAAAACATATTTGTCATTGCTTCTTTGGGGTGTATCAGAGTTAAAAATCCAGTGAATCCACCAGATGAATCAATCTGAAATATGACTAAAAGCAAGTTTCTTCCTCTCTCTCTTGTAT